>JAWNPB010000226.1:1157500-1494581 GCA_035045355.1 Drosophila lacicola
GTTCATAACTGAATGTAGCACATACACTTGGAGAAAAACAATTGCCTAAGATCTGTTTGTGCTTGTAGGGGTAACAAAATAAAGTAAAAGACTTGATTTAAGCACAAAAAATTTCATGCTTAAAACAAGATTTAGTTCTTATCCTTTTCAATTCTAGTAAAAGATTTCTAGGATTGATAATGAATTTGTCTCTTGTGCTTAGAAATTTCGAAATTAAGAAGAAGAAATGATGTAAGAATAGGTATTCAAGAAAAAGGCTTGGTTTAAGAAGAAAAATCTTATTACACTAACTTACACGCTTAAAACAAGCTTTAATCTGGTTCCATTCAAGTAAAACATTTTTAAGATTGAGTATTACATCTGTGTCTTCATCTTAGATCGAAAAAAGGGAAGATCTTAGAATAAGAATTTAAGAAAAAGTCTCAAATTAAGCACAAAATACATTTAATAAATATTTGCATGCTTGAAACAAGTTTGAAACTATTTCAATCTATGTAAAAACACTTACTGAGTACTTTATATGAGTCTGGTATTTATGAATTTTGATATTAAAGTAATTCTTAAGATAAGAATTTCTTTCCTTATTTTGACAACTTAATTTTAAGTAAAAAGTGCTTGGATATTTCTCAAAGTGTATGCATGTGAGTGCGTGGGTACTCGGCGCGTTCATTTGACTTTCCATTGGCATTTGCAAACTTGAATAATAAACCCCTGAGAGAGGCATTCCCTTCTTCATTGTGTGGCCCAGTTAACGGATCCAATTCTGAGCCAGCCCTAAATGTGTGTCAAGTGTTGAGTTGTGCCACAAAATGCCTACGCAAAAGCAATTGGAAATTATTTATCCTTGAATAGGAATAGAACGAAACTCACGCCAAGGTACAAGTTGGTTTATTACTTTTATTATCTATTTGCATGACAGATAACAACAATAAAGTCATGCGCATTTTGGACACTTTATTGTTTTCACAAAGCCCATTATTATTTGTTTGTGAACAAACTTTTATGCAAATAGACATAATGAAATAATTGTTTGGTTAATCCCAGAGACTTTAAGATATGGTTTGGGAGAAGTTTATCTATATATATCGATATCGAAAAAGATATGTTAATATATATGTATATTGCTTAATAGAAAGAAATAACTTTATTGGTGTAATTCGAATCCTAAACCTTACACGGGCTAAACCTTCAATAAAATATCGATAAAATTATAATTTTCTCTTTAATCGAAACCTATCGATATCGATATTATTCCACATTTCTCTCTAATCGATAACTATCGATATTGAATCAGAGTTTTTAAGCATCGCTAGAAAATAGATAACATTTCTTTGATAGTCTTCTAGACCTAGAGTCGACTAAACCATTAACTAAATATCGATTATACTTCACACCTCTCTCTAATCGATAACTATCGTTATCGAGCCAGGGCTTTTGAGCATATACAGAGAATAATTACACTTCTTGATTCGTCCTTTAGACCCCGAGCCGGCTAAGCCACCAATAAAATATCGTTTATATTTCATATTCATAAATCGATAATATTGGCCGTTTCTCTCTAATCGATAACTATCAATATCGATAACTGCACTTCAATTGATTTAATTTTCTTGCGACATAAATTTCATATGATTTATTCTAAAAGGCTTATACATTTCGTTTATCAATCCCGCAATTTCTCAACTATTCTGCATTATAATTGTCTCAATTACTTATTGACAAACGCTCACAAATTCGTCCCAGCTCAGCTCAGCCCGTTCCCAGAACTTCTGGCCTTGACAACAAGCAAAAAATCTTATATAAATGAGGGGCTAAAAAAGACCGCAAAAGAACAAAACAACAACAAGAAGAACACAGCCGAAATGTGTATCACAAATCACCGCAAAATCATTTTACGGTTTGACGACAAATGCTAAGCGACTGCCGGGCTCAGGGGCACGTCCGGGGAGACATAGCTCCCCAAAAAAAAAATACAAAACGAAGAAACTTTATCCCAATGCCATTGCCAAATGGTCCCTTTTTGGCCAGCGGGTGGCTTCGTAATTGGTTTGCTGTTAGTCTCTCGATAAGCAAGGCGCATATATTTATGGCGTCAAGCGGTTTCCGCATTTGTATATAGTCAGACATATATATATATATGTATATTGATTAAAACATTAGGCGAAATCGTTCACTTGAAATTCGTACAATTCTTATCGCAAATATACGTCATAATTTACATTTTGAAAGCAAGCCCAACAATTTATGAATCGAGAGAGTTTTGAGTAGAAATAAAATTGCTTATCTTACGTTTTATAAGTAAGAAGGCAAAACTTATCGCTTGGATTATTTTATGGCACTTCGCATCTCTTTAATTTTTTGGAACCGAGAGAGCTTTGAGTCTTAATCAATTTACGCCCACATAAAAAACCAGTTTCATATTCTCGGTTTTTGGACACAATATGAGGTCATCTATTTCTGATACCAAAGTCAATTTTACAACGTGATTTTATGCTTTAGCCAAATGTAATTTGAATCTAATGATGGGCTTTAAAAACAATTTGGAATACATTTTGGGAATACATCGAACTAAAAGAGTTTTGATGTACAAATCTTGCCGGAATTACATTGAAGATAGCGCGCTATGTGACAACAATTCATCATAAATCAAAGGCTTGTTCGAGGCCTACATAATATAATTATATAGAAACTGTTATCGGAGGGGTTTCTGTTTTTGGGGCTTTTGTTATTAGCTGTGTGATATATATTTCTTGTGTCATATTTATAGATAGTAAAGTGGTCAGCGTTTTACAAGGAAAATGCCGCAAGAAATATGGCCAAATATGGGCATTAGGTACAAAAATGCGCAGACTAGATAACAAAGGTGGGCTTAATTGAAATCAAAACAAACAAATTCTTTATGTCCAGATAGATTTTGATTAATCATTTTGCGTTTTTTTCATGATAAAATAACATTTTTGGAATATTTCGCAAAGTTCTGTATGGAAAGAAAAACAACTTAGTTGGGAATTACAAGCGCAAAAGTAGTTTGGGCTAAATGCAGCCACACTGCGAAAAAGAAAAAGTGTGGCCATATTTTTGTATTGTTCTTCAAGAGCGAACATCTGCGACCGTCAAGTGGAAGACTCGAGCTATTAAACTGTGTTAAATATAGATTGAAATTGTTAAATTTACTTCAATCAGACTAAAGTCTGTGGCGGATATGGATTGTGGAAATGTTTACACGATTTCAGGTCAAAAAAAAAAGCTGTTTAAATGGTGGAAAAAAATACTTATAAAAGTCTATAAAGCATAATTTCCGAGAGTAAAAATAGAAACAACTGTTGGAATTTGAATCAAAAGTTTACTTTGCTTCTTAGTGTAGAGTAAAAATGAACTTTGGCCTGGTTTTTCTTCGTGGTAACACTCTCGTGAGTTAGCAACATATTCTGCAACAAAGAAAGAAGCCAAAACCAGTTTTAAATTTTTGGCAAGAAGCGAGCTTCAAACTTCGGCAGACATAAGCCAATAAAATTTATACTCTGCATTTTAACTAGCTGCGAGACTAGCGAACGGGTTTTTTGAACCTCAGGCAACATTCTTAATGAGCCTCAAACACGTTTAATGAGCTCCAGCATTGCGAAATTATTCTTTTTGTATAAATACAAAGATAAACTGCTTAGAAACCCAAAAAAAATAAATAAATAAATAAATGGGGATTCACCGCGCTTTGTTCACGTGCGTGTTGGTAAATGTTAACTTCATGTTCGTGTTGGGTTATGTCGCAAAAAACCCGTCCCGTAGCCTATATTTTCTCTAGAGTAAAACATCGCCCATAGAGGAATCTGTCATTAAAACAATAGAAAAACCAAAACTGAGCTCAACAACTGTCAGCCTGATATGATGAAAGACCTTACAGCAAGAGATGTACCTAAATGTGTAGGGGAGTTTTGTATAGGCCAAAGATGTACCTACATATTTAGGGGAATTTTGTATACATAGCCAGAGATGTACCTACAGATGTAGGGAGTCTCGTAAAGGTAGACTCTGATATTTTCAGAGACCTTACAGTCAGAGATGTACCTAAAAGTGTAGGGGAGTTTTGTATACGAGATGTACCTACATATTTAGGGGAGTTTTGTATACATAGCCATAGGTGTACCTGCAGATGTAGGGGAGTTTCGTATAGGTAGACTCTGATATGATCAGAGACCTTACAGACAGAGATGTACCTTAATGTGTAGGGGACTTTTGTGTAGGTAGGTTTCTAGGCTGTTGGCAGTTCGCGTTCGTTATCAGCGGGACAAAAACAACGACAACGACAAGAATGTCGCAAAGAGGCAAACGCAAATGACCGGAATAATACAAAAATTTGGAATGCGAAACGGGTTCACAGCACAAAAAGTAGAACAGTGTTGCAAAATGAGAGAGCAAGTCAGACAAAAAGAGAGAGGGAGGGAGATGGAGAGGGAGCGAGGCCAAAATAAACAGAAAGTACAAATTTTTGGTTGAAAATTTCATTGCATTCATTGGAAAAGAAATTATGAAAAACAATTTCTAAAAATACGCACAGAGACAGCGATGGACAAAAAAAAAAAAGGTGCTGTACAAATGTCACTAGACGAAACGAAAACGAAAACGAAAATAAAAATAAAACTAAAATATATGTATATATTTTACAAGAAGCTTGTCTGTTTTTTACGCACGTTCTGACGTTGGTTTTTCACAGCATTTTCCGCAGCTGTTCCGTTTGCCTTTTAGCGTCGATTTTCGATTTTCGAATGTGTTTTTTTTTTCTTGTTTGGATTTTAAAACATTGCGCGGCGTTGTTGGGTTTATAAATAACATCAATTATGGGCACAGCATGCTTTTAAAAAATAAGAGAACCAACTAAATATTCAAAAATTCGAATATTAACATAAAATTCAATTGCGTTTTTCAGTTTCAGCGCGGCAAAAATGGCGCAATTCTTGCTCAATAAACACACACGTGCTTTGCCGCAACACAGATAACTATAAACACACACACACACACACGCACACACTATTTCATTTAAATATTGTATAATGAAAACATTTTTGTTGTTTATAATATTGCAATATTATTTTCGATTTTGTTTCGTTGCGTTGAACCGAAAAAAAAAGCAAACTGCAGTCCGCGCTCCGAAGTCAAGAACTGAAACAGAGCACCAAAACAGCAGCGGGAAAACTCATAACACGGAGAGCCTCAAGGCAGAGAAGCGAGAGCGAGAGCGAGACCGATTGAGAGGGGCGGAAAGAGAGCAAGCGAGTGAGAGAGGAAGAGAGAGAGCGCGAGAGAGTGGTCAAAATGCCGGTTGCCGCACAGTGAAGCAAATACACTTAAAAATCTTTAAATATTAAAATATATAATAAATATAAAAAAATATGTTTACAAAATAAATAAGTATCAAATAAATATATGTAAATATTTTTTAAATTAAATTATATTAAAAAAAAAATAATAATATTCCTTTATCATAACAAACATTTTAAATATATCTATGCGTTTAGTTAGTATAAATCGAATAACTTAACGCATCAATAACTATTGTTGTTAGTAAATCGTTTTCAACAATTGATAAGTATATAAAAAGAATAGCATTATATTTTACAGCATATTATATTACATGCTGTTATATCGCTATACAACTGTTATATTACTTTTTTATAGCTGTTATATTACTTTATATGTTCTATTATTTTATGTTCTATTATTTTGATCTAAGCAACCAATTGCTACAACATTTTAAAGAGAAGGAAGAAGTATTGATACTTAGTCTTCGTTTCTCAACAATTTTTAAATGTTAAGAAAGTCTATAAATATTTTAAATAGTTAAAACTCTAAAAAAACAATAAACATTTTGTATATTTTAACAAGTTTCAGCTAGCGAAACCCTTGTACATTACAGCGCATTTACAGCTGTTAACAGCGCTCTAACAGCGCGCAGCCCACAGCAATGTTAGGGTTAACAGACAACTGTTAACTGTTATTTTTTTCGATACCACAGATAAAAACTAATTTCTCTTTTAAAGAAAAGCAATTTTTCTATAAAAAAAAATTAGTAGATATTTTTGAAAATTTTTAGAGTCTAAAAAATACCAAAAGCAAGCAAAAAATTTCTCGAAAATACTAATTATTGTAGTTTTTTAGATAACAGCGAGCATATAGGAATAGCAAGTCGAAAGGACTCTGCCGGGGCATGCCAGTCTTCCACTTTGACATTTCGCACCTCCACCTGGTTTTTTTCCACCATTTTATTTTGTTTTGTTCTTTGTGCAGCAATTTTCATTGTTAAATGAAATTAATAATTGAGTGGACAGTCAGCGACCGCAGAGGAATTGTCAGAACAGGACATGCAGCTTAAATTGATTTTTGCCAAGTGTTCGCTGAGTGTGTGTGTGTGTGTGTGTCTGTGTGTGTGTGTTTGGGTTAAGAGCTTGCAAGGATAACAAGCCGTACGTAATTCAGTTGTAATTACAATGTACACAGTGCCTGCCAATGTATGCGATTCCATTTTGTACGACTTGCTGGTGAATACATTTCAATATCAGGTTCGTGGCATTTCCATATCGATCGACCGACACGAGCCGCAAAAAGGCAAAGGAAAAAGAAAATCAAAATCAGAGAGTGCAGAGCCAGGCTGGGGCAGATATGCAAGATATGTGCGATAGAATGTGCACAAAGTGTTTTGTGTATATACACATTATCCTTGTACTTGAACAGCATGCACTAAGTGCACATAATTGAAACCAAAGGACAAACGACTTGTGCACCCAAGATGGCAATCCTGCCATGGATTCCATGGCATTCACGAGCTTTTTCACGACCATTTTCCGCACGTAAAGTGTGACTATGCGAAAGCCATTTGCTGCAGCAAAAGTGCGAGTGTGTGGGTGTGTGTGTGTGTGGGTGTGTGGGTGTACATGTGTGTGTGTGTGGGTGTGTGTGTGTGGGTGTGTGTGTGTGTGGGTGTGTGTGTGGGTGTGTGTGTGCTCAGTGAAGAGCCAACAGCGTGTAGTCAATTCATATTCAAGTAAGCGTATAAAATCAACTTAAATTAAGGACAACTGAAATTTAAAAAATAATTAAATTAAGCCCAAAATGCTTGGAGATAGGCGTACACTCAGAGAAAAAATGTAGAGCTTTGTGTTCAAATCAGGTAGAAACTATAACAACATTCTGCCAAGATTTAAATTCCAAAAAGCCTGAAAAAAAATTATTTTTTCCAAATGAATCATACTTAATTTTAGAAAAAATGTACTTAAATTAAGAAAAACGTAATCTTTGAGTTTTCGATTTGATCGTCATGCCTTGGCATTATTTCTTACAACAAAGTAAAGCCGTGCAAATTAAGGGCTTTAGTTTACAGTTTTAAGAAGTTCGGCGAACAATTTTCAGTACTACTAAAAAAAGATTTTAATATGGGATTTCTTAGAACAATTTATTCTTTTAACAGCAAAGCGAAGTTTTAAGAAATTCAGCTAGAAATGTGGTTTACGGTTTTATACTCAGTATTTAGTCAAAGAAATTCACAGAAACGCCACAAAAAGCTTTTATATAGGATTTCGTAGTACACTTTATTCATTTAACACCAATTAAGAGTATTTAGAAATTCTGATGAAATTTTAGTGCACTGTTTCAGGCTCAAGAAATTCTTTGAAGCGCCTCAAAAAAGCTTAGAATTACCTTCCCTGCCAAAATTAAGTTTTAGTCAAAACATTTTCAATTAAAAATATTGTGTTTAAGTTTTCTGTAAAACAAACAACAATAGGAACCGCATCAACACAGCTTTTATATGAGAAAAGTTTTTGTTTGAAGAGCTTGTTATGGTAACAAATCCAAAAAAAAAATAAATAAACTAAGTGGAAGTAGATTCGGAGAATAAGTTCAATAGACTTGAGCATACTTAACTCAAACTTTTTGCCCAGAGATCGTAATAAGTATGACGAATAAAATTTAATAATCCACCCACACTTCCCTGCCCACACACACTCACACACACACACACACACACACACATGCACAGACAAAGCGACGCGTTATGTAAGCGGCTCAAGGACATTCGGCAACAAGACCAAAAAAATGGCCAGAAAATAACAGTAGTTCAAAGCGAAGGCCGCAGACCAGCCAAAATAAACCAAAACAACCAAGAACAAGATAATGATGTGGAAGTAGTAGAAGAAGAGCAAAAGGAAATTTATTACGCTTCTGCAATGGTCATGTTCGAAGGACGAAGAACACGCAATACTCATCCACTAAATCAGTTGGCGTTGAGAGGCAAATAAAAATCCAACTGGATGGGGCGTGACAAATAGACAATAGTTATTGCCTTAGCCATGCCAAAGGGAGCAAAATATATTTTGCTTAACTAAAAGATATCCTGTAGCAATGACCCTGCAACCTTATCCGACCCTTTTTACCTGTTATTAAACCTAACAGGGCACAACAACAGTAAAGTAAATACACATATATGTTTACAGAGGCCTTTACATACATGTACATTCGATGTGTTAGTGTTGAGTAAAGACTAAGCACAGTGTGTGGCCAGAGCCTGCATAATAATTACAAAGGCAATTCGATAATTAAAACCGATATCGATAGGCGAAGGCTAAGCCTGACTGATCAAAGGCAACAAAGCAAACAAATGCTCGAATAGACAAAATTCGCATCACCAAAGAGTGTGTCTGTGTGTGACAGTGTGTGTGTGTGTGCCTTGTGGCATTGTTCACATGACAAAACAAAATCATTTACCCAGCAGCAGTAGCTGCAGCAGCAGCAACAACAAACATGGCGCCTGCAATGCATACACACACACACATACACAGACGCAAATGCTAGCATGCTTTCGAGCGCTGCTTGCAGCTGCGTCTGTGTGTCGCCATTGTTGTTATTATGGCTATGGCTGGGCAGCGGCAGTTCGCCTGGCAGCAGCGGCAACGAATGTGACGTAAAAATAAGAGACAACGTCGGCGTTGTGTGACAACTTGTTTTTGTTTAGCGTAGGTACCGTTAGCGTGGGCGCGCGCGACTGACACGTGCGACTGACATGCGCATTGGCCGCCGCCGCCTGCAAAAACAGATGTTTGCAATTTGTGGCGTGGGAGAGCAAGAAAAAAAACAGTTGGACCGAGAGAGAGCGAGCGAATTTGGGAGAGAGCACAGCCAAGCACGGTTGCCAGCTGAAAAACCGTAATTGGTACCAAAAATAAGTACCATTTTGAAGAAAAAGTTATTGAATTTGTAAATATAATATACAATTTCTCGATTTTAGGCATTTTTTTGTTGATTGAATAAAACTAAATATTTAACTATATACAATATTGTAAGTACCTTAATAACGTTTATTTTGGTACCAATTCGAAAGAGTGAATGCAGTTTTGGTACATTTTGGTACATTTTGTTAACTGACACTCTATTTCGATGTAATAAATAGCTAAAAATAGCTGAATTAGGGCCACAAATTGGCAATAAGCCGGCTTGTTAGTACATGGAAAGTACCAAGTAGAAGTACAGTTAAAAAGTTCAAATACTAGAAAATAGCCAAATTTTAAATGGCCAAATTGACAGCACTGAAAATGGCAGCTGGCAGAGCAAGCACAAAAGAAGTAGCTTCCTTTGTACAGCATTGGGTAGCATGTTTTTCAGTGGAATTTTGTAATTGGCTCATTAGCTCGCCAAATCAGGCTATATAGCGCAAAGATATGGCATGTAAAAGTCGGCAGTTTATTATGCAATTATTTTCATATTTAAAATCGTTTGCGAACCGCGCACATATATTTTTTATTATGTAAGCTTAATGTATATGTATATGTATGTGTGCATAAATAAATGAGTAGCTAAATAAAGCCGCACTTACCGCAACTAGCTGGTTTAATTGTGCAGCAACAGCGACCAATAAGCAGACACGCCTACGTTAAGCCATGTTAGTTTGTTTGTATTTTGTTTTTTTTTTAGTTTTTTTCATAAATTATAGCAAGCAATATTTAATGTTCGTCTGCTTGAAACACTTGTTTGGCTTGTTGCTTACGCCGCAAGTCGCATAATAATTGATGTAATTGAAATAACACTAACACACGCACACACACACAGTTAGCCCGTAAAAAGTGCTGTTAATGTATTGGTGGGTGGTCCAGGCGGCGGCGGCGGCGGCGTCTTCGTCAGCGGCAGCGCCCTTCCTCCCCCTCCACCACCTTCGGCTGCTTATAGCGAACGCTTGAGCACGTTAAAGTTTTGCATTAGATTTGCCGTTTTCATATAAACCGCAAACAGTTTGATGTGATTTTTGTGAAAATTTGTGTATTTACTAAAGTAGAACTGCCGCCGGGCCATTGCCATTGCCAATTTGTTGGAACACGCACTGAAGACTAAAAATTTTCGGAGCTTCACCTTCACGTGTGGGCCACAGGACATTTGCTAGCGATATATCCTTTGCAACAAAATGTACTAAAAATTCACATAACGGCGTTGGGCGCAATTTAGGGTTGCTTTCATTTGAAACGGCTGCAAAAAGTATCGATTCTTTAATACTATAAAATGCTGATTAAAACGAATACATTAATATTTAATGAAAGTATAAGAGAATTTTGATTGGCAAATAGACCGATAGAGACACGAAAAAGAGGCAAGCAGTACGCCAATTAAATTATTAATAATATTAAAAGCTGTTCATCGATATTTAATTTCGATATGTAAAAAGACTCAAAAATGCCTATCGATGCCAATGTTTAATGCAGGCTGTGAATGGCTCAAAAATTTATCGGATGCCAAAATTATCGGTCACAGGCGCCAAATTTAAATGAAGTGCATTTCAGTAACAATAAATTGAGCTTTCATTCTCGTAGCGTTTTAAAATATTTGAAATTGTTTTTTTTTTGTTAACTTTACATTGAGTTTATTTAGTTATTAACTTTTTAAGCTAGATATTAGAAAATTGTAAAATTTTCACAAATTAGTTTCCAGTTTACGTTAAAATAGTAAATAAAATTGTATTCGTTATTTGTTTTTCTATTTTTTTTATTCTTAAATCAAATGCGCTTCACAATACGGGCATAGAGAGCCTCCCGCATGCGTTCAGTAGTTCATTCTCGATGAGCGTGTCGACTTCGAGATGTTGTACTGTCGATCATCACCACGCGAACTGCCGCCTCCTCCGCCTCCACCTCCACCTCCACCGCCGCGTTCCCTATCAAATTTGTCGTGCGAACGTTCTCGGGATGATTTGTCCTGCAGATAACAAGAGAAATGTTATCGCTGGCCGTTCACATTTATGTTATGTACACTCAGCACTTACTCTATGGCGATCCCGTTCGCGCATGTCATCGTCGCCGTTTTGTGCTAAAAATCGTACATTCTTGAATGTCTTGAATATTATTTTCACAGTTCTTGCCTCACCTTCACGCCGACGCTTGTGATCACTGGCGCCGGACTCCTCGTTGCGATCCCGTTTCCGACCCAGCTTGCGATCCTTGCGCGCGTCACGCTCCTCATCGGACATCTTGTCCTTGTTGCGCTCTTTGGTCTTGAGGCCGCGCGCCTTCTTCACGCTATCGACGAGCTCCTCCACCTTCTGTAATGACATTATATTAATATGAATTGAAAAAGCTGAAAACATGATCGATGTGGATGATGTGTTTGAATACAAAACTCAAAAAAAAAAAAAAACAAATTAAAAAGTATTAAGACCAAGCCCAAATAGGACATTCGCCCAGTTGCTACGCTAATCCTGGCCCGCCCCTAAGTTGAGTGTCCGCCCTCCCGCAAGACGCTGATCACTTACCCGTCTGCACACAATCACAAGAAGATCAACGAATAAAAGTACAACTAAACTGCAGTCTGCACTACGCTGAGACGTTGTGTAGAGTCGGAACAGTAGTGTTGGGCAACGCTGGGCGCAGCACGTCCAGTGTGTATAGTGTTCCATTATTTTTGGTGGTTGTCTTTGACGTAGAACTTATTGGTTCAAAACGAGTTTTGAGCGATTCCAGAGACTGACGGATTTCTCTTCAGACGAAGGTTTACGTAAAGTTCCAATTTTAGAGCAAGACATGCGATTTTCTGATCGTAGATTAAAGTTTCTTCTCTTCTGATGAAAGTTAACGAATGGATCCAATTTTAGAGCAGGATTTGCAATTTATCGATTGTAGATTTCCTTTCTAATTGTAGATTAAGGTCATCTTTAAAGCTTCTTCTCTTCTGATGAAAGTTTCGAAAAGTTCCAATTTTAGATATGTATCGATTAATCGATTTATCGATTGTTGAATAAGTTCGAATATTTGTATTGTAGATGAAAGCACAACTTTAAAACTATTTCAACTATTTCTTCGTTGTAGTCCGGGTTTACTCCGCCTTTGATGGAAGTTTCCAGGTCCGAATTTAAATTATGATCTCCTCTCCTCTTCTCTTCCGATAAACGTTTTTAACTGGATCCACTATTTTAAGATATACATCTGCGGTTTCTCGAGTGTAGATTAAGGTCCGTTCTAGTTCCAGTTCTGACGCGGCGAGTTCAAGCGTTTTGGAAAGTTTCTTCAAATATTGCAGATCCATATTGTGAAGATCGATCATTCAAATTGTTGATAGCGTCAAAGGTGTGTTGTTTTTCGATATGTTGTGTATTCCCAATTTAAGGTTTACTAGTTATCGATATGTCTAATCGATAGTTCCATGTTTGCAGTGTTGCAAGTCGAATGTGTAGTGAAAGGAATGCTCTCCGGAATGTTTGTTTCTAAGTTTTATCCTCCATAACGATCAGCTTTGTTTGACATTAAATAGAGTCTAGACTGCAGTTCGGTGGGGATTATTTTTCCATGCATTTGATGGTGCTCGAATCAAGTTGTATTTATCTGGATAGCTGCCTGTTGCTTCTTGGTTTCCTTTCAGTCTATTAGACTTGACTGCGGCTAAGAAAATGCTCGTGAAGTTGACTGCGGTTCGTCTTGGTTGTGTTGTCCTTTGTGTTTGGGGTTGAAAGTGCCCGCCGGTTGATTGGATGAGCTGGGATTACAGGTCCTCAGGTTCTCTTGGAATATTTATCTTTGATTACAGGTCCTCAGGTTGTTTTTTAGAATATTTAAAATTGATTTTGCAGCGAATTTGCAGCACTTGGAATGTAGTCAATTTGAGAGTTTGTTCGGCATCTTTTTCCAGCTCGTTTCAGATGAAGGTTAAGATCCATGTTGCTTTTTGATCCAATGATGATTAAAATAGGTTTTTTTTTCTGCTTGATTCCAGCGTTGGTTTTTCTTTTTTTTGGTTTCTGGGTAGAGTCGTTCGCAGCGATTGCTTCGTTTTTATCCGCATCTCTTCATCGTCTTTAACTTCAGCAGCTCGTCTTTAATTTCTGCAGCTCGTCTTTAACTTTCCTGACTAGCTCCTTGTTGTCGTGGTCCACTTGTGTCTTATAAAGCTAGCTTAACTTACACATAAACTACATAAAAAATATATACATCGCATAATAAAACCTAAAACGGACGCTACAAATGATTTAACAGAGCTGCCTTAAAATGCACATTCGCAACTAAAATCTGATCTGCTTAATACGTAATAAATATATAAACTAATTTCTCTCTAAACAGTTCAACTGTGCGCTTACTTAACTATTTATATAGATCTTAATACTATGAAAAAAAAAATACCCCAAATTTGTACACATTTGTTGTATACTTGTTTGCAACTTGGACGAGTTCCAATTGTGTCCAGAGTGGAATTTGATTTTTGGTGGGTTGCGTTGCGTTGCGTTGCGTTGACTTGGTCTGACGTCTCGTCTATGACAGCTGCTGCGCCTCTCTTTCACTCATTTTGTTTATTGTTTTGTTTTTGTTTTTGTTTTTTTTATTGTTTTTTTTGTATGCCCTCCGTTGGTTGCGGTTCGGTCGGTCGTTGTCTTAGCGTACTATGTATGCAACCAGATGCTACTAACCTTTGAACTGCTCGACGACGATTCCAATTTACGACGTTTAGAATCTGAAAAATCGAAAAGGCAATAGCATTAATTAAGATATAGCTAGCTGCGAAAATATGTGATATATATGAGAATAATCCTGTCAGGGAATCTAAATGCAAATACGATTTTCCTATAGTATTCATAAAAGATAAGATTTTGTTTATATGTTTTATGTTGTTGATATCTTGGAAAATAAATAATTAATTTAAAAAATGCATATTATTTTTTTAAATAAAAAATGCCCTATATATCTATATAATAATATAATATAATATTTATAATATATATATATAATAATATAATATAATATTTATAATATATATCTATATAATAATATAAAATAATATTTATAATATATATATATAATAATATAATATAATATTTATAATATATATCTATATAATAATATAATATAATATTTAAAATATATATATATATAATAAATATTTAATCCCCACGTTGCTGAGATTATTTCTCATTTAAAGTTTGTGAAGGACAGCCTAAAAAAATTAAAAGCAACTTTTGTATATAAAAACTATAAGTATGACCTATTATTCCTATGACTGCTAAATGATATAGTTTTATATAATTTAAAATATAATTTAAAAAATAAATATTATTTTTAAAATAAAAAATGCCCTATATATCAACTTTTCTATATAAAAACTATAAGTATGACCTATTATTCCTATGACAGCTAAATGATATAGTTGTCCGATTCGAACTGACTTCAAAACCTCAAGACCTCAAGATATCAAGAATATATCAAGAATCTATATGCTTTATGGACTCCTTTTATATCCCCTTTGCTCACCTTTATCATATTCAATTGTCTCGTGACTGCGTCGATGCTGCAGCGAGCCGTTGCTCTCGTTGGAAACGGAACTGAGATCGCGATCTCGCTGGCGTCCATCGTAGTCATCGTAGTGGCTCCGATGCTCCTGGCTGCTGCCGCTGCCGGTGACCAGATCCACCGTCTCGACACCGTCGTGCCTCGTGCTGTTGTGCTGGCCGCGCTCATCGCGTCGCGATAGCTTCTCGCGTTTCTGGGCGCGCAGAGCGGCTGCCGCCTCCAGCTCCTCGAGACGCTGCGAACGTTCGCGTGCGCGCTGCTGCAGCTCGGCCTCGGTGCGCTCCTTGTTGCTGTTGCTGTTCCGATTGCTCTCCCGCTGCGAGCTGCGCGTGCTGCTCATGCTGTGCCGTTCCTCGCGCTCCCGATCCCGTTCGCGACTGCGACGTTCGCTTTGGTTGCCATTGCTGCTCGGGTTGTTGCTGTTGCTCGAGTTGTTGTTGCTCGGGTTGTTGTTGCTGTTGCTGCTGTTGACGCTGGACTGCAGCTCCTCCCTGGCATCCATGCTGCGATGGGATTGGGGTTCCCGCAACGCGGCCGTTGCCGCATCCCGTTTGCCCTCACGCTGTTCGCTGTTGGACGACGGCGCCGAAACGGACTTCGCGATGGACACCACGGTCACGGTGCTGCCCTCCGGTTTGCCCAGTTTGGCTTGACCTGCACGCCAGAGATTTGTCAGCAAAAAGTTTAGACTTACTTAGCAGCTACTTACCAGCCTTGGGGTCCGGCTCCTTGACGGCCGCCTTTTGCTCGTAGAACGGCGCACCGGGAGCTGTTTTCGTTGTGGGCGTGGACGTGGACGTGGCGGTCGCTGAGGCAGTCGCTGCGCTCAGCTTGTCGCCGGTGAGCAGCTTGACCGTGTTGGTGCCGGGCGGCGCCAGAACCGGTTCCTTAACGGGCCGCTCGGCCACCTGATGGAAGTCGCTCTCCTTGAACATGTGCGGCGACTTCAGTTTCAGCTGGCCAATATAGCTGGAGGCGATGGCAAATAGATCGGGTCGCTTGGTTTTCTCCTCCTCGCGCACTTTGTCCACCTTGCGTTCGATGATCTGCGCCAGCTTGGACAGTACCGGATAATGGGGCAGTATGCGCATCAGTATGATGAGCGCATTGCGTATCTGCATAAAGTCCTTCGAGTCCAGACAGAACACAATCGCCTTGGTGATCTTGTAGTGCCACTTGTGGCACACATGTCGATAGTTTTCGTAGCCCACGTGATCGTTCGCCTCCGAGAACTGATTGCTGACACGGAATTTGGTCACAAAGCCGGGATAATTGGCGCATTCCTTGTTGAAGACCGCCTGATCCGCATGCCAGCGCATAACCGTCTCCAGCATGGCACACAAAAAGCGACCATAACGCGTCGCCTCGCCCTCCGTGCACGATGTCACCGAGTACGTGATGTCGCAGAAGAGCTGAGTTGGAAGAAAATGCAACAATTATTAGCTAACTAGAGTTGACTTAATATAATATATATAATATACATATACTAGCGGGATATTATCCTGCTTTATTCTTATAATTGTATATATAACTTTTCCCTGCCGCGAGCACTTTTATATAATTTACACAGATTTACACAGAACTGGAGTTGACTATATATATTATATATAATATACATATATTAGCGGAATATTTCCCTGCTTTATTCTTATAATTTTATATCTTACTTTTTCCCTGCCGCGAGCACTTTAATATAATTTACACAGATATTTATAAATGAGTTTAAAGGTGGATAGCACCTTCTCCCCAAGTTGCAGGTGGAAATTCCAAATTTACTGACACATCTTTGCCCTAAAATAATGTGACACCCAACCAAGAGGGGGATGGACTTTCCCACCACGCCTTAAAGGACTCCTTGAAGATGAGTTTGAAACTTCATCCAACAAAATCTGGTTGCAATACCCTTACATCACATAAATTAACCAATCAGTCAGACAGTCTAACAGGGAAAATAGTCTCGTATATATATAGATAGTTAATCCGTACCCGATCGTAGCAGAGCAGCGTGGAGAAATTGGCGGTCTTTAGATTGTGTATGGTCTGCACGAACTTGGCACAGTAGAGCGCATCGAGGGCGGTGAAGGTGCAGCGCGGAAAGAGGCACAACTGCAGGAACTGTGTGATGGTATCGTTTTTCGCCGACTTGGCCGAGCGCAACAGGAACCAGCCATCCTTTTGCTCCTGCAGACGTTGCAATATCTTGTCCACATGCTCGTGCTGCTTCTTGCGCTCATCGTTCAGCTTCTCCATGAGCGCAATGTAGCGCTCCTGTTCCTTTTTGTTTTTGGACTGGTTCTGGACAAGATGAGGGACATTATTAGAGAGGCGAGCTCTTGGTTGTAGGTCAGCTGATCTTACCGAATCCTTGCCGTCGGCAGCCTGCTGCGCCAGCTGCTTTAGTTTGCCAATTTCGCGCTGATAGATCTCGTTGGGCACGTGCAGATCGTACATGCTGAGGCTCCAGAAGGTCACAAGAAACTGCGGGCTAATGTCCTCCCAGACCTTGGAGCTGTGCAGCGGCCGCACCGACTCCACAATGGGATTCATTATCAACTGTGTCGCTTCCAGATATTTTTGCAGCTTTTGCGCCGTCGTCAGCTTCTTGGCATTGGGATCCGCCTTGCGCAGCTGATCGTATTTTTGCTGCCAAAGCGAAAAAAAAACAAATTAACTTTAAATGTTATCAAAATTTCAACGACACCTACGTTAATCTGATGCGTGAACATGGGCCGTGCCAGAAAGAAGGCGACATCTGTGTTGATGTGATATTCGCGCAGCATCGTGATAATCGATGGCAGCCGTTCGACATACTCATCCACCGAATAGGTGGAGCCCAGAAATGTGCCAAACTGCACGAGGGCATCCTGGCACTGATCATACAGACTGCCCACCAGCTTCAGATGACTGTGCGCGGCCGTCTCCCGAAAGATGACGCAGTGCTTCTGCTGGGCCATCAGCAGGCAAAGCGTGACGGCGAGATCGTTGTTGGCCAATGCCTCCTTCAAGCGATTCGATGACTTCTTCGTGTTGCGCACCTGACTGAAGTAGCCAGCCTGCAAATACAATCAAATGTTAATATATAATATTTCAATATATAATATTTCAATATTTCAATTTAATCTAACGAGCCTCACTATGTTAAGCATTATCTGGAAGGTTGTTTAATCCTCAGTACGAAGATAATTTTACATTCATGAATATTTTTTAGACAATCTAACGAAATTCTTTAATTGCGAGCCTGACTTAAGTATTGTCTGTCCGGATATTTAAGCCTAAACTTAAACTAAACCTAATCCCCACTTTAATCAAGGAATATTCTTCAACTACGAGCCTGAATTAAGTTAAGTATTGTTTGTCATTTTACATTCATGAATATTTTGTATTATTAGCGGGCATTTCGCGGCCTTTATGCTTCAATTTAAACCATTTTACGAAAGGTGCGAAACAGAATGCTAGCAGAAATCATTGAAATTAAATTTGAATTTTCACTCAAGCGCGGGAAGAATTTCCGTAAATATTTCTACAGTAAATATTTCAGCTATCTATCTCTCGACAATTTTATAGATAAAGCTATTATATATATATCGATTTAAAGCCCACCTCGCCGCGCAGCTGTTCGCCGCCGCAAAGTGCTTGCAGCTGATCGTTGGTCATCTCCTCGCAGGACTCGACGCCGGCCATTTTGTGCACCAGTTCGCGCAGCACCAGCAAATCGAGACTCTTTTGTGACTTGAGCTGATTGGCAACATACTGCAGCAGGCCGCTCATCTCGATGCTGTACTTTTTGTAGATGGTGCCGCAGAAGGAGGCAAGACTCTGGAGCCAGAGCGAGAGCGAGGTGCCGTCGTCCTTGAAGCGACCGCGACCCGTCATCGTCAGCGACTCGATGATGCAATAGCCGAGGCAGTCAAAGGACAAGGCAGTCAAATACTTGAGCATGTCGCAGACGGGTCCGATTAAGTTGTCATATATTTGAATCTGAACCAGAATCTGTGAAAGGCAATTATTTAGAATGGAATGAGATTTGTCGAAGCTGACTAGATAGAGGCTTACATAATCGAAGAGCAGGCCGGGCGTACAGTGGCTATATTTGCCGACGAGACGCCCCAGCGGCTTGACATTCTCCTTGCTGACGCGCTTCATCAGCGCCTTGATATCCCGCTGCGCCAGGCCGCAGCGTCGTATCAGATTCGGATGCAGCTGATAGCTGTCGTTCTTCCAGCGTGCGTACATGCTGTAGCGCAAATGATATGGAAAGAATTTGAGCACAGCCCAAATCTCCTCGGACATGGAGCAATTGCTGTCCAGATACAGCAACGAGGGCAATATGCTTGCGTCCAGACAGCTAATGATATCATAATAATGCTGTTCCAGCTCCGTATTTGGCGGCGGTCCGTTTAGGTTGTCCACGCCCATGTCCAGCAGTATTTTGCCCATAATGCGCACCAGTTTATACATTAGAACCGTATCGCAATGCATGGCGGGACCCAGCACATTGGCCATGGGCCATGTGAATTTGCGCAAATCGGCAAATTCCTGCGCCTGCAGCTTGGCAACCAGCGCGGCGTCCTCGTACAGCCGATTGCGGCTGGGCTTGCGGCCAGCGGGCGCCTTGAAGACTTTCTTGTAGTAGATCTGCTCGACAGACAGATGCACCAGCTCCACAATGCCGCGTGCGATGGGCTCCTGCACCACAACCGATTGATCCGGCAGCTTTTGTATAATTTTGAGCGCGTTCTCCCAGTCGCCAACCTTGAGCAGAGCCTCGCACAGACCAAACTTTTGATTCGCATTGTATTTCTCCTGTCGCGTGCATCGGGGGGATAAGTTAATGGAAAGATTTTAGATTCATTCAAAACGTACCTCATCGAATTTCTTGGTAGTTGGCGGTGCTGGTGGTTCTTTGTCCTCTTCCTTCTTGTTGGTGGAAATCACATGCAGCTTGCGGACCATTTCTCTCGCCTCGGCCAGCTCCTCCTCCCAGTTGGCGCGTATGCTGCCATCATTCGGCGTTAGCCAGACATAAACATCGTTCAGCTCGATGACGCCGTGCTTCAGCAGCAGAGCGCACACATGGTACAAGGAGCGCGGCGTGCGCGTTGCCCGAAAGTGGCAGAATTTATAGCCTAGAACTTCGCAAATGATGGCGCCGGTGGGCATATAGCTGCGCAGCAAGGGTATAAAAAGCTTCCAGCGATCGGGACGCGTCTCAAACGATTCAATAATAATATCCAGCACGCGATTCGGATCCAAATTGAAGCAGCCTGAAGGCAAAGATAAGGTCAACGAGCATAAAGAAGGCTGCAAATGATGGCACTCACCTATCAGGGATTTAATTATGTCCATTATGGCATCAGGGGTTGTGTGCTCCTCAAAGTCCTGATTCAGTTCCGTGATGAGCTTGGCGAAACCCTCGCTCTCCTCGCGAAACAGGTTAAAGCGGCGCTGCTTGTAGCTGCAAAAGGAAATACAAATTTAAGGTTTATTTTATCTTGACTTTGATGAGGCGCACTTACTAGAGCTTAGTCTTGACTTTGATGAACTTCGTGTAGAAGCTCTTGTTCTTTACGATGCCCACTTCTTGTAGCGTGTCAATTTCCAAGCGCTCCTTGAGCAAACTCTCCGGCAGCACCTTGTCCAGATCCTTGACGATTTGCACAAAACCATGGCGCTCCTCCTGCAGACCTTCGGTCATCAAGGACGTTTCGCTGTCCAAAATGTTGACCACGTCCAGTATCAGGCTGGGAAACTCCTTGTGCAGCGCCTAAATCGGACAGATTCGAGTAAAGTTGATTTTGATGCCCGCCTTGATGCACTTACCACAACATCTGTGAGCACGTGCAGCACGACATCCTTCTTGAGCTTGTAGCGCAATGCCTGCCAGAGCAGCTCGTAGATGGCATTCGAGATGCCGTGCTTGAATGTGCCATGCTGATCAAAAACCGGACTCTCTGGACTATCCTGCAGCTGTTGCTTCAGGTATTTTATGCTAAGCAGTTAAAATTTATCAACAAATTAATTAGCAGTCATAGATTAAGATTACGTACAATTCGTTGCGACCGGATTTGTCGAAATGCTTGAAGATGTCCACATTAAGTAATGCATCGACTCCGCCGTTGGCATCTGTCGGGGCCGCCGGATCGGACGCAGCTGCCGCTGCCGCCGCTGTTGTTGTTGCCGTCGCCGCTGCATCGTTTTCTTGCGTACCCGTCACGCTGTGACTCTTCGCAAGTTTCTTCAAACGACGCATGCGAAATGATTTATGGTTAACACGCGGGCAGCACGTTCTTTATTTGCTTTATTTATGAATTTCAATGTTGTTTATTGAAAAATTTGACAAATTTTCACACTTTTCTCCGCCTTTTTAAGTGTGAGAGATGTGTATGGAAAATAAGTTTATCGATTGCTATGTATCGAACCAGGGCTGCAGTGCAAACATCGAACGGCTGTATGCTAGTATGCTGTTAACCAAAATCTGTTACGAAACTTAACAGCATCTGCAAATGATATTTTTAACAGCATTTAACAGTTAACAGCTCTTCTCTGTAAATTTATGTGGCCTTGCTTTGATTACACACTATTGTGAATAAAAGAAAAATGTTAAAATTACCTAACCTCAAAATAGATGCACGAGTAATTGTTGGCGCAACTGTACCCAAGCAAAGTAATAGCTTTTACGACACATGAGTTTATTAAAAATTGACACTAATTGATTGCATGTGCATAGATATGTGAAAAATAATTTCATGTTTACTTAAAGCTATAGACGTAGACGATTTCTCAATGAATTGGTATTTGTTTGTTGTTGTTGTTGTTTACAGGTCCTCTAAAAACGCGGCTTGAACGTGGCCGGAAACTGATTGAAACGTGGCCGCAGCGCCGCATTCGATTTCTCGAACTTCTCGCCCGAGTGACCCAAGATAATGCCATCGTTACCCTTGCCGCCATCTTTGAGATTCGGTTGGGTGGCGTTGGCCTCGGCCACATCGATAATGCGCGGATTCTTGCGATATCTGTACCACCAGTACTCAAAGACAAGCGTAATGCAGGCCATGCCAATGCCGACAAAGATCACGATGAAAACGCCGCCAATATTCTGTATGGATATGCCATCCGATTGATCCTCCGGCTTCTCGCAGTTGGCCTGCGCCTCATCGTTCTTCCACCACTTCTCCTTGAGCTTCTCCAGCTGCCGCTTGTTCAGCAGCGTTAAAATGCTGCAAGGGAGTTTAAAATAGCAATAAGCATATTTTTACTTGATTCGAAATCAGGCTGAAACCTACGCATTGTTGAATTGATCCTTGAGATGTGAGCCCTGCTGCACGGCAATGGCGTAGGGTTTGCGTGAGAACTCCTCCCCGACCACCTGCAGATCACAGTTGGTCAGCTGCAGGTAGCGTATGTCCGTGGCATCGCCCAGAAATGCGAAACCCGTTGCCGTCGAGGAGTTGCGCACGCGCGTCACAGCATCGTCGAGCGTGGCCGGCAGACCCGCCTCCTGCATGGCCTGCCACATTTTGGTATATTTATCGCTCACCGGATAATCCCAGACGGCCAGCTTGGAGCGCTCCAGCGGCGTCAGCGAGTCGTTCAGCGACAAATCCTTCCAGATTTCGTAGAACATTTGCTCGATGTTGGCCATGCGCTCGAAATAGGTCATCGCAGCGGATCCATTCAAGGGTGCGTACAGAATCTTGTACTGCTTGGCCAGATCGTCCAGGGACTCCACGGGCGTGTCCAAACGCGAGACAGTCAAAAAGGCAGCCAAGTTGGCCGTGTAGGAGGCAATTATGATGAAGCTAAGGAATATAAGAGTCACTTTATGTTAATTCAATATTTAATTATAATATTGAAGTGGAATATTTTTTGAAAAGCTCATAAAAACAATTGTATTTGCATCTAACATCTTATGAGCCGCTGTTAAATAACATCTCATTTGAATGTTAACATTTTTTCCCATTATTTTCTTATAGAAATATTTCTAATGGATATTTTTTGAAAAGCTCATAAAAACAATTGTAGTTGAATCTTACATCTTATGAGCCTCTGTTAAATAACATTTGATTTGAATGTTAACGTTTTATCTCATTATTTTTTTATAGAAATATCTCTAATAGAACATTTTTTGAAAAGCTCATAAAAACTATTATATTTGTATCTAGCATCCTATGAGCCTCTGTTAAATAACATTTAATTTGAATGTTAACGTTTTATCTCATTTTTTTCTTATAGATTTATCTCATGAAAACTATTGTATTTGAATCTAACATCTTATGAGCCGCTGTTAAATAACAGTAAATTTGAATGTTAACGCTTTATCTCAATATTTTCTTATAGATTTATCTCATAAAAACAATTGTATTTGAATCTAACATCTTATGAGCCTCTGTTAAATAACATTTAATATGAATGTTAACGTTTTATCTCAATATTTTCTTATAGATTAACTCATAAAAACAATTGTATTTGAATCTTACATCTTATGAGCCTCTGTTAAATAACATTTAATTTGAATGTTAACGTTTTATCTCAATATTTTCTTAAGGATTTATCTCATAAAAACTATTGCATTTGAATCTAACATCTTATGAGCCGCTGTTAAATAACATTTAATTTGAATGTTAACGTTTTATCTAAATATTTTTTTATAGAAATATCTCTAATGGAACATTTTTTGAAAAGCTCATAAAAACTATTGTATTTGCATCTAACATCTTATGAGCCTCTGTAAAATAACATTAAATTTGTATGTTAACGTTTTATCTAAATATTTTTTTACAGATTTATCTCATAAAAACAATAAATTAATCTAACATCTTATGAGCCGCTGTTAAATAACATTAAATTTGAATGTTAACGTTTTATCTAAATATTTTTTTATAGAAATATCTCTAATGGAACATTTTTTGAAAAGCTCATAAAAACTATTGTATTTGCATCTAACATCTTATGAGCCGCTGTTAAATAACATTTAATTTGAATGTTAACGTTTTATTCGATTAAAGATTTTGATAGATTTGCCTTAAAACCCTAAATTTCATTATATTATAAGTTTAAGATGGTTTTTAATCCAACCTAAGCTCGATTGAATAAATGTTGTTGTAAAGTCGTGATCACACCTACCCGAAAAGCCACCACGTGGCCGCCACTAGACGACCGGATAGATTTTTGGGCGCCTCGCCGCCGCCTTGTGGCGTCAGGGACGTCATGCAGAACCAGAGGCACTCCTTCAGGTTGAACTCGCGCTTCTCCTCATCGTCCTTGTACTTGTCGCGATTGTTCTGATAGCTGTACGGACTCCAGCGATCGAAGACCCACATCAGGAAGCTGGTAAAGAAATAGGCAGCCAATATGCACAGCCAGACATTCGTCTCCAGCACGGTGAGGAACTTGAACAGCGAGCTGGGCGAACTGGGACGCTGCATCATAATCGTAATGCCCACCAGATCGTAGTAGGGCACCGTGAAATCAATGACAATTTCCCGCTCGGCCATCACCGACATGCTGCCCAGCCCAATGTCCGCCTGTTTGTCAATCAATTTCTTCACGATGCCATTCCAATCGCCCTTCTCGTCCATGTTGCCGAACTTGCCATCCTCCACCTCCTGAATCTCATAGTCGAAGTGCACAATGGCCGCAATTTCGTTGATCAAATCTATGCAATAGCCTTTATAGCCCTTGGGCGCCGTCTCATCGCGCATTATAAACGGCGCTTGCTGGGAATGGTATAAAAAGAATTTGCTTTAGAGAATACTTTTCTATAGGTTTATATATCCTGAGCGAATATATATATCGGCCTTGCCCGTAACAAAGAGCCAAACGTCGTGAAAATCGGATCAGATTTGACAGAGTTATGGGGGTGGGAAATTTAACATATGTCTATATAGGATATTTTAGTATACCATTTTCAGATGAATTTCGTCCAAAAATAATGTTGCCAGATTTTTATGCCAAATTGATCTTGAGGCCAAACCTTATGAAAATCGGATGTGATTTGCCCGAGTTATGGGGCTGGGAAATTTAACCTATGTCTATATAGGATATTTGAGGGTACCATTTTCACATGAATTCTGACCATAAATAATGCTGCCAGATTTTGATGCCAAATTGATCTTGAGGCCAAACCATGAACAAAAAGCCAAACCTTATGAAAATCGGATGAGATTTGACCGAGTTATGGGGCTGGGAAATTTAACCTACGTCTATATAGGATATTTGAGGGTACCATTTTCACATGAATTTCGTCCAAAAATAATGTTGCCAGATTTTGATGCCAAATTGATCTTGAGGCCAAACCTTATGAAAATCGGATGTGATTTGACCGAGTTATGGGGCTGGGAAATTTAACCTATGTCTATATAGGATATTTGAGGGTACCATTTTCACATGAATTCTGACCAAAAATAATGCTGCCAGATTTTGATGCCAAATTGATCTTGAGGCCAAACCATGAACAAAAAGACAAACCTTTTGAAAATCGGATGAGATTTGACCGAGTTATGGGGCTGGGAAATTTAACCTATGTCTATATAGGATATTTAAGGGTACCATTTTCACATGAATTCTGACCAAAAATAATGCTGCCAGATTTTGATGCCAAATTGATCTTGAGGCCAAACCATGAACAAAAAGACAAACCTTTTGAAAATCGGATGAGATTTGACCGAGTTATGGGGCTGGGAAATTTAACCTATGTCTATATAGGATATTTGAGGGTACCATTTTCACATGAATTCTGACCAAAAATAATGTTGCCAGATTTTGATGCCACATTTATTTAGAGGCCAAACCATGAACAAAAAGCCAAACCATATGAAAATCGGATGAGATTTGACCGAGTTATGGGGCTGGGAAATTTAACCTATGTCTATATAGGATATTTGAGGGTACCATTTTCACATGAATTCTGACCAAAAATAATGTTGCCAGATTTTAATGCCACATTTATTTAGAGGCCAAACCATGAACAAAAAGCCAAACCATATGAAAATCGGATGAGATTTGACCGAGTTATGGGGCTGGGAAATTTAACCTATGTCTATATAGGATATTTGAGGGTACCATTTTCACATGAATTCTGACCAAAAATAATGTTGCCAGATTTTGATGCCACATTTATTTAGAGGCCAAACCATGAACAAAAAGCCAAACCATATGAAAATCGGATGAGATTTGACCGAGTTATGGGGCTGGGAAATTTAACCTATGTCTATATAGGATATTTGAGGGTACCATTTTCACATGAATTCTGACCAAAAATAATGTTGCCAGATTTTGATGCCACATTTGTTTGGAGGCCAAGCTATGAACGAAAAGCCAAACCTTACGAAAATCGGATGAGATTTGACCGAGTTGTGGGGCTGGGAAATTTAACCTATGTCTATATAGGATATTTGAGGGTACCATTTTCACATGAATTCTGACCAAAAATAATGCTGCCAGATTTTGATGCCAAATTGATCTTGAGGCCAAACCATGAACAAAAAGACAAACCTTTTGAAAATCGGATGAGATTTGACCGAGTTATGGGGCTGGGAAATTTAACCTATGTCTATATAGGATATTTGAGGGTACCATTTTCACATGAATTCTGACCAAAAATAATGTTGCCAGATTTTGATGCCACATTTATTTGGAGGCCAAACCATGAACAAAAAGCCAAACCTTATGAAAATCGGATGAGATTTGACCGAGTTATGGGGCTGGGAAATTTAACCTATGTCTATATAGGATATTTGAGGGTACCATTTTCACATGAATTCTGACCAAAAATAATGCTGCCAGATTTTGATGCCAAATTGATCTTGAGGCCAAACCATGAACAAAAAGCCAAACCTTATGAAAATCGGATGTGATTTGACCGAGTTATGGGGCTGGGAAATTTAACTTATGTCTATATAGGATATTTGAGGGTACCATTTTCACATGAATTCTGACCAAAAATAATGTTGCCAGATTTTGATGCCACATTTATTTGGAGGCCAAACCATGAACAAAAAGCTAAACCTTATGAAAATCGGATGAGATTTGACCGAGTTATGGGGCTGGGAAATTTAACCTATGTCTATATAGGATATTTGAGGGTACCATTTTCACATGAATTCTGACCAAAAATAATGGTGCCAGATTTTGATGCCACATTTATTTAGAGGCCAAACCATGAACAAAAAGCCAAACCTTATGAAAATCGGATAAGATTTGACCGAGTTATGGGGCTGGGAAATTTAACCTATGTCTATATAGGATATTTGAGGGTACCATTTTCACATGAATTCTGACCAAAAATAATGTTGCCAGATTTTGATGCCACATTTATTTGGAGGCCAAACCATGAACAAAAAGCCAAACCTTATGAAAATCGGATGAGATTTGACCGAAATATGGGGCTGGGAAATTTAACCTATGTCTATATAGGATATTTGAGGGTACCATTTTCACATGAATTCTGACCAAAAATAATGTTGCCAGATTTTGATGCCACATTTATTTGGAGGCCAAGCCATGAACGAAAAGCCAAACCTTATGAAAATCGGATGAGATTTGACCGAGTTATGGGGCTGGGAAATTTAACCTATGTCTATATAGGATATTTGAGGGTACCATTTTCACATGAATTCTGACCAAAAATAATGCTGCCAGATTTTGATGCCAAATTGATCTTGAGGCCAAACCATGAACGAAAAGCCAAACCTTATGAAAATCGGATGAGATTTGACCGAGTTATGGGGCTGGGAAATTTAACCTACGTCTATATAGGATATTTGAGGGTACCATTTTCACATGAATTTCGTCCAAAAATAATGTTGCCAGATTTTGATGCCAAATTGATCTTGAGGCCAAACCTTATGAAAATCGGATGTGATTTGACCGAGTTATGGGGCTGGGAAATTTAACCTATGTCTATATAGGATATTTGAGGGTACCATTTTCACATGAATTCTGACCAAAAATAATGTTGCCAGATTTTGATGCCACATTTATTTAGAGGCCAAACCATGAACAAAAAGCCAAACCATATGAAAATCGGATGAGATTTGACCGAGTTATGGGGCTGGGAAATTTAACCTCTATATAGGATATTTGAGGGTACCATTTTCACATGAATTCTGAACAAAAATAATGTTGCCATTTTGATGCCACATTTATTTGGAGGCCAAGCCATGAACGAAAAGCCAAACCTTATGAAAATCGGATGAGATTTGACCGAGTTATGGGGCTGGGAAATTTAACCTATGTCTATATAGGATATTTGAGGGTACCATTTTTACATGAATTTCGACCAAAAATAATGTTGCCAGATTTTGATGCCACATTTATTTAGAGGCCAAACCATGAACAAAAAGCCAAACCATATGAAAATCGGATGAGATTTGACCGAGTTATGGGGCTGGGAAATTTAACCTCTATATAGGATATTTGAGGGTACCATTTTCACATGAATTCTGAACAAAAATAATGTTGCCATTTTGATGCCACATTTATTTGGAGGCCAAGCCATGAACGAAAAGCCAAACCTTATGAAAATCGGATGAGATTTGACCGAGTTATGGGGCTGGGAAATTTAACCTATGTCTATATAGGATATTTGAGGGTACCATTTTCACATGAATTCTGACCAAAAATAATGCTGTTAGATTTTGATGCCAAATTGATCTTGAGGCCAAACCATGAACAAAAAGCCAAACCTTTTGAAAATCGGATGAGATTTGTCCGAGTTATGGGGCTGGGAAATTTAACCTATGTCTATATAGGATATTTGAGGGTACCATTTTCACATGAATTCTGACCAAAAATAATGTTGCCAGATTTTGATGCCACATTTATTTGGAGGCCAAACCATGAACAAAAAGCCAAACCTTATGAAAATCGGATGAGATTTGACCGAGTTATGGGGCTGGGAAATTTAACCTATGTCTATATAGGATATTTGAGGGTACCATTTTCACATGAATTCTGACCAAAAATAATGCTGCCAGATTTTGATGCCAAATTGATCTTGAGGCCAAACCATGAACAAAAAGCCAAACCTTATGAAAATCGGATGTGATTTGACCGAGTTATGGGGCTGGGAAATTTAACTTATGTCTATATAGGATATTTGAGGGAACCATTTTCACATGAATTCTGACCAAAAATAATGTTGCCAGATTTTGATGCCACATTTATTTGGAGGCCAAGCCATGAACGAAAAGCCAAACCTTATGAAAATCGGATGAGATTTGACCGAGTTATGGGGCTGGGAAATTTAACCTATGTCTATATAGGATATTTAAGGGTACCATTTTCACATGAATTTCGTCAAAAAATAATGTTACCAGATTTTGATGCCACATTTATTTGGAGGCCAAGCCATGAACGAAAAGCCAAACCTTATGAAAATCGGATGAGATTTGACCGAGTTATGGGGCTGGGAAATTTAACCTATGTCTATATAGGATATTTGAGGGTACCATTTTCACATGAATTCTGACCAAAAATAATGTTGCCAGATTTTGATGCCACATTTATTTGGAGGCCAAGCCATGAACAAAAAGCCAAACCTTATGAAAATCGGATGTGATTTGACCGAGTTATGGGGCTGGGAAATTTAACCTATGTCTATATAGGATATTTGAGGGTACCATTTTCACATGAATTTCGTCCAAAAATAATGTTGCCAGATTTTGATGCCAAATTGATCTTGAGGCCAAACCATGAACAAAAAGCCAAACCTTATGAAAATCGGATGTGATTTGACCGAGTTATGGGGCTGGGAAATTTAACCTATGTCTATATAGGATATTTGAGGGTACCATTTCGACATGAATTTTGACCAAAAATAATGTTGCCAGATTTTGATGCCACATTTATTTAGAGGCCAAACCATGAACGAAAAGCCAAACGTTATGAAAATCGGATGAGATTTGACCGAGTTATGGGGCTGGGAAATTTAACCTATGTCTATATAGGATATTTGAGGGTACCATTTTTACATGAATTTCGACCAAAAATAATGTTGCCAGATTTTGATGCCACATTTGTTTAGAGGCCAAACCATGAACAAAAAGCTAAACCTTTTGAAAATCGGATTAGATTTGACCGAGTTATGGGGCTGGGAAATTTAACCTATGTCTATATAGGATATTTGAGGGTACCATTTTCACATGAATTTCGTCAAAAAATAATGTTACCAGATTTTGATGGCACATTTATTTGGAGGCCAAACCATGAACGAAAAGCCAAACCTTATGAAAATCGGATGAGATTTGACCGAGTTATGGGTCTGGGAAATTTAACCTATGTCTATATACTTAGGATATTTGAGGATACCATTTTCACATGAATTTCGACCAAAAATAATGTTGCCAGATTTTGATGCCACATTTATTTGGAGGCCAAACCATGAACAAAAAGCCAAACCTTATGAAAATCGGATTAGATTTGACCGAGTTATGGGGCTGGGAAATTTAACCTATGTCTATATAGGATATTTGAGGGTACCATTTTCACATGAATTTCGTCAAAAAATAATGTTACCAGATTTTGATGTCACATTTATTTGGAGGCCAAACCATGAACGAAAAGCCATACCTTATGAAAATCGGATGAGATTTGACCGAGTTATGGGGCTGGGAAATTTAACCTATGTCTATATAGGATATTTGAGGGTACCATTTTCACATGAATTCTGACCAAAAATAATGTTGCCAGATTTTGATGCCACATTTATTTGGAGGCCAAGCCATGAACGAAAAGCCAAACCTTATGAAAATCGGATGAGATTTGACCGAGTTATGGGGCTGGGAAATTTAACCTATGTCTATATAGGATATTTGAGGGTACCATTTTCACATGAATTTCGTCCAAAAATAATGTTGCCAGATTTTGATGCCAAATTGATCTTGAGGCCAAACCATGAACAAAAAGCCAAACCTTATGAAAATCGGATGTGATTTGACCGAGTTATGGGGCTGGGAAATTTAACCTATGTCTATATAGGATATTTGAGGGTACCATTTTCACATAAATTTCGACCAAAAATAATGTTACCAGATTTTGATGGCACATTTATTTAGAGGCCAAACCATGAACAAAAAGCCACACCTTATGAAAATCGGATGAGATTTGACCGAGTTATGGGGCTGGGAAATTTAACATATGTCTATATAGGATATTTGAGGGTACCATTTTCACATGAATTTCGACCAAAAATAATGTTACCAGATTTTGATGGCACATTTATTTAGAGGCCAAACCATGAACAAAAAGCCACACCTTATGAAAATCGGATGAGATTTGACCGAGTTATGGGTCTGGGAAATTTAACCTATGTCTATATACTTAGGATATTTGAGGATACCATTTTCACATGAATTTCGACCAAAAATAATGTTGCCAGATTTTGATGCCACATTTATTTGGAGGCCAAACCATGAACAAAAAGCCAAACCTTATGAAAATCGGATGAGATTTGACCGATTTATGGGGCTGGGAAATTTAACCTATATAGGATATTTGAGGGTACCATTTTCACATGAATTTCGACCAAACATAATGTTGCTAGATTTTGATGGCAAATTGATCTAGAGGCCAAACCATGAACATCCATGTCTCATCAGTCGTCAGTCAATCAATCAATCAATCAATCAATCAGTCAGTCAGTCAGTCAATCAGTCGGTTGTATTTATATAGATTGTCTTACCACGACCGTGTATATTCGATAGACGGTATCTGCGGTGAGATTCTTCATTTGCTCCTCATCCTTGACAACCAGCGGCGTGTCGAGGCCAGCTGTCCAGGTGCCAATCGATTTGCTGTTCACGGAGCTGCCGCCGCGTATCTGGAGCACATTGATGTCCATTTCGAATTTCATATAGCTGAAGCCATTGAAGGGCTGGCGCGGTTGCGTGACCAGCTCGAAAGTGCCGTAGGATGTCGGTTCGCTAACCTTTGAACACACCAAAAATGTTGTAAACAATAATTAGCCATAATTAGCCTTATTTTAGTGTAAACACACCTGTGTAAAATATTGCCTAAGATCAATATTGCGTTCAGGTGTATTGCCGCCCTGAAAGTCATCACACCGCAGATACTCCATGTCCTTCGGCCAGGCGCCCGATTGCAGCATTTCTCTGTCACAAATAACAAAGAAATTAGATTTGACCACAAAATAGACACCAACAACTTTTGCTGTAATTATGTACCAATAATATAGAGGGTCAATTAAAAGTAGAAAAGACCAAAATAGAATTCAAGTGGGCTCAATTTTGTTTACTTCTCTGCCAGAGCTAACAATACCTTTAACGTGCTGTCAAAACCAAATTTGTCATGGGGATTACCTAACTGATAAATAAATTACAAGGTACTTATAGTAAGGAAAGTATATTTTAAGTCGAATATACAAAAATATGTACATATTAATTTTGGCTCAGTTTTTTTTATATCCGGACAGTTTATAGACTTTTACGTGATGGGGGCGAAAGTGGGCGTGTCGGAATTATTTTCAGATTTAACTCTAGAGGAAATCAGCTGCAACAATCCTATAAATGGAATTTCTCATAAAATATCCCTAAAATATCCCCAAGCTCAGATTTCTAGATTGCACTCTTGAGGAAATCATCTGCTGCAATCAAAAGGAGAATGGAATTTCCCAATTAAATATCCCTAAAATATCCCCAAACTCCGCATTTCAAAGTGGGCGTCGCGAGAATATTTGCAGTTTGAACTATGCTGACCTCGCAACAATCCTATATGAGATTGTGATTTCCCATAAAATTTCCCTAAAATATCCCCAGGCGCAGGTTATAAACAATGTATAAAAACTCAAAACAGGCTTTGAGAAATGTAAATTGGTTCCATTTAGTTCTTATCCCATAAGACTTACTTGATGGCCAGAAAGCTGCGCAGCGCCAGATCAAAGTAGAAGGCCGATGCCAGCTGCGGTTCCTCGTTCAAATTAAATGTTGTGCGCAGCAGACCCAGGCGATCGCGATATTGCGTATACGCCATGGGCTTCAGGAACATAATGGTCGCATTGTCCCTTTGGCTGCTGACCTCGCCCTCGCTCTGCGTAATCGCATGCCAGGCGAAATTGCGCTCAAAATAGGCGGGCTTAACAGACTCGAGCACCATCCGAATGGACTGTAAATTGCCCAGCACAAAGAAATTGTTGATGTCCAAATTGCGCAACTTTTCGATCTGTTCCTCGCGCTCCCGTTTCCCATCCTTGGCAATGGCCGTGATCACGTGACGCGTCTGAATGTTCTGCAGCAAGGATTTGTATTTGTGGTCCATGACAAAAGTGTCATCGTAGAGAATGGCAGCTGGCGGGAAATAGTGAGGGATCAAATATCGTTTATCGAAAAGAGAGCAGGATTATAAGCTATCGATAACTTTCCACACATAAATATCGATATTTTCTTAGCAACCGATCGGACAAAGGCAAATTTTACACTTCTTGTACGAAAAATATATATCAAAGGAATGTATGTTAATTAAAGGGTATGTGGCCGTCAGGCATGCTTACCATTGGTGATGTTCAGCCGCTTGACAATGCTGCGCACTGCTTCGGGTATAATGTCAGCTGGCGGCATAACTTGCAGCAGATACTTCTGCTTGGCCTCGTCCAAGTCGCGCCATTGCCGCAGGTCGCCCTCCTGGCCGTAGGAGGCGCTGATGGTGGGCAAGCCCAGGGCCTGGGTGAAGCTCTTGACCGTCTCCGAGGCGACGCCCGCTTTGGTGGTGTCCAGCACAAGATGCGGCATTTGTTTCTTCTCAATGCTGGCCACATACTTGTTGCAGACTGTGGGTGAGACATCGGATTATATAGATATATATGTATAGAGAATATTTAATTAGAGAACTTGCTTGCTTCCAGCAATATTTTGGCATCCGTTTTGTTGGCCTCGATGGACTCAATTTGCACCGACAAACCGTAGCTGGGATTCTTCTTCAGATAGGTGAGGACCACCTCGATGGCCTTGGTCGCCGGCTCATTATCCACCTCGTTAATAAAAACTGTGGAGGACGACACACGACATTAGTTCCGACTATTTGCACAGGGCACAAACCCCGCAACAGAAACCCCCGCCCAGCTTTAACATTCAGCTTAATTAGTTTACCTAAGACCCGAGTCCTAATCTATCGATTGGGCACTTACACACATTGATATTCTGGCTCGTCTGTGCTGCAATTTCCGAATGGAGTGCACTTTGCAGCAATGTCCACAACAAGCATAAATATTTCAAAGTCTCAAAACGTTTCTCCATTATAGTCCTGGCAACCATGGACGCTGACCGCACCGCACGAACCACCATCGGGAACTGACACACGCCGCTGAGCGCTGCTTTCGGCGCGGCAATGTGTGGACATGTGTGTATCCTTGGTGATAATCAATTGACTGTCAGACACTCACCTGACCGCCTAATCTATGGTTCGTTCGTGGCGCTAATTGGCGACGCCCCCCCCCCCCCGAACCGAGCCTGGATATGGGTCAACCTTTGGACGACGATTGTCACAATGCTTCCTGCGAGAGCCAAATATGAGTCCGTGACTTTCGTTTTTTGTCATGATTACGATCTATTTAATTTTACGATTAATTCAAATCATAAATTGCGAACATGCCATATATTATTTTAGCTAACAAACTTTGAACTTTAAAAACTTCATAATAATTGCCGATAGAAATTAGGAAATTTAAAATATTCGTTTACTTTAATATCTTGTATAAGTAATAAGGACTTTCGAACTTTGTGCAACTTTCTCCAAATTATTTTTAAGTAGAACCAAAAAAAATGCTCAAAACAGGACAGTTCGTTATGTAATTATACTTATATCCTCTAAAATCTAAAGGACAGTTCGTTATGTAATTATACTTATATCCTCTAAAATCTAAAGGACAGTTCGTTATGTAATTATACTTACTTATATCCTCTAAAATCTAAAGGACAGTTCCGTATCTAATTATACTTACTTATATCCTCTGAAATTAGAAATATAGAGACTTTTAAAACTTTTTCCAAAGTACTCTCTTTTCTTTTTGTAAGAATACAAAATTGTGATATTTAAAGTTGAGACTGTATAATATCAGATAAAGGCATTTACTTTATATTTAGTTATAATTTGTTCTTAAATGTATCATCGTTTACTTTAACAAATAAAAAATAAACCATTTAAACATTTTGTTCATCATACATAAAGAAAATCTAAGTTCGCACAACTTATCAAAGCAGTTTGTCATAGTGAAGTACGACTGTACATAATAATAAAAAAAAGAAAGCAAAAAGACAGTTTTTGTTTTTATATAAAACTTGCAGCACTCGACGAAATTACAAAAATTTTTATTACATTATTATGAAACTTTTGAATACCCAGTCAAAAACAAAAAATCTGGGGCAGCAAATTGGGCGTGTTTATCTTAGATACAAACAATAGATAAAGATAGCTACTAGCCGTCGGCTGGCGTGAATTGTCATTATGCGTAGACCTAAATTTAAATTTAACATACACAGTTCGATCGCAGTACTTGAATATATAAGTATATATACATACATACTAATGCCTATGCCTTATGATAATAGTCAAGTAAATGTGTGTGTGTCTGTGTGTGTGTGTGTGTGTGCGTGTGTGCACAAAAATCTCACAAATTCCAGTCATCGGGGCCCGACTCCTCGTGCACAACGACGGGCGTGCGCGGCGCACCGGGCACAGGCGTGGGCACCAGGGGCACATTGCTGTGTAGACCAGCAGCGCCGCCTCCAAAGAACGGCGGTGGCCTAAAGCTGCTCGGCGTTGCCGCAGCTGTGGAGCTGTGCGTGGACGAGGCCGAAGAGTCTCGCACACGCGACGCATCAAACGCCGGCGGCTGGGCGTAGCGATGATGATGCGGCTGACCTAGCTGCGGTGTCCGGGAACGCGAATGTTCGCGCATCGCCTCGTGCTGTCGCTGCTGCTGCTGCTGCAGCATATATTGCTGTTTCTTCTGCTTGAGCAGCAGCTCCTCGCGCTGCAGCTGACGCTGCTTCTCCGCCAGCTTGCGCTGCTGAGCCAAAAGGCGATTGGTTTTGCTCCACGGATTGCCGCCAAAGCATAGATTGGATATGAAAACCACCGGCGAGAAAAGGCGCAGCGAAAAGTTACTAAACAAAAAAAGAAAAGGTAAACTATAATATTGTCTAACGATTGTAGCTTGTCGCTACTTACGTGGTGTCCACAATGGGCTTCGCCTCATTGCCGCTGAGTATGAAGAGCGGAAAGAATATGGAGAAGATGCAGCTGCTGACAATCACAGAGCTGGACATGTTCGTGAGCACCGTCAGCGGCATGCCAAAGCCGAGGAAATATGGCCAGTTCTTTTCAATGTAGGTGAGTCGTCGATGCAGCTCCCAGCCCATGTTGAACCATTTGTACTCGAAGGAGTACAGCGAATAGAGCAGGCACAAATGCAGAAAGCACAGCGATGAGCCAACATATTTCACTGGCACCAGATTGACCAACATGCTCTGCACCAGAAACAGTATCTGGACGACCATGCTGAAGAGAAAATCGGCAACCAGTTTACTGATTCCGGGTATCAACTGCGGCCGACCCTTGCGCACACGATACGCCGCATTCGCAATGTCCGCGAACCACAGCGAGCTGACAATTTTGGAGAGCATGAATATGGGCAGCACCCACATCATGCCAAAGATCAGCGACAAAATTGGATGCAGCCAGCTCCAGATAAAGGGCAGCGTATCGGATTGCGCGCCATAGAAGATGGTCAAACAGAATTTCAGCGTAGGCAGCAGCACATTCTCGAACAGCACAATGCTGAGCCAGGTGAAGCCGCCATTTAGCAGGCAGCATTTGAACAATTTCTTGGCAATTTTCTTCTCGCTGCAAATGCGTAATAAATACAATTAGTCATGCGCTATTGTTAGGGGTACTCAAGAAGCTGTTTTTAGTGAGGATTACGCTGCGCTCAAAATGCGCGCGCTAAACAGCTGTTGTCCGATAACTTTTTATCGATAACATTTTATCTTTGTTATGACAGCATAAGCAGTTGCCAGAGTACCCCATTTTCATTTTTTTTTTTTTTTAACAACATTTGCATACTTACGCCTGTGGCTCTGGCTGCTCCACGGGCTTCTTTTTAAATATCTTCTCCAGCGTACGCTCATCGGTATTGGCCTCCGCACGCTTGGCATACTCCTCGCGTATCATTGCCGCCGCCGAGCTGGGCACTGGCGAGGGCGAACGTTGCGCCTGCCTATATTGCTCCCTGTCCATTCTGCGCAGCTGGCGCATTGTCTCCAATTCCGCATTTTGTCTGGCCACCTCGTTGTCTATGTGCAGCACCAGGGTCATGCCGCGTATGCTGTCCCACAGTCCATACAAAATGCCCAGCGCGATGTTCTGCAGCACATACACACATGCACAAATAGAAAGAAAAAAATACACGTTTTAAATTTACAACGCACTTAAATTTAGAAAACATTAGCTACGCACCTTTATTGCAGCCATCGCCACCTGTCTGTTGTCTGTTGGATGTTACGGTAGTTTTAGCCAACACTTAATGCAATTGTTACGACTGTTGTGAGCATTACAAAAATAGATGCGTGTTTGTATTTACGGTTCTTGCAGTGTTGTTTGAAACGTTTTGTTTCCCTATGAATTTGCGCTGTTGCGATGACATTGTTTCATAGTAACACAAATTTACAGTTTACACGATGAACAGCACGTCATTACGAGTAACAGTAAAAATTAGATTTGGTATACCTACTTGTTGCGTGACAGCCAGAGTTTATACTTTTGTGTGATTCACCACATTTGAACCTTGTCCCACCAATATAGCCGTAAATAATTTGTGAAATTGTTGTTTGTCCGTATCATGTACTTGCTTCGCTCTGACTAACTGCACTACACTAGCTATCGATATATCGCATATGGTAATTCATAGTCTAGCTATCGATATATCGCATATGGTAACATCGATAGGTTCAGCGAACTACTCGCTAGGCTAGGTGGGAAAACAAAAAAGTACTTGAGTTCAGTTTTTCCGCTTGCGGAAAACAGGTAGGAGCTGGAATTTCTTAAGCGTTAGAATTTTGCTTTTCAACTTGTTGAGCTTGCAACATTCGAATATTGTATAGATTTTTCTGCTGTGTGTGTGTGTGTGTGTGTGAATCGAATGTGTTTGTTTTCAATTGTAACAATAACAATAACACAAACATAATAAACAGATTTTGTTTTGTTATCTGTGGGTTTTAGCAAGTGCTTTTCAAATCATGTGGCGCGCGCGCGCTTAATTATAATTTAAAAACAAACTCAACTGACGGCATTCTAAAGACACTGATTAATTATTGTGCGAGCTGCGTAGTTGGCGTTGATAAAAGGTTTTGTATCCTACAGATATATATGCGCGCATGTGTGTGTGTGTGTGTACCATATGTAAACATGTTATCACTTTTCGAAATTTTAAACCACAGCTGTCACGCGCTTAATGCTTCAATAAAGCCGCGCACAATGCGGGTGCACTTAATTGATTAGCAACGGATTTGTGCCGTTAGTCCAACAAACTGTGACCAAGATCTGGCTTGTTTGTCTAACGGTACACACACACGCACACGCACACAGGGTGACTCGCGCGCGCGTGTGTGTGTGTGACGTTGGAAATTTTTATATAATCCCATTTTCACTTTGATTTTATTGCAGTTTGAAAGACTTCAGCGCATTTTCATCCCAATCCAAGCCACGCCCTGAAATAATCAATAAAGCAACAGCAGCAACAAATATAGAGACACGATGTGGACTGTTGATAAGCAGCAACAATAGAGGAGGGCAGCCCCGACTTAGCTGAGCGACAGCCCACCCAATTCCAGCTCCAGTTCCAGGCATTTCCAAAGAAATCAACAACAACAACAAAAAGAAATAGAATTTTGTTGACGTGAAAATGTCGCGGGAGGAACGTCTGCCCATTGTGGATGCCTCGAGCAGCAGCGGCGAGGATGAGGCTCGGCCCGTTGTGCGTAGGCGCAGCACACGGGACACCGTGCTGGCTGTGCCGAAGGATGCGGGCTGCTGTGCGCCCACCAGCACGCCGCATCGCTTTCTGGCCCTGGTCTTTATGTGCCTGCTGGGCTTTGGTGAGGCTTCTATATCTCCATTTGCTTCAATGGAAAACTGAGCCTAATTGTTCTTTGTCCTCTCTCTCCAAATAGGTTCCTATTTTTGCTATGATAATCCGGGCGCACTGCAGGATGTATTCCAAAAGGAACTGAATCTTAATGCCACCGAATTCACGTTCATCTATTCCATTTACTCGTGGCCAAATATTGTGCTCTGCTTTGTCGGCGGCTTTCTCATCGATCGCGTCTTTGGCATACGCCTGGGCACAATTATTTATATGCTTATTGTGCTGCTCGGGCAATTGATATTCGCCACCGGCGGCTTGTTGGGCAAATTCTGGCTAATGATTGTCGGCCGCTTTGTATTCGGCATTGGCGCCGAATCTCTGGCCGTCGCCCAGAACAGCTATGCGGTCCTGTGGTTCAAGGGCAAGGAACTGAACATGGTCTTTGGACTGCAGCTGTCTGTGGCACGTTTTGGCAGCACCGTCAACTTTTGGATCATGCAGCCGGTCTACAACTATGTCTCCAAATCCTATTCCGGCTATACGGGCCTGGGCGTAACACTCTTCCTGGCCGCCAGCACCTGTGTCATGTCGCTGCTGTGCACTCTCATCTTGGGTATGCTGCTCCACTATAAATATACCCTGTACAATCTCTCTGATTACACTTGTATTCCTCTCCTGCAGGCTGGATGGATAAGCGCGCCGAACGCATTTTGAAGCGCAATAATAATCCCGGGGGCGAGATTGCCAAACTCAGCGATATTATCACCTTCAGGCTGGACTTTTGGATGGTATCGGTCGTCTGTGTGGCCTACTATGTGGCCATATTTCCGTTTGTGGCGCTCGGCCAGGCATTCTTCACCACCAATTTCCAACTGACGCCCGAACAGGCCAACAATGTCAATTCGATTGTGTATCTAATCTCGGCGATTGCCTCGCCGCTGTTTGGCTTCATTATCGATCGTGTCGGTCGCAACGTATCCTGGGTATTTGTGGCCACAATTGCCACGCTTGTCGCGCACGTGCTGCTCACCTTTAGCCAGCTCAATCCGTACATTGGCATGTCCATCATGGGCCTGTCCTATTCGATGCTGGCCGCCAGCCTGTGGCCCTTGGTGGCATTGATTGTGCCCGAATATCAGCTGGGCACGGCCTACGGCTTGTAAGTGCAAACCGATTGTAATTTAACTTTAATTCTATATTAACTGTATTACCTGTATGACAGCTGCCAATCGGTGCAAAATCTGGGCCTCGCTGTGGTCACCATTGTCGCCGGGCTCATCGTGGACAGCAGCGGCGGCAGCCACTTTTGGCTGCAGCTACTCTTCATACTGTTCCTAATGAGTGAGTGTTGTCTGTTCTAGTTCTAATTAATTGTTTTAGTTTAATAAATGCGTTTTGCTTGCAGTTTCGCTGTTGGCAACGTGCGCTATCTGGGCCTACGATCGCAAGTATCGGGGCAATCTGAACATGTCGCCGGCACAGCGGGCCACATATCATGCATCCATGTACGTGAATATTGAATCTAGTTGATGCTGTTCAAACTATATATATATATAGTATATTGATATTGTGCCGTGTATTACACTATATAGATCGCTGAGCAGCTAGCATTTTACTAATTCTGTAAAATCTCTCTTTCAAATGCCAACAAAAGCCCAACTAAACGCGGCACTACGGATCGACGGCCTCTATTGGGCAACTAAACACACCTATATACATATATATATGTATATAGATATATACTATGCGTAGCAAAAATATGTACGATTAACCAATGTGATGTTGTTTACCATATCTATATATCTATCTCTTGAACTCTATGTGTTTGGCACATATCTTACGAACTAATTGCACAAAGTTATTGTTTAACTTATATGTTAACAACAATTGATCCCCCCCCTAAAAACATATCAAGAAACTATTCTTATAATTGTGATTGTAATTTATGTTGTTAGTTTTGTGTATAAATGTATTCTGTGCCCGTTGCCAAAGATAAATGTTGAATAAAATATACATATCTAGCGAGTGGAGTGTTTTTTTTAATCCAAAGATTATTGTTAAATAAATATTCATGCATGCGTAGTAAATCGGGTTGTTTTTTTTTTCAAAAAAAAAACTGACAGGGAATCTCACAAAATAAAGTTTAGAGCTCTAAAAATTAAGGTTCTTCAATATGATTAATTTGATAAAGACTACCTAATATATTTGTGTATAATTTATATCAGATTATATATATCTTCAATCTGCTAGTTCAAATATTTTTTGAATCCATTTAAAAATACCCGAATCGTACTTGATCTTTATTCAATTTATTTGTATTTTGCATATATGTGAACGATTTTCATTTGTCGAAATTATATAATTTATAATAAATTAAATAAATTAGCTAAAACATAAACAGAAATTCCAAAAAATTTTTTTGGTGTGTTAATTGTAGAAACCAAAAATCAAGATAAGACAAGTTTCCATAACGCATTGGACTAGAGAAAAATTCAAATACAATTCTTTTTAAATGATATTGCACAAAAATAAAAATATACGACAAATGATAAATGTTTTTTGTTTGTTTTTTTTTTGAGAATAGGCAACTACATACAAAAGTAGGATGATTGAAATTAGATACATATGAGAAAATAAAAATGTATGTTTATCATTCTTTTTTTTTACTAGTTGAATAAAAATGCATTTGCGTTCATTTTGGCCGTCAATGTTCGAACCGCTTTTCGTAATCTGAGTAATTGAAGTTGCCGTCAATTGAAGTTGCATTTAGTTATTATCATAGCAAGTATATTATGTATATTAGTAAATAATCATCGTTTTTTTTTTTTGAGGTTTAACTTAAAGCGCATCGCTAGAAAGTTGCTTGCTTTAAATTTATCATATAAATCGTCGTAGGTTTGGTTTTTTTTTCTATAAAGCTCCTAACTTAAGTTAGTTTTTAGAAATTTGATTTTTTTTTTTTCATTTTTGGTCGTTCATAATATTAAGAAATGTACGTGACACGCTAAAGCTAAAAGCATAGTACAAAAACAGAAAGATGAAAGTTAGTCTGATATTTTTTTTTTTTGGGGCTTCTATAAAAGTCTCGCTCTTAGCTATTGTCGGTGTTGGTTTGTTATAATATTGTTTAACAATAACTAAATCGTTGATTATATTTTAGGTTTTTGTTTTTGTTATTATGTTTTCTTCTTCGACTGTGTTATTCGTCCACATTTTCGGTATCGTCGGCGGCGACAATAGTTCGCTTGCTTTGAATGCTGGCCAAATATTTTTCTCCATCGAAACGCTGGCTCTCATCCTGCAGATCCTGCGCAAATAAGATAATGACATTTAAGTACATGTTTAAAAAAGCAAATAAAAAAAAGTAAAAGATACACAGTTCTTACCTTATTTGCAGTAACAAATTTATGTGTGTGTGTGTTGTGTGTGATTTTATGGCGGGTTTGTGTGTTAAATACAGTATGTACAAATAGATAAAGCCAAGCGCTGCGACTTTGTAAGCCAAATTTTATTTTACATATGCATGTATATATAATATATATATATATAAAGTTTAATGGGTTAATGTATGGGAGAAAACGCTTACAGCTAAGTTACATTTAAGCCTAAATGTTGCAATTGAAATTGTTATTAGTCTTGTTAAACATTAATTACAATGCGTGTGAAGGTGTATTTTGGGTGGGTGTGTGTGTGTGTGTGTGTGTGTGTGTGTGTGTGTGTGTGTGGGTGTTAATATGGATTTGTCCGGGGCACTACACAAAACGGGTTGACCGGCAACTTTTTAGTTTTAAACTCTAGCGAACACTAAATCTGCTTCACAGCCAAAATACAGATTCCATTTTAAAGTTACAAAATTAATTTGTAAATGCTTTTTTGTTTTTAAGTATTTAAATTTAACATAATGTGTTTTAGTGTCTACGACTAGCAAATAGTTGCCTGTTTTACTTTATGTTAATTATAATATAATAATACTTTTTTGTGAATTGCTTTTGTATTGCTTTAAGTTCTAATGATTATTTTTTTGTCAATGTTTTATATGAAATATTTCGCATTTGATGGGCTAAAAATACCGATCTATCAATAGTTGCGTTTTTTTTTATTAAAAGCAAATTAGTTTTAAATAAGCGCACGATTGTTGTTGAGCTCCTCGCCGGAGTAGACATCACACATGGCCAGCGAGAACTCGTCGTTCTCGCTATAACGCTGAAAAATTGCCTTCAGCTGCGATTGCTGCTGCTGCTGCTGCTGCTGTTGCTGCTGCCGCTTGCCGCCGGCTGTGGCAGCTGCGCCCATTGTATTCGTTATAATTTGCAATTGCTTGTTATATAGTTTACGATCTGATTCTGAGGATGGCTTGCGATTGTTCATGTGGCTACTGTCACGTTCGTATGATACATGTTGCTTGTTAATTACACAATTTTGATTGCTAGCGTTCGGGATGTTATTAATGGGATCACATTCGTTAATGGGGCATTGATTGACTGCTGCCACTCCGTTACTTGCTGTGGATGTTGTTGTTGTTGTTGTTGTTGTGGTAATACTAGTTGTTGTTGTTGTTGTTGTGGTTAATGATGAATTATGTGCAAAAATGATATCGCCACCAGCACCGGTCGCATTTAAGTGCATCTCAACTGGGGGAATTACCTTATTGCGTAAAATCGAAGGCACAGTCTCCATCATTTTGATCCACTCGTTGGGCAGCGCCCAGGCATGCGGACTCTTCGAATAGTACATCAAATGTTCAATATCATATGAGACGCGTGCTGCAAATGCAAAACATATATTAAAACAGGTAGAAGTCTTCTAGCCGGAAGGGGACCGACTAGGAGGTACTATCCAGCAGGATGGAAGCTTTTATACATAAGGACAGACAGACGGACGTGTCAATAAATAATTTAAAGAGTGGAAGATGCCTCCTTCTGCCCTCCTTCTGTTGCCAATCCTGGTCTCTTTCCTGCCCACTTACAGTTATTCGTCTTTAGATTGACAGCGCCGTCTTCTTCGAGCTTTTCGCGTGCTGCCTTCACTTCGGGCGTGGACTCTTTGCGTGAGAAATGACTGCGACGGGATCGCGCCAGACCATTCTGATTGCTGGTGCTGCTGCTGCCATTGGACTCGGCGAACACTTCGTCGTCGCCATCGCCGTTATTGTTAGCCTGTCCAGCCGCATAGTTGAGACCAATGCCGCTGTCGGCCAGCGGCAGCGCGTTGCTCAGCATAAACTGCGGTGGTCCGGAGCCGGGCAGCGGTGTGGAGGGCGTGGTCACCGGACTGACCAGCGAGGTGCCATCAAAAGCGGCGCCCGCCTCCATGGAAGCCAAGAACTCGGAGCTGCTGAAATAGTCATCCAAGACGAGTTTGGCCACCTGTCCAGCAATGAGACTCGAATTAGATTTAAACCAAATATAAAATCTTCATGCTACTTACACGCACTAGCTCGCAACAGTCGCCCGTAATCTTGATGAGATGCTGGCCCACATTGACCGTGAATTTGTATTCACCTACGGAAGCATCGTTTGTGGAATATGAATGCATTAGCAGCTGCTGATTGGGACGCATAACTTTACCGGCAGCAGCTGTAGCCGCCGCCGCAGCAGCCGCATTGGCAGCCTGCTGCTGCTGCTGATGGTGGTGATGATGATGCTGATGCTGCTGCTGCTGGTGCTGGTGCTGCTGCTGTGCCTGCTGCGGCTGTTGATGGTGCTGCGACATTTGATGGGCCGCCGCTGTGGCAGTCATGAAATTCTGCGCCGAATTGAAGCTCAGGCGATTGGCCAGGCTGCTGCTGCTGCTGCTGGCGCCGGGCGTGCGCGGCTGCACTGCGACGGCGTCATCCGAATTGGAGGAGTTGAGCGATGAACAGGAGCCGCCAGTACCGCCAGCTGATGGTGCTGGCTCCAGGCGCACGGGCGAAGCGTTACGACGTATGGTATCCTCCATCAATTGCTTGGCGTAACTGCACAAATTGCAAACATTTCGCATTAGTAAAACAATGAAAAATGGTGAGCATGAAAAAAACAGTTACTTCTACGAAAACGTTTGTATTTAGTGGCAACGCCAATTTTCAAGTCAGCTTTAAGCAGGGTATGCAGCTGAGCAAGGCCTTGTAAGCAAAGGAAACACTCAATAATGTGGCAACGCCAAACCGAAACCCTTTTAACCTCGAGGTGAATTTAATTTGTACTAAATCGAAATTATTTGCAGGCAAAATTTAAAATATTGTAGCAAAAATATTTGAAAATTGTTAATGTTAGTGTTGTTATAGCAACACAAGGGTTAGGTAAAATCATTCAGCTGATTCGTGTTAAATTTGCATTTGTAAGACTATGCCTATTTTTTATGGTACTAGCGCCAGGAAATTATGCATAACAATTTTGTAAGCTCTTTATTTACTAATAAAAATAAATCATTATTAAATATGAATTAAGACTTACTTAATTTTGTCTTCAGCTGGTCCGGTAATCTGCACTAGACGTTCCTTGGCGCCAGGGTTGACTGCATACAAAATTATTTGAATATTAATAAATAAATTTAAAAAATAAATAAATTCAATTTTATTAATAATAAATAAATATTTACATGCCGTGATTCGATTAGTAAATAAAATGAAATTCAAACAGGCAAATCAATGAGAGAATTTCAGCTGAGAACGTGCGGGCGTGCTTGTGTGCGTGTATTTATATTATATTATATGTGTGTGTGTGTGCGTGGTTGGCGGTTAAATTTAAAATTTTATCAAATTTGTATTTGAGCTATGAATTTGGACAAGACAGTGGAAAAAAGCGCTTGATGTTTGTAGAATTTATGCGATCGTTTTGTTTTACCTCTTTGAAAGGATATTATAGTTTCGCTAAGTTCCTCGATCATGTGTACGCGTCGGCCCTTAATGCCCATAACTATTTGGGACGATTGTCAAGCGGTTTATATATAGAGTAAGACATAAGAATGAAGGAAGAAATGAAGGAACGATATACTTACCCTTGCCGGAGTCGGCGTTGCGTATGACCACCTCATCCTTGCAATAGGTCTTGCCCGGAATTTTCGTTGGCTTCGGAAACTTGCCCGAATTGCGTATAACTTCACCGGGCGGCAACAGCAGATGCTGCTGATTGGGTGAGCCCACGGCGGCAATGGCTGCTGCTTGTGCGGCGGCAGCTGCGGTTGCCGCATTAAAGGCAGCCGCATTGGCAGCAGCCAAACCGGAGCCGGTGACACCAAATGTGGGGGAGGTGCTCAGAAAGGCCTGCGGCTGGTTGCCAACGACGCCGCCAGCATCGTGTTGATATGTTTCAGCGGGTAGCTAAAAAGTAAAGCAAATTTAATAAGTAACAAATAATAAATACAAGGTATAAAAGCAGTGCACTGCTATATACAACTTTCGAGGCTTTAACTTGTTGGGAATTACAAGCGTCAAGCAGCGAAAGAGGCACAGCATGCATAGCAGAGTCCATTTTCTGGGCAACAGCTGTGTTTGGCCCCTTAACAATAAGTATATGAATAATTCAAATACAATTTCATTTGCTATATACCACTTTCGAGGCTTAAACTTGTTGGGAATTACAAGCGTCAAGCAACGAAAGAGGCACAGCATTCATAACAGAGTCCATTTTCCGGGCAACAGCTGTGTTGGCCCCTTAACAATAAGTATATGTATAATTATAATAAAATTTCATTAGCTATATACCGCTTTCGAGGCTTTAACTTGTTGGGAATTACAAGCGTCAAGCAACGAAAGAGGCACAGCATGCATAACAGAGTCTGTTTTCTGGGCGAAAGCTGTGTTTGGCCCCTTAACAATAAGTATATAAATAATTATAATACAATTTCATTTGCTATATACCACTTTCGAGGCTTTAACTTGTTGGGAATTACAAGCGCAAAGCAACGAAATAAGTACAGCATGCATCAGTGTGTTTTACCCCGGGGCAACAGCTGTGTTGGCCCCTTAAAAATAAGTATATGAATATTTATAATACAATTTCATTTGCTATATACCGCTTTCGAGGCTTTAACTTGTTGGGAATTACAAGCGTCAAGCAACGAAAGAGGCACAGCATGCATAACAGAGTCTGTTTTCTGGGCGAAAGCTGTGTTTGGCCCCTTAACAATAAGTATATAAATAATTATAATACAATTTCATTTGCTATATACCGCTTTCGAGGCTTTAACTTGTTGGGAATTACAAGCGCCAAGCAACGAAAGAGGCACAGCATGCATAACAGAGTCCATTTTCGGGGCAACAGCTGTGTCCCCTAACAATAAGTATATAAATAATTATAATACAATTTCATTTGCTATATACCACTTTCGAGGCTTTAACTTGTTGGGAATTACAAGCGTCAAGCAACGAAATAAGTACAGCATGCATAACAGAGTCTATTTTCGGGGCAACAGCTGTGCTTGGCCCCTTAACAATAAGTATATGAATAATTATAATACAATTTCATTTGCTATATACCACTTTCGAGGCTTTAACTTGTTGGGAATTACAAGCGCAAAGCAACGAAATAAGTACAGCATGCATCAGTGTGTTTTACCCCGGGGCAACAGCTGTGTTGGCCCCTTAAAAATAAGTATATGAATATTTATAATACAATTTCATTTGCTATATACCACTTTCGAGGCTTTAACTTGTTGGGAATTACAAGCGTCAAGCAACGAAACAGCTGTGTTTGGCCCCTTAACAATAAGTATATGAATAATTATAATAAAATTTCATTTGAATTATCTCAAGTGGCCCACCTCAACGCTGGACACTTGCTGCTTGGACTTGTAGTAGGCAATTGTGTCTTTGTCCTCCCAGCTGTTGGCGCGCAGTTCGATCAGTTCGAGGAGCTTGAGTCGTGTCATTATGTTCAGGCGTTCGTCCTGCGAAGCATTGCGAAACACAACGAATGCACGATCCAGCGTATCCTTGGACACCGCCTCCAGCTGCGGCCCGTGGACACGTAAATTATGCAACAGCAGCGTTATCGATTCGGTTGTCGTATTGCATGACTGCAGACCGACAGTCACATTGTCGATCAACTGAATCAGCTCCTCGATTACCAGGTAGCTGTTCTTCAGCGACGAGCGCGATTGTGTCTTGAGCGGACGCGGCGCCTCGATGTTTTTGACCGACCTGGCCAGATGTGTGTGAGCCATGTTGTCTGTTTTTTTTGTTTTTCTTTTGCTTTTTAGCCCGGTTTCGATTAGTAGCTTTTGTTGTTGGCTTAAAAGTTCTGTTTTTTAATCTCAGTTTTATTTTCTTTTTAGTTCGTTCGTTTGCTTGCTTTGGATGTGTGTGTGTGTGTGTTTGTGTGTGTTGCGAAAATTGTGTGTGAAAGAAGTCGTAGAAGCGTTTCCGCACCTCCCCCTGCAAATAGAAGCGTAGAAAGGTGACAAAGATAAAAAAAACAAATAGGTAAAACCTAAAGGGCCCAATAGAAACCTTAGCTTAAAAATTAGTTTGAATTTTGTACCAATAAATCAATTATCTATAGATAAAATATGGATAGTTCTAAAAGTTAGTTCTAATTAAATTATATTTAAGGAAAAACAAAGAAAACATCAATGTTTTTAAAGCCTCTTTTTAAGATAGATGTCGATAGATATATATATATATAAAAGAAATGTGATTTCTTCTCTATAGATCATTAATAATAAAATAGGTCTTTTAAAATGCAATCTATTCACAATCGAACTTTCAAATTGAACTTCAGTTAACCTATCGAACTTTGGCTGTTATCGATATCTATTGACAACGCTTTTACAAATCTCCGCAACTAGCGGTATTTTGCCTGCAAATGGCGACGCAACTGTTGATCTACACACACACATAGATTTATGGGCATCATATATGTGGATAATGTATGCACTGTGTGTATCATTTGCAACTGTGATAAGAGCCGTAAGGCCAAAACTGATAAAATTAGATTTATGATTTAAATCAGTGCTGCTCACTTTAGCTTGCCAAAAAAAAAAAATAGAAAACGCTTTTAGCGCATTTTCAGCGTTAGGCTAATTAATAAGCACCATTGTGAATCATTTGCGAATAATATGTGAATGATAATTGCGCACACAAATTCCAAAATCGTTTGCATAAAACGGGCACAATGGCCATTTGTGTGCGTGTGTGCGTTTGTGTGTGTGTGTGTTTTGTGTGTGCGCGGCATTTAAGTTTCATTAACAAAAATACGCAGCACGCATTTGTTGCTGCTGCTGCTGCGTGTAATTGTCGCTTGTCGCTTTCGTTTTTATGCTGCGGCGTAGAACACACCGATTCGGATTTTAAATAGCACTTACAAATATTACAACAAAAAAAGAAAACTGTCAGTGCGAGCAGCGGATCTTGCCCACTTATTGAATCATATGTCGAGAATAGCAACAACAAATATGACTGTCGCTGCGGCAGCGACGTCGACGCTGGCAGCGCTGTTTGCGTCGCCTGGGGCGTAGGGCAAGGCGTGTGCCGTTAAATTCAGCCCGCAACAGTTCAGGCCAGAAGCCAAATAACACTTTGCACCAGAACTTACACAAAATTTGTTGTAACGTGTATATTTGTTAGTATTTAAAGTAAATTTCTCACTGATTTTTGTACGAAATTAAGTAATAATATGTATGTGCCAGCGCTAGTCGATGGTTCGGAAACTACGCGTTGACTGCGCAGCAGCGCTACACTTGCTGCAGCAACGTTTGGCTGCTTAATATGAAAAATCTTTTGCGAATTAATGTTGCCGTTACACAATGCGAATTGTTATTTACTTTCCGCAGCGTTTTTCACTCTAGTCTGTTTTTATTTGACAAAATAGCTATATGAAAGCTTACCAAAAAAAATCTCTGCGACTACTAGATCTGGAAGACAGTCATCGGTACTATCGATACTCTAATGGCGAGCACTATCGATTTGTTGCCAATATTATTTTAAATTTTTCCTTAATGTTGTCAATCTTATGACATTATATACAACTTTGCCAGCTTATTTATTTATTTATTTCATGCGTTTTTAAAAATGCAAATTACAAATTAATCCGTTCTCTTTGCAGGCTATTTTATGAAATCAAAATATCGATAGTTTGGCAATGCGGCGCTGCCACCTTGGCAGATATTACAGTTGGGGTTGTGCAGTAGCCCTGGCGAATCGAAAACTTAAATATCGGTCGAGTTCCACAAATTTTTTCTCAAATCTCTCGTACGCTGATTCGATTTTCAGTTGTTTTTTGTGTACAAAACGACATAAATGATGGCTGAAAATTCAGCCGCAGAGGACGCGATACCGCCCGAGGCGGTAAATAATGACGATTCGGATAAAGATATCTGTGCAAAACCGCTGCCAATGTCTTTCGCCGATTGGAAGAAGTGCAAAGTGGCAAAGGAGCCAGTTGGGGTTGCACAAGGAATGCGCAACGGCCGCAAAATCCATAAAAATGACAACAAATTGCAGGCTAACCAGCGCAATCACAACAATAACAACAATGGCAACATGAATAACAATTCATTTCCACCGCTCAGCCGACCACCGCCGCTGCCTTTTCCCCTGATGTCCATGGGCTTTGGCAACTTTGGGCCCGGCCCGGGTCCCTGTGGCTCCGGCCCTGGTCCCTGTGGACCCGGCCCTGGTGCTTGTGGACCCGGTCCGATGATGCCGCCAAACATGGGCAATATGGGTCCCGGGCCGGGCCCGCGCAATCATCGTCCGTTGCAGCCGCCGCCGTTCTGGGAGGACATGATGTCGCCGCAGCTTCGGCCGCCGCCCATACAGCCGCCCATGCCCAAGTGCCCGAGCCTATGGAATTTGGTGCCCAAGGAGAAGCAGGCGAATCAGCGACAAACCAAACAGAACAACCAGAACCAACAGCCGCACAAAAAATACAAAACGAGCAGCAGCAACAACAGCAGCAGTAATAACACTGTGAGCAATGCTTTGCTGGATGCGGCATTGATGCCGCCGCCGCCCCCACCTGGAGACAGCAGCGGGAGCGGGAGCAGCTCCACTTGCTCCAAATCGAATAAGTTGATCAAGATCAAAAAGGGCGGCGACACCTTTGTCCAGATCGACGGCAAGTGGATACAGCGACCCGAGGCACCGCCGCCGTTGGAGGACGCACCGCCGGGCACCAAGGAGGATCGTCAGCGCCAGTGGCGCGAATATCGTCAGGCCATGAAACCGTTCAAGAATCGCGAATTCCACAATTGGAAACGCACCGTGCAGCGTCTGAGCAAATTGCCGCGCGATCAGCTGGACGAAAAGCAGCTGGAGCGTCTGCAAAAGGCCGAGGAATACATTGGCGCACACAAGGCAATGCTGACCATTAAGCATGCCGAGCAATGGGTGCAGCAGTGTAACCAACAATCTGAGGCCACCACCAGCAGCGGCGACGGCAAGAGTCAGGTGTTTGTCCGCAAGCCCGTGAGCGTCCATTGGCTAAATAAGTCCAACAACGAACCAAAAACATTTCAACGTGGCCTTGCGCCCGTACGCAATCCAATCTTTGCCACCGGACGCGCCATCAAAGGCGGCGTTCCCGGCGATGCCGCCAGCGTTGCGCCCGTCGTCAATCCAACAGCGTCAATCCCCGCAATGGGTCAGTTTTCGGAGCTGCCGGCGCCGCCCCTGAGCGGCGGCTACTTTGGCTACAACAGCAGCAATCCCTACGGCCAGGACACCGCCGGCAACACCAACCACACCAACAGCAGCTCGTTTTACACCAACTACGCCTCCGGCTTCATCAAAGGAGGCACCCTACTGCCACCCTAGAAGGCTGCCGAGACAACGCCCTGGAGCGAGAGTTACACCTAGTTATATAAATAATATAATAATAATAATAATAATTATGATTAATACTGATTGAGCAGCCTGCGCTATTGGATTGTAAAGAAATTAATAAAATAATAACTTATACCAAGGCTTAGCTTGACTCTCGCATCTCGAGTCAAACAAAATCCACTCCGGCTTTTTATTGAAGGGATTGTCTCGGATTTCTTTGGAGGATTAATAGCGTGTCCTTTAGCTGCCATGGGATTCTTGACAAATATCAATCCACATTGAATACAAATTTGTTTATATTTTTCAACATTTATATAATTATATATTAAGCTTAGCTTTGGCTGGCTTTGGGCGCTGAGCTTCGTCGAGGCCCAGGAGTTCGCGTCGCTTGCGCTTGCCGCGCCAGATGGCCTCCTTGAACAGATTGCAGTAGAGCTCCACGGCGGCGGGCGAGTCATCGTTGCCCGGCACCGGGTAGGTGATCAGATTGGGATTGCAATTGGTGTCGACAATGCCAACTGTGGGTATGGCCATTTTGGCCGCATCCCGTACGGCTGTGTGCTGGGCGAGCACATTGTTCTGTGTGTTGAGGAAAATGCACAAATCCGGCAGCCGGGTGACAGCATGAAACTGGACATTGGCATTGGTAAAGATGCCGCCGCGCCAGAAGCGCGTGTGCGAGAACTCGCCGGCCTCCATGGCCTTCTGCTCGACCAGATGGGCGTTCAGCGCATTTCGATTGAAAAACAAAATGATGCCATCCCGAAAGGCGATGTGGGCCACAACATTGAGGGCATCCCGCAAATGGGCCGCCGTCTTGTCCAGATCGAAGATCAGGTGTCCCAGCCGGCTGCCGTACAAATACGGTCGCATGCGATCGTCGAGGGAGCCCTCCTTGTGGCCATAGTGCACGCGTGCATTGAACAAATCGCGCACGCTAAATAAATTGTGCACCCGAAAGTAATCCGGATGCTTCAGTAGGCGCTGCTCCATGACATCAATGTCCTCCGGCTCGGCGGGCGCTGGCACCTGGGCAGCCTGTGTGTTCTGTAGGCGCGCCGGTAGCGCACACAGCTGTCTAAAGTGTGGCACTGTAAGTGTGCGAGATGCGTACAGTTTTTATTTATCATTAAATTAAATAAACTCACGGTTATTGAAGGTTTTTCGGAACATTTTTGCGCGTGCAGCGGGCCGCTGTTTTCATAACATGCAACCAGTGTGACCGTAGGCGTGAATCACAAAAATACCAAAATACCAAATGTTAATCGAACGCAACTTATCGATAACAATTGCGTTGGCCACCAAGAAGTCCGCGTTTGTCATTGGCAATAATGTTTATGTTTGGCTCAGCGCAAAAGTAGCACACACAATATGGAAATCGAACAGACGCCCCCCAACCAAGCAGCTACATCCGATACGAATTCGACATGCGAGTTCATGGACGCCGAGGGCGAGTCGGAACTCAGCACTGGCGATCTCTACGAGGAGGAGGCGGCGCACGCCGAGGCCGAGCAGCAGGGCTATAGAATGATGTCGGAGCTGGGCGCCCAAAAGCGCAACACACTCAGCCCCGACACGGAGACAGCGGAGACAGGCCAGTCCACAGATTTGGCCGCCTCCGTGGAGTCGCTGGTGCTGAGCAGCTCCATCAGCGCCAAGACCGAGGATAGCACCCGGGACAAGGACGAGGACGGGGAGGAGGAGGAGGCGATGCACGACTATCAGCACGATAGCGTGTGGCGTGGCCAAAAGAAGCACATCTTCATATTGAGCGATGCGGGCAAACCGATTTACTCGCTGCACGGCAACGAGGACAAGCTGGCCACGCTCTTTGGCGTCATTCAGGCTCTGGTCAGCTTCGTGAAGCACGGCCAGGACGCAATCACGTCCATACACGCGGGCGGCATCAAGTTCGCGTTCATGCAACGCGATTCGCTTATTCTGGTCGCCGCATCCCGCACCAACATGAGCGTGCCGCAGCTGAAGCTGCAACTCAGGTGAGCTGCAACTCCGCGAGGATTCTTTCAACTCAATCTTTACTTTTAACTCTTCAGCGATGTGTACTATCAAATACTCTCGACGCTGACCAATTCGAGGATCTCGCAGATATTCGAGAAGCGCAAGAATTACGATCTGCGACGTTTGCTCTCCGGCAGCGAGCGGCTGATCTTCAATCTGCTGGCCAACGACAGCAGCAATGCCAGAGGTAAGCACATCAATTTAACCCAAGTATTGCTCGCTTTTAACATTTGTACATTTCCGTTTGCAGTTTCCAGCAACATTTTCACATTTCTGACCAACTCGATACGGGTCTTGCCGCTGCCGACGACCGTCCGTTCGAGCATCGTCAGCACGATACAGAGCAATTGCTCGAAGATCAGGAATCTGGTGTTTGCCGTGCTGATAGCCAATAACCGGCTGATCGCATTGGTGCGCCTCAAGAATTACTCGATACATCCGGCGGATTTGCGTTTGATATTCAATCTGATCGAGTGCTCCGAATCGTTTAAGAGCTACGAGAATGTAGTTCCAATTTGCCTGCCGATTTTCAACATGAATGGATTTTTGCATGCGCATGTCTCGTACCTGACCGACGATTGTCCGGCCTGCTTGCTGCTCATGTCGACGGAACAGGATGCGATTCATACGCTGTCGGAGGCCAAGGGACGGATCACAGAGAAGCTGCGCAAGAATCTATGCCTGCAGGCGATCAATGAGGAGCTGAAACAAAGCCACAATGCCAAGCTGTATCAGCAGGTGATGAGCGTGCCGGAGATGCGGCACTTTCTGTACAAGCCCAAGGCAATTGCACAGCTGCTCTGCCCCATGCTGAGGCATCCGTACAAATCGCTGGCCGAATTCGAGCGCCTCGAAGCCATCTACTGCGATCTCTTGCATCGCATACACAACAGCTCGCGGCCGCTGAAGCTCATCTACGAGGTGAAGGAGCGCGAGGTGGTGCTCGCCTGGGTAACCGCCACCTATGAGCTCTATGCGGTCTTCGAGTCGATTGTGGACAAGGCGACGGTCATCAAGTATGTGGACAAGCTGATCAAATGGATCGAAAAGGAATTCGATGTCTACTTTATACGTAATCATGCGACATTTTAAGCATCCACTCGTTGATTATTGATGTTGATAATGGCTGGACGCCCGCATTTGTATAGTTATAGTGAAGGATGACACATAATTAAGTATTTCGTTTGCCTGCTTAAATGTTCAACGAATCCGCGACTTTGTTGTTGTGTTGCGGCTGTAACAGCGTCTATATAACGACGATTTTTATACATATACATATGTATGTCATTGAATAAGCATGTAAATTTGTAATTAAAAGCCTTAAGTAAACTATTAACACATAAAATATTGCATTTTTTAAACGAGAAAATGAGTTTGAATCTGCACAGCATATTCAAATTGCGCGCTCAACCAAACAGCGCAACAGTTGCGCAACTGTGTGGGCTGTTTAAACCCCGTGAAGTTGGCTGCGCGCAAATTGCGACTCACTTGATGTTGGCCGCGTCGTGAGCAAGCTTTTTCGTACTCGTCGTCGGTTATCCTGCTCACTTGACATAAAAAAAGGCTTCCTCAGTTGAGTACAGGATATAAGCGTGTGCGGTACAAAAACGCGCCAGGAAATCAAAGTGCGGTAAATGAAGAGAAAAAATAAGCAAAAATATACCAACACACCAACACACCTATACATACAAATAAAAAAAAGTGGACCAGTGCCTGTGCTCCCAGATGAGCCAAAATCAAATTAAATTGCAATAAATAATATACGTGCAATAAGTCGCATCGTGGTGAAATGGCTGGCTACTACTTTTTAGCTGCTGCTGCTGCTGCTGCTGCTGCTGCTGCTGTCACCGCCTGCTTGCTCCCTTTTTAACATGCGCCACGCATTTTTTGGGTGTTAAATGTTCGTGTATCTGTCGGTTTTTGCGCGCTAAGCTACGGCGGGCAGCGGCGGCGGCAGCGGCAGCGGCATTAATACCTCCCGCTCCCACACCCACGCAAAACACATAGACACACACACACACACACATACTCGGTGTGGCGCCCACTGTGCACGAAAATAGGCAGAAATCAAGCAGCGAATATACTACTATTTATGTATTTATGTTCATGTCCTTTTGCTCTGTGTGTGCGTGTGCGTGTGTGTGTATGCGTGTGCGTATATGTGTATTTTATGCTGTCACTGCTGCCGCGCCGCTTCGTTAGTTTTGCGCGCGTGTTGTGTGTGCCTGTGCGTGTGTGTGTGTTTGGGGTTAGTGTGCAAATCATTTAATTTATTACTGAAATGTATTTTTATACACATTTCTTCGTGCACTTTTTCGTCTATGCGTTTCGCTTTCATTCCGTTTCGTCGTTAATTTGTCGTTCGCTTTTTAAGCCAAATTCGTGCTCTCATGATTATATCAACAGCCAGTCAGCAACAACAACAACAACAGCAACAACAACAACAACAGCAAGTCGTCCTGCGAGCCAAAGTTTCACCTTTGTGCTAAGCAGACGCACACACGCACACGCACTCACACACACACACACACACACACACAGCAACATGGCCACGGCGTGTCTTTTTGTGTATCCTAGAGTTATTTTTTGAAGGCAAACGTAGAAGAAGAAGCAGCGACGGCAGCAGCGGCAGCAGCAGAGCTGGCAAAACGCGCGCGTGTTTTGCTGGCAGTTTTCCTTATAATCAAAAGCGAAAACAGAAGTGTAGGGAATCTATTTTTGCGGCAAAAGTTTTTTGCTCTCTCTTTTTGGCATTTATGGCTTCGTGTGTCTCTGTCTGTCCGTGTTGTGTGTGTGTGTGTGTGTGTGTTTGCAGTAAACTTTTTAAGTGCAGCAATATACTTGAATTTTTTAATAATTGGCAAATTTTGCGCAAACACTTGCGTAGCGAATAAGTTATTTTAATAAAAGAACAAACTCGTAAAATGCAGCCGAAACGTTGGGCAAATGAGAAAAAACGAAAAACTTTATTTGCGGCACAGGAAAGTAGGCAACACTTTTTATATGGCGCGAGCTTGCGTGGTGAAATGTTTGCTGCATACTTCTAGGCTGATCGAAAATTTCATTTCAGCCATATCGAAATAAAAATGATTAAAAAAATTAATTAAATAAATATAAAAATATAACAAGTAAAGTTTAACTGAAATAAAATTAACTTATATTTAATAGTAAAATTTTAAAAAAATATCGAACCTAAGCATATTTTCACTTAAAATATTGCAACAGGAAGGAAAAAGTAAAAAAAGGAATTCAATTTAAATTTAGATTTATAATGCCATTAAACAAAAACGAGTTGAAATTTGCATTTTGCTCTCATTAATTTCATTAGTTGCGAGCAAAAATGTATTTTGTATTTTAATTTGATTCGAAGACCAAACTAATTGCTTCTAAAATCCACAGCAAAAATGTTGCGTACAATTTAATTTGAAACTAACAATCAAAATCTAGACACTAACTAACTGCTGCCATAACTAACAAGCGTAGAACAAAAAAAAAACGTATATCCAGAGCAACAACTAAAAAACCGACGCATAAACCCGACTAAACTAAACTAAACTACAAAAAAAAAAAACGGCAATTTCGTATTAATTTTATTTGCACATACATTTTGCCGCGTGCTCATAAAAATTTACATAGAAACCAACACCAAAACAAGCAGCAGCAACAGCAACAACAACTACAACAACAACAACAACAACAACTACAACAACAACAACAACAACTGCTGAATGGCAACAAGGGGCACAAGAAGAGGTCCCCGGTTAACTGCTGACCCAGCCGAGCCTACGACTTTAGGTTAGTATCTCTCCATCTCCTTCCAACTTATTGCAAGAAAAAAGACAACAAGCAAAAGTCTAGTCGGGCATGCTCGACTAGCAGATACGCTAAAGCTGGCATTAACAATTCTAGCATTCTAGCTAGCTTATATTTTTTATTTAAATCTCGTTCTCCTTCCAACTTATTGCAAGAAAAAAGACAACTAGCAAAGGTCTAGTCGGGCATGCTCGACTAGCAGATACGCTAAAGCTGGCATTAACAATTCTAGCATTCTAGCTAGCTTATGTTTTTTATTAAAATCTCGTTCTCCTTCCAACTTATTGCAAGAAAAACAGCTAGAAAGACAACTAGCAAAGGTCTAGTCGGGCATGCTCGACTAGCAGATACGCTAAAAAGCTGGCATTAACAATTCTAGCATTCTAGCTAGCTTATGTTTTTTATTTAAATCTCGTTCTCCTTCCAACTTATTGCAAGAAAAACAAATAGAAAGACAACTAGTAAGGTCTAGTCGGGCATATTCGACTAGCAGATACGCTAAGGCTGGCATTATTATTATTCTAGCATTCTAGCTAGCTTATATTTTTTATTTAAATCTCTTCCTTCTTCCAAACTTATTGCAAGGAAAAAAGACAACTAGCAGAGGTCTAGTCGGGCATGCTCGACTAGCAGATACGCTAAAGCTGGCATTATTATTATTCTAGCATTCTAGCTGTCTGATATTTTTATTCTCTTTCTCCTTCCAACTTATTGCAAGAAAAAAGACAACTAACAAACGTCTAGTCGGGCATGCTCGACTAGCAGATACGCTAAAGCTGGCATTAACAATTCTAGCAATCTAGCTAGCTTATATTTTTTATTTAAATCTCTTCCTTCTTCCAACTTATTGCAAGAAAAACAGCTAGAAAGACAACTACCAAGGCTCTAGTCGGGCATGCTCGACTAGCACATATGCTATATATTAATATGCATTCCAGCTAGCCTCTATTTCGTTTTTAAAACAAGTTTCTATTGCACCGAGATCAAAGAACAAACAGCATATTTTCCAGCTGTAGCTCTGGTAGACTTCAAGTGCCAAAGGCTTTGTCCTCGCTGGTACGACCCCACTGGAGGCTGTTTGTGTGCGGAGGGTATATGCCAAAAATTTGTGCCTTTCGTCTTTGCATTCTCGTTTAACATTATGGCGCGTACGCTCTTTTGCTGCTTTATCGTTTATTTTTATTTTTTTTTTTTATTTTTTTCTCATCTTATTTTTGCCATTTTACTCGCCGCTCGTTTCCTTTGTTTGTTGCTGGCCTGCGCTTCATTTTGCTTATCCTTTTGCCCGGCTGCTGATCAAATAAACATCATTTGCCTGCCAGGCAGAAGCAGAAGCAGCAGAGGCAGGAAAAAGGTCGACGGCAATTTCAAATGACAGTCGCTTGATGACTGTGTTGACATGATATAGGTCTAGGAGGAGGAGGAGGAGGGGGAGGAGGAGGAGGGGGTGCAGGCGAACTGGGCCGGAAGCAGGAAACAGCATCTCTATAAAGTTAACTAGGTGCATGTGCGCGCGTGTGTGTGTGTGTGTGTGCGTGTGTGTGTGTGCGTGTGTGTGTGTGTCAGCTATATTAACCCTATTTTTGACGTCAATTAAAGACGCGACACGCGGCTGAAATTTAATTTTTTATCGTGTGCAAGTGTGTGTGTTCGTGTGCGTGTGAGTGTGTGTGTGTGTGTGTGTGTGTGTGTGTGTGTGTGTGTGTTTTGCGCCATATTTCTTGGGGTCGACAGCGACTTCCGGTCACATTTTGTTGGCCTTTGGCATTGCCTATTTTTAGGCGCCGTAAGTAATTGAAAAGAAAAACGCACGTAAGCTGAGCGAGAGAGAGTGAGAGAGAGGGAGAGAGGGAGAGAGAGTGTGTATGAGAGTGTGCGTGTGTGCGTGTGTGTGTCTGTGTGTGTTTGACGTGCTGGCTAAGTCGTGTCTGTGTCGTGACTGGCAGCTCGTTTAACCCCACGTGCTCAACGCTGCTCGCACACACACACACACACACACACACAACCACCCACTCACACACACATACACACGCACACACACTCTCAGACACCGGGGCAACATTGCGAGCATTGTGCGGAATTTATTGAATTTTTATTGGATTTCTCTTGCATAGCCGCAGCCGCAGCAGCAGCAGCAGCAACTCGTGCGCCAAGCTGGCTGCTTTGGCTGCCTCGTTAGGCGTGGCATAATTCATTATGTTGAATCACCCAACAACAATCCCCTCCTCCCCCCCCCCCCCTCACACCCCTTCAGCCTGGCTTGGCGTGCTTTGCATATTAATATGCATTCCTGTGGTTTCAATTTATGATTTAAAGCGACTTTCAGCGCGCGCCTGTTGCCCAATCACAACAACTTTTTCATTGAAGATTTTTCAACGCATTTTCACAGCACACACACACACACACACACACACACACACGCACACGATTAGCTAAATGTGCAAATTTTTTGAACGCAATTATTACGCTGCAAAGATCAAAAACGTACGCTCAGCCCGTGACCCTTGACCCCCCCATAAGTTTAGCCTTGCTTTAGGGCCACAAAATTGTTGTCGATTGCTTTTTAAAGCCATTTTATGCTAGCCAAAGTCTTTGGCTACAACTCATTTTTCAGGTTTTCAACTGTTTTTGACAGCTGATTTCTGGCTTTGAAAGTTATTTGGTAAAAACTTATTTCTTGAAACTTTGACTTACATTATAAAATATTTAAAAAAAAACTTTTTAATATAATTTTTTTGTTTTGGTTTTGGTTTAATTGTTGCCATGAGACATATAAAATTTCAGCCACATATCCTAAAAATATTCCAAGTTTAAGTAAGTAATAATTAAATACAAATCACGTGTAGGAATATTTTACAGGTCATACAAGGTTAAGGCTGAAAAAGTCTAAAGAAAGGGATTTTTTTTTGGAATCAAGATAGTTCTCAAGAAAATATATAAAAAATGATTAATTGTAACCGAAAGAGAGTGTGCAGTTATCCAACACTTGCGAGTTATCCAACACTTAATTAAGTTTTAGAATGCAGACACTTCTCAAGAAAATAAATGGAAAACTTTATAAAAAATAAGGAATCTTTTCTATTAATAGTTGATTTCTCTTCAAGCCTGGATTATTTTTAACCCAAAGAGAGTGTGCAGTTATCCAACACTTGCGAGTTATCCAACACTTATTAAAGTTTAAGCATCCAGACAGTTCTCAGGAAAGTAAATAGAAAACTTTTTGAAAAATAAACAATCCTCTGGTTTTTCCCAAGCCTTGATTATTTGAAACCCGTGCGAAATTGTTGACTCCTATACTTTGCGAGTTATCCAACACTTAATTAAGTTTTAGAAACTTCTCAATTAAAAGTTTCAAGCCCAGACGATTTTTAACCCAAAGAGAGTGTGCAGTTATCCAACACTGGCGAGTTATCCAACACTTATTAAAGTTTAAGCATCCAGACAGTTCTCAAGAAAGTAAATAGAAAACTTTCTGAAAAATAAACAATCCTCTATCAATAGTTGGTTTTACCCAAGCCTCGATTATTTGAAACCCGTGCAAAATTGTTGACACGTACACTTTGCGAGTTATCCAACACTTACTCTAAATCAATTACAACATTTATTTAGCTTACACTATGCTACACACAGCACTTTATCAAATCATTATTCATGCACGTTCCGTGCTGTGCGTTCTCTATATATATTTTCCAGCTTTTGCTTAAAGTTTTCCATCAAAGTTTTCAATATCGTCGCCTGCGCTGCGCTGCGTTGCGGTTGCGTAAGGGATGCTGTTGCCGTCGCCTCCTACCCCCCCTTCCCCCCAAGGAGCCCGCCCAGCAAACGTTTAATATTCACGCTTGAGCGCACTTTCAGCGAACGGGGCGGGGCGGGGCGGGCTAAAGCTGGAGGGGGGTGGGGGATGGCAGCGGGCGGAACTGTGTAACTGACTGGGCCCTAGGAAAATGTGTGAACTGTTTGACGCTTATCTATGCTTCTGCTTTTGACCAAATTTTATTGCCTCTTTCCAGGCCAAGCGTTTCGTTCCGTTATATTTCCATTCCACGACCCGAAAATTATCTGTTCAGAGGGGGCAGAGGGGCAGAGGGGATGGGCATGTATACATATGTAAAAGGGCAACTTGTGTAACAGCTGTTATTAACACTGGTTCCAAATTCGAACCCGGAACCACAGTTCTTATGAACCGAATCAAACGAAGCAAAGGGTAAAAGAACCAAATGAACCTATGCCGGAACCAAAGTAAATGAAACTAAGCTTGAATCTAAAGCAGAGTATATGAATTCCCGTTCATGAACCGGTTCGTACTGTGAACCGAACACTTTACCTAAAATTATAGCATTAATTAAAGATTATGTTGTCTATTTCCCTGCTTTAGATATGTGAAAACTTGGCTATAAAAAGTGCAAGCTAGATACAAGCTGAACCGGTTCAAACGCAAATTTCAATACATTGTTAACTATTAAATGTTATTTGAACCAATTAAAAGGCGAGTCATTGGTTCGAACGCAATTAGAGCGTGTTATTGGCTCGAATCAAACATTTTATCTGAAATTACAGCCTTGATTAAAAGTTTTGTTGTATATTTCCCTGTTTGGATATGTAAAAACTTGGCTATAAAAAGGACCTCAACACAGAAGAGCCAAGACTGCAAGCTAGATTCAACACGAACCAGCTCAAACGCGAATTTTGAATATATTCCTAACCATAAAAACTTAGCTTGAACCACTCAAAAGGCAAGTCACTGGTTCGAACTCAACTAACGAGCATTTTGTTGGTGGACTTGCAGCAATTGTTATGCAACAGACGCGCGAGCAATTAGCTGGAATATGGCCGTAAATCATATTAATCATACGCCATGTTGTGCGCATAAAAGTTGCCGCTTCAGCCAAACCGAACGCTTTAAATGCAATTGGAAATGACGCTTGTTTACACAGCCAAACAATCGTCGGGCCAATCTGGCAATCCGGCAATCTGGCCATCTGACAGCCGTCCGACTGTCCAGCTGTCCGGGCTGTCCGACTGTCCGGCTTGTCGACTGAGTCCTGCCAGGACGTGGTTGCACAATTGCAAGTGTCTTGGCTTTGACTTGTTTCTGACGTGCTTCGGGCATTCGTGATTTCAGCTGCCGGCGCTTCAAACTATCATTCAACTTTTATGTGAACATTTGCACGGTCAGTGTGTGTGTGTGTGTGTGTGTGTGTGAGTGTGTGTGTGTGTGTGTGTGTGCCATATAGTCAGAGTCAGAGTCAGTTCCAGTTGTGCCATCAGCGGAAGTGCTCGTCGCCATTTTTAGTGCACTTCTTGAAAGTGCGCACATTTCCGTTTGGCATCAATGATTCGCCCCGCCACGCCCAGCGCTCGATTTCCTCATCAGCGCAGCTATCTCCCTCTCTTTCCCTCTCTCTCTCTCTCTTCTTCTGTTGCTTGTTGTTTTTGCATACCCTGTAGCCGCAAAATGTGCCTGTTGGGGTATTTTATAGTCGAGTAAACGTTGCCCTACGTGATTTTATGGTCTATATTTTTAATCAGCTTGGGATCTTGATGAAATGTGGACTCCAACTCCTGCTTAGTCGAAAAAAGAAGTCAATATAATTTAGCCTTAAATTATGAGAATCTTTCAATTGAACCCTTTTTTCTTCCATTTCGAGTTGATGGCCTTAGAAGCTAGCACTACTTCCCTTTACTTATTATATTATTCTTTTTTGTATAATAATTTATCACGTAAATAAAATAAATATATAAATTCTTCAATTACCTATCTGGAGACAGTCTTCAACTCCTTATGCCTCCTTTCTCCTTACTTCACAAATTTCCTCAAATTTCGATACACAAGTTTTCTGTATTCTGCAGGGTATCTGCTAGTCGTGCCCTTTTCACGCCAGGCTTGAAGTAGCTTTCTTCTAAAATCTCAACTTCTTACCTTACAAATTTCCTCAAATTTCGATAGACAAGTTATTTAGACATCTGTATTCTGCAGGGTATCTGCTAGTCGTGCTCTTTTCACGCCAAGCTGGAAGTAGCTTTCTTCTAAAACCTGAACTCCTTACCTTACAAATTTCCTCAAATTTCGATAAAGTTTTTTAGGCATCTATATTCTGCAGGGTATCTGCTAGTCGTGCGCTTTTCACGCCAGGCTGGAAGTAGCTCTCTTCTAAAACCTCAACTCCTTACCTTACAAATTTCCTCAAATTTCGATAGACAAGTTTTTAAGACATCTGTATTCTGCAGGGTATCTGCTAGTCGTGCCCTTTTCACGCCAGGCTGGTAGTAGTATTTTTCTTCTAAAACCTGAACTCCTTACCTTACAAATTTCCTCAAATTTCGATAAAGTTTTTTAGGCATCTATATTCTGCAGGGTATCTGCTAGTCGTGCCCTTCTCACACCAGCTGTAAGTAGCTTTCTTCTAAAACTTCAACTCCTTACCTTACAGATTTCCTCAAATTTCGATACACATGTTTTTTAGGCATCTGTATTTAGCAGGGTATCTGCTAGTCGTGCTTTGTCTCTCCAGCTAGAAGTAGTTTTCTTCTAAAACCTCAACTCCTTACCTTACAAATTTCCTTCCACTCCAATAGACAAATTATTTAGTCATCTTTTTATTCTAGGATATCTGCTAGTCGTGCTTTGTCTCTGCAGCTAGAAGTAGCTTTCTTTTATGTGGCCATTTGATGCTTGTGGCTGTTGTGTTGGCTTTTTACTTTTGCTGATTTTAATTTTGGTAAAAGTTGTCACATTTGATTTTCAGCAATTGTTTGGTTTTATGCCTCGTTCGCCTCGTTCGCAGTTCTTGTGTCTTAACTTAACTTACTTCGCTTTGGCCTTTTTCTCGCCCTCGTCCTCCTTTATTTTTTTATTGCCGCCCTTTTTATGTGGTGCCAGGCCCAGACCCTAATGGCATTCTGTACGGTCTCCCTAGCACAGATTGTTGGCCAACGTCTCGGCCCTTTGCCTGGGCCTGTTGCTTGCGAGTGGAAAATTGCGGTTGAAAATGTGATGTAACCGGAAGAGCTTCCAACTGGATTAAACTTTGGGTCTGTCTCTGTGTGTGTGTGTGTGAAAAGTAGAAATAAGAAAAGTTGCAAGTGCGAATTGAAGAAATTGGCTAAAAGTGCCTACCTGAGTTGTGGAAAATGAGCTGAAGAAAATGAGTTAGAATCTTGGCTTTTCTTTCTCTCTTCTTCTACTTTTCTTGTCTACTTTTAGCTGCTTTTTCCAAGAGCCTTGCCCAAAGGCAGGATTTTCTTTTCTGGATTGAAGTAATCTGCAAAAGGTGCCTACCTGAGTTGTGGAAAATAAGCTGAAGAAAAGGAATTAGAATCTTGGCTTTTCTTTCCTAGAAGAAGGTCTCTTTACATTCTTCCATCTACTTTTCTTGTCCACTTTTATTTGCTTTTTCCAAGAGCAAAGGCAAGGTTTTCTTTTCTTGATTACCTGAGTTGTGGAAAATGAGCTGAAGAAAATGAATTAGAATCTCGGCTTTTCTTTCCTGAAAGAAAGTCTCTTGGAAGCTGTCCTAATTTACATTCTTCCATCTACTTTTCTTGTCTACTTTTAACTACTTCTTAGCTGCTTTTTCCAAAAGCCTTGCCCAAAGGCCAAAGGCAAGGTTTTCTTTTCTATAGCTGTGGAAAATGAGCTGAAGAAAAGGAATTCGAATCTTGGCTTTTCTTTCCTGGAAGAAGGTCTACTTTTAACTACTTCTTAGCTGTTTTTTCGAAGAGCCCTGCCCAAAGGCAAGGTTTTCTTTTCTAAATTGAAGTAATTTGTAAAAAGTGCCTACCTGAGCTGTGGAAAATGACCTGAAGAAAAGGCAGGCTTTTCTTTCCTGGAAGAAGGTCCCTTTTGGCAGCTGTCTTAATATATATTTTCTTTCCATTTTATTCTCGTCTCCTTTTTTCAATTTTTTAGCTGCCTTTTCCAAGATTCTAAGTTCAAGCTATATTAGCTGTAATCCCTAATCAATATTATTCTGTGCTAGGTTTTTCTTTTCTGGAAGCCTTTGAATTTATTTTTTGCTTTATTCACTTCCATTTTCTTTAATATTTTTTGCTCTCATTAACTTTTAGCTTCTGCTTTGTTAACTTTACGCAAGGTACAATGAAAAGAAGCTCAACACATAAACGAAATTCTAATCAATATATGCTGAAGTCATCTATCTCACACTTTTCAATCGAATTTTCTTATCTACTTGTCAGGATATACTTATTTCTATCCATCTACTTCCCTCCCATATCCGACTCAAGATATGATCTTACAATTTAAAAAATTTAAATTAATATATATAAATATATAAATACATATGTAGAAATGAATATATATATAAATATATATATAAATATAAAAATAAATATATATAAGCATATATTTAAATATATTCATAAATATATATAAAAATATATAATTAAATATAGAAATAAATATATATATAAATATATATAAATAATATAAAATATATTCCGAAATCACGGCAGTTCGAACTCTGAACCTTGCGATGAACGTCTTCAAAATAAACACAAAAGAAAAACTAAGAAAAAATTCAAATTATTTCTTGCAGCTTGAGCTTAAATCTTGCTTTAACTTACAAATAATATCATACCATATCTGGGCTAACAAGACAAGTCTGAATTATATTCATATTTAAACGTTACTTGTTATGAAAAGCCAGGTGCTTTTCTACCTTTCAACTATTTCAGATGGCATTCCGTTTGGTTTGCACCAAGTCGTATCGATTAAATTGCAATTTGGACGCTCATTTTGCGCTCTCTATAAATAAATGATTTGCTTTTGAACTATTTTCTCGAGCGCTTAATCGCAAATAATTTACTTAGTGCTTTGTGTTCTTTGCCCTTGTGGGATTTGTTGCCTTTAGCCTAGCTTTAGCGTTAATTAAATGCAATTTACATTGCACTTGGCCCCGGGGCGGCGATTTGACTAAGCCAACTTAATAAGTTATTCATGCTTAGTTAAGGCTCAACTCTGCCTGGACATGGACTTAAGGCAACGGCAAAAGTGCGGCTCACTTTATTCTCCGTCAACTGATTATATAACCAAAATGTTGCCCCCACCCTCGCTCTGAGTCTCTGTCCGTCTGTCTGTCTGTCTGTCTGTCGTGTAGCATTGCCGCCTGGCTGCATTTTGTACATGTACTCGGGCTGCATGTTGTACAGCCACGGCGAGGACGACACGCTGAGTGTGCACATGCTGTGACAGCAGCGCCAACAAGAATCACACAAAAAACAAGCTAGAAAAAAAATATATATAAAAATAACGAGACGTTCCTTAAATACTCTAAGGAGCTGGGAAAATATAAATCGGTTGGGTAAAAACAGTCTTTAAATAGATTGAAGTGGTCCTGATTTAAATAGGATGGTGGGAATTGTAAAGAGAAATAATAGGTAAAGTTGCTGGCTCGAATTCCAGGCTAGAAACATTTTATATAGAAAGGAATTTAAGCATAACAAGCTGGGAGATATGTATCTTTTGGGTACAAATACTCCATAAATTGATTGAGTTGGGGCTGATTTAAACAAGGCGATTCCTAATCGTAAAAAGAGCTAAAATGTAAAGTTGCTGGTTCGAATTCCAGGTTAGAAGCCTGTTATGTAGAAGAGAATGTAAAATTTGCTTAAATACCCTTAGCTGGGTAAAAATACTTTTTAAATATATTAAAATGAGCCTGATTTCTACACGTAATTCATAATAAGTGAAGTTGCTGGTTCGAATTCCAGGTTGGAAACCTCTTATATAGAAAGAATGTAAACATAACAAGCCGTTGCTTAAATTAATTTGGCCTAATTTAAACAAGATAATATAAATTGTAAAGAGAATCAAAAAGTGAAGTTGCTGGTTCGAATTCCAGGCTAGAAGCCTCTTATGTAGAATAGAATGTAAGCATAACAAGCCGTTGCTTAAATTGATTAGGCGTGATTTAATCAAGATAGTGGGAATTGTAAAGAGAACCAATAAGTGAAGTTGCTGGTTCGAATTCCAGGCTAGAAACCTTCTATATCTTACTTAAAGCCCAACTTAAATCTTAAATCTGCAGCATTTAATATATAATGTATATATATTTATATGTATATAAATATATATAGCTGATTCGTGATTGATTGATTGACTGATTGATGATAAACGCACAGCTCAAAACTATAGAGTTGGAAAGTGGAAAATTTCCATTCGCAATGGTGGAAAGTAGGTGAATAGCAGTATGAAATATTTCTGTTGATTTTTTACGTCTTTTTATACTCATTTCTGAAATTTTCGGCTGTCAAATATATAATAAATAAACAAAGTTGATACAAGAGCATTGAAATGTTACCCAAGTAGGAGTCGAAGGAAGGAGAAGGAGTGAAAAACTGAAAGCTAAGACTTAAGAACTGAGCTTGACTTGGTCAAAGCCGATTAATGCCTATTCGATAAACAAACAGGATCTAGATATGCATATTTCCCTATATAAATACTATTTCGCATCAATGTATTTCATGTATTGAAAAGAGAAAGTGAAATTTGAACTTTTTGTTTTGAAAAGGCAAAAAACGTAGCGAAAATTGTAGCGAAAATTGTAGCGACATTTTTACGCGCTTTCAAGCGAAATGAACATGAAAATGTTTGCGACTATTTTATGTGATATATACATATACAATTGTGTGTGTGTGTGTGTGTGTTAGTGTGTGTGTGTGTCGACAACAAAGCCAATAAAATGTTGTAACCTCGAAAAGTTCAATTTTCGTATACATTAATATTGAGATGTGCCTGACAATTTTTCAGCTCAGTTCAGTTTCAGGCGCACAAATTATGCCGTCGCACAACACTGGCCGCACCCACACACACACACACACACACGAAGCTCCGTTGGGTTTTCAAGGATGTTTATGCCCAACCTTCACTCCCCTTTCCATCCCGTCCCCCCTTCAACATGTACGCTCTTGCCCGTAATGCGTGCCGTGCCGTGCCGCCTCGCCAGCGACTTTTATCTAAAAGCGCACTTAGTCCAAGTAGGCCAAGTAGATTACGGCCAAAGAGCTGCTCCCGTTCAACCCATACATGTATAACTGTATGTATGTATGTGTATCTAACATATATATCTGTGTATGTGTGTTGCATTTTTGCGGGGGCTGTATCATTAGAAACAACAATTAGGTTGAAAAATGATTTAATTTTAGTCATGCAGGATTTGTTCTTAACGATACTTGGAATGAAGAATGAAAGATAAGAGATAGGAGATATATAATGTATGAGATAGAGGATTTTCTATGTAGGATACAGGATAAACCTTATCTGATATATAAGATATATGATAGACATATAAAAATTGTGAGATCGATGATATATATTGGAGACAAGATATAAAATAGAATGTGTATGGGACATGACATGAATAATCAAGACATAAGAGAGAGACAGAGAGAGAGAGAAAAAGAGAGGGAGAGAGAGAGGGGGAGAGATAGGGAGAGAGAGGGGGAGTGAGAGAGAGTGAGCTGAAATACGGTTACCAACAGAACTTATGAATAAAATATTTATAAACAAAGCAAGAACAAAGCCGAGTGCCTCACTTGAATTAATGAGAATCGCAGAGAAGGGCGAATATAAAAATATGAATTCCTTTCCACTTGCTTAGTTTGCGTTTGTATATAAAAAGGAATACGATTGATTAGAAATGGAAACAGATTTTAAAGATGCATAAAATATAATTGTTAAGGAAATAGAATACTCTTTTTAATCTATAAAATTTCGACCTTCCCCCCCGCCTAATTTTGCAGTTAACAAACCATATTCTAACTTTCTGAAAACTGAAACAAATTTCTTTTACCCACAATTGCGTCTTTAACTTGGGAACTCTTGAAGATATCTGGGTTGATAATCTAAGGACTCTTGAGCTGAGTATTTAGGCCCTGTGCTTAGATAACTTTATAGACAATGCAGCTGCCTGCAATGATTTAATGATATAAACAGCAAACACTTGAGCAAATTGCGCATGGGTAAAATCGCTTCCAAGTGGGTTAAGCAACAAGGGGGAGGGGGAGGGGGTGGAAGGGGAGGGGAGGGTATGCCGAGTGCTAGACCCTGAAAAGTGATTAAAAAAACAAGAAGAAAAACTTGTTGTAGAAACGAAAGCAGCCGCGTTGACAGCGCTTTGTCCTTGGGAAAAGGTTTTGCCAGGCGGGCGGAATGGAGGGGTTGGGGGGGGGGGTGGAGGGGGGTAGAGCCGAAAAAAGCCTTTTTGCAATAACGGTACAAGCGTTACAGTTTTTCATTATAGAAACCGTAATTGGAAAAGTGTTTTTTGGGGCCGATGCCACTCGATGCTTTTAGACAATGCAGAGGGGCGTGGCCAGAGGGCAAGGGAAAGGGGGGGGGGTGGATGCTAGGCAATGTGTTGTCCGATTTGTTGGCTTTTGGAGGGGGGGTCAAGGGGCGTGGTCGGGGGCGGGAGCTCGGGCTTAGCTAAAGGATTGTTGCCTGCCTGCCGAGGCGCAGCTGCTTGAGCTTATTTGGGCACAAAGGACGCGCCGCGCAGGACAAAGCTGAGGCCGGGACACGAGAGAGAGGAGCGGGAGCAGGAGGAGCAGGAGGAGGAGGAGGGGGGTGGCAGCTGCCGGCGCACAATTTGTCCTCAACGTTGCAATCGCTTTGCTTGTGTTTGCCTTTGTCTAATTGTTAACCATTTGTTGTCTCACTCCAACACGCCATGTGTGTGTGTGTGTGTGCGTGTGTGTGTGTGTGTGTGTGTGTATATTGTTGCATTGTTTGATTGTGACACGCCTCAGCATTGTGCCTGTGCCTGTGTGTGTGTGTGTGTGTGTGTGTGTGTGTGTGCAGCCAAGCAAAATAACATTTGTCTAATAAAAGGCGCCAGTCTCTAGGCTAGTTCTCTCTCTGTCTCCCTCTCCCTCTCCCTCTCTCTCTCTCTCTCTCTCCGTCTCTGTTCACGCCTGTCTATTTTAAGCATATTATGTATTATTTTATTATTATTATTATTGCCAGTGTCGGGCAGACGACATTTCCTGCCTTCAAATGCGCATCCATCAAAATGTTTGCAGGCCACAAAAACAATTGCATAATAGACTTGACAAAAGTGCCGCATCTGTGGGCACAATGCGACAAACATATACTCTATCTTTTTTATAAATTTAAAATTTATGTAAAAGGTAGTCTGACTTACATATTCTTGATTGGTTTTATAAGCTGAGTCCTGTTTGCCTGTTCCTCTTTTGGTCCATTTGTGTAAACGCGTTTTTCTCGAAGACTTTAAAAGCTAAAGACTTGAAATTTGAAATATATATATTCTTGGTTGAAATACTCAAAATGGGCTTGATATTTTCTTTCGATAACTTTTTTCACTTGTAAAATATCGCTAAAAATCGATTTGGGGATATGGTTTTTCGAGCAAAACTCGAGGAATATAAGAGATAGATATATCAAATCTGGTATGTAGGTTTTTGTATTTGTTCAGGCTAAAAATATTTCACTTTTTCGGATCACTTTCAACATTACGTTCTAACCATATCCTCCTGTTCCGCTTTCTATCCATCTGTGTGAACGCGTTTATCTCGAAAACATCAAAAGCTAGAGAATTGAAATTTTGTATAAATATTCTAGTATGTCATACGCGGAAAGGCTTCAACATTTCTTTTCGATATCTTTCCACCTAATCGATAAAATTCGATTTGCAGTTATGGTTTTTCGAGCAAAACTCGAGGAATATAAGAGCTAGATATATCAAATCTGGTATGTAGGTTCTTGGCATGTATTTACCTGATATTTAGATTCTTGTATTTGTTCTCATGTACACAGATTAAGAATATTTTACATTTTCGGATAACTTTCAACATTACGTTCTAGTCATGTTATCCTGTTCCGCTTTCTATCTATCTGTGTGATCGCGTTTATCTCGAAGACAACAAAAGCTAGAGAATTGAAATTTTGTATAAATATTCTAGTATGTCATGACTTTAACATTTCTTTTCGATATCTTTCCACCTAATCGATAAAAATCGATTTGCAGATATGATTTTTCGAGCAAAACTCGAGGAATATAAGAGCTAGATACACTCAACTTGGTAGGTAGGTATATTATATATAGAATATATATATAGAATATTTATCTCTGCCGAATGTGAGAAAGTATTCATTTTTAGTAGAGTCGTGGGGCTTTAGTCTTGAGTTTTGGTATATACACACTTTCCCATGCCGGAATTTATGCCTCGAATTTAACTTGGCATGCTTCCTAAATACCAACAAAATCGTATTTAACTTCATATTACTATCTCATACAGCTCATAGACACATACCTAACATTTGCCCAAGCTCAGCAATTTAGAGCTTTACACACACACCTGCAAAACCACAAGCCATACACACAACGTTAATTAATCCTCGGCATGCCGAAAGTAGATCTTCTTGCCTTTGTCCTTTCCAGCTCGCACTTCAGCAATTTTCAAGCCAGCTTTCAAATCAATGTCCTGCAACATGCTTTGATTTGATATATTTGCGATTCAATTATTGCTCAGTCCTTGCACTGCAAAACTAGTTTTGCGGTTAATTGCAACACGGCAAACATAACTCCAACATTTGCATTGACAAAATGTTGCATGCAACAAAATGATGCAAATTGCAGCTGCAAAACGATTTGTGATTTACTCCTCGCACTGGCCACAAATATTGCAATTATAAGTGGGCGGCAAAAAGGGCAGCCACTGCACGAAATACACACACGCACACACACATGTACACACACGAACACACACACACACACAAGGCAACAACGATGCGGTTTCAATTGGGAAGCGCACAAAAGTATGCTACAACAATTTCGCACGGCTCTGTTAATTGGAAACTGTGTGCGTGTGTGTGTCTGTGTGTGTGTGTATGTGTGCGAATTTGTAAAACCAATAAACAGAAACACACACACACACACACACACGCATTCACATGGATAACAAGCTCTGCAGCTGATGCACAGCAGCTCGCACGGAGCCCAGCCGCATTAGCTGCAGTTGAGCGAGTGTCAAGGTGAGCCCAGGTGCGGCCAGGTGCGACTCAGCCAGGCAGAAAACAGCCAACAACTAGCGGCAACAGCTGGCTAAGCTGCTGCACTCGTTTTGGACCCTCATATCTGGCTACTGGCATCTGGCCAAATCACGTAATCAGCGACTTGTTTATGGCGCATGTGCCAACGGGAATGGGCCCAATATTTGCAGCAATATATTAAAGAAAAAAATACAAACAAACAACAGCTGCTCGACAAGCAGATACCCTGTAGCCAGCCGCGAGCTGCCGTAGCATACGTTCGCTTTGCCTGATCCAACTTATTTATTCCAAGAGAACTCTCGCAATTGCTGTCCGAAATCTTAAAACTATTCATATTTAGCGCTTATATAAATAGCCTTAAGCTAAGTATCTATATTAATCGATTTCATTAAAACGATATAAGTTATCGATAAATTAATAGGATTTGGATTTATATTTATTCATATTTATACAAGATTTCAAACATTAAAATCTCTAGCTCAATATATCTCTGAACTGCTCAAAAACTTAGTTCCTATAGTTCTTACATATTTATAAAAACATATGTAAAGAATCGATATTAATCGATTTCATTAAAATGACACGTGTTATGGGTAATCGATTAATCGACGTTCAGCGCTTGTTAGGAGAATATATATTAAAAACTTCAAGCTTCCAGCTCGAATAACCTTGAAAATATGTTTACAAAATAACTGGAAATCGATATTTATCGACTTTTCAAAAGTGATAAACCTTTTCCACCTATGATTTACGTGCAACTATAATGCAAAACGAGTTAAACTTAGCGTCGCATAAATGGGCACAAAACCAACCGACCCGCTTTTCAGCCGTTTTCAATGTGTACAGGGTATAATTAATTTCAATTAGCGTCAATTTGCTGAACGCCCCATTTGAGACACACGGCAATTTGCAATGCTTTTTCAATACAAATCAAATAAAATTATTCATAAATCGAATTTAAAACAATTTCAATTAAATTTGATTTAACAAATTTGAAACGCAAAAGGGCCTCGATTTTCTGTTTTTTTTTTTTGCCTCTGTGGCAAATGCAGAAATTATGGCCTGCAACCGCGGGGCGGCACTTGAAAAACGCTTTGTAGCACATGCCACGCCCCCCCCCCCCCCCCCGCCCAGAGGAGCAGAGGGATTGCTCACGCCTTTGCGCGTTGAGGTCCTGCGTCCTCCGGGAGCCGCGCATTTTATTTGCATTCGTTTAGTTCTTTGTCCTTTGCTGTTGTTGGGGGGTTTTTTTTGTAACATTTGTTTTTGTCACACTTTGGGGGCGTGGCAGTCCCCAAGGCCGACAACAAACTGTTAATGGCCATATGAACAATCGCGGTAATTAAGCACGGAGTACTTTATGCCATCTCAACTGGCAGTTAACAAACTGATTGTCAACTAGATTGTAAATGAAAGGGAATCTAGTTAACTGCAATTAACATTTAAAGGGTGGAACTTGGAAAATGAAAAGTCAAAGGAGTAAAATATATGAACATATTATACTTTATATGGAAAGGTCGCCAGATCCAGCATAAAATATATAAACTAAACTCGAGTCAACAAAAACAAACTGATTGTCAACTAGATTGTAAATGAAAGGGAATCTAGTTAACTGCAATTTACATTTAAAGGGGAAGAACTTGGAAAATTAGATATAGAAATTGGATGTGAGAAAAGTCAAAGGAGTAAAATATATGAACATAAACAAACTATACTTAATATGGAAAGGTCGCCAGATCCAGCATAAAATATATAAACTAATCTCGAGCCAACAAAATAAATATTTATCAAATCGAAAGGGCGTCAAAGCCAGCATTTTATATAAACTATATATGTATAAATATATTTATATATATATACTAGCGGGTATACCCTAGCCTTCCCCGGGGAAAGATCTCAAAGATCTTTGAAAATGTCACCGCTATTATTCTAAATAGACATAGGTCAAAATTTTCCACTCTCATATCTCGATCAATTCTCATCCGATTTTCACGAGATTTGGTTTTTTGTTCATTTTTTTGCCTCTAGATAAATTTGGCATCAAAATCTTGCAACATTATTTTTGGTCGAAATTCATGTGAAAATGGTTTCTTCAAATATCCTATATAGACATAGGTCTAAATTTCCCACCCCCATTAATCGGTCAAATCTTATCCAATTTTCACGAGGTTTGACTTTTTGGTGATGTTTTGGCCTCTATATAAATTTGCCATCAAATTGGCAACATTATTTTTGGTCGAAATTTATGTGAAAATAGTTCCCGCAAATATCCTATATAGACGTAGGTCAAAATTTCCCACCCCCATAACTCGGTCAAATCTTATCCGAATTTCATAAGGTTTGGCTTTTTGTTCAAGGTTTGGCCTCTAGATAAATTTGGTATCAAATTTGGTATCAACACTGCTCTTATATTTTATATAATTATTTGAAGTAAAACTCGGGAACATGCTGAATATACGAAAGATATCTAGCTTTATATAAATCTGTCCCTTCGTTTACGAGGCTGCGATCCCTGAGCTCGGTCTGAGTGTGTTAAGGCTTGTTTCTTGTTCTATTGTACATTCTCTTAAATTAATCAAAAGTCTCTAATCTAAGACTTAAATTGATGTATAGAGCACATGGAATAGTTTTCGAAGCTTAACTTTGTTTATCGCTGCTTTCATGGCTGTCGCGCTTTCAATTAAATTGCAATTTGCGTTGATATAAAAATGCAATTGACGTAATTGCAACTGTGTGTGTGTGTGTGAGTGTGAGTGTGTGTGTGTGTGGGTGTGTTTCTGTGCATGTGTGTGTGTGTGCTTGGGTGCGTTTCTATTGGTTCTATTGGGTGGCACTTCTGACATTTTTAAATGCACTCAAATGGCAACTGAACATGAAACGGCAATCAGCATAATTTTAACGATAAATGCAGTTAAAGTTAATTGCATGTAAAATTGTCGGCGTTGACAGCAATCCATAGGTTAATTACAAACATCTATTTATGCAAATATATATCTGCATTTATCCATCTTCGGGGTGCACAGATAACATTTATAAATAGGCAATAATACTTATTTAAAAATTGTCGAGGGGTTAAAAAGCGAAATACGTGAATTAATTGTTTAAGCAGAAAATAATTAGATTTTCTTCGCAGATAAAAATTTACAAAATAATTTTTTTAGGTCTTATGCGAACCGGTTTGTAAGTGGTTCATCCGTTTAGCTCAGAGTCTACCGGATATATTAAGCTAAAATAAAATATATCTGCAAAATATAAATATATATCAATGCAAAACTAGGCTAACGAACCGAATCTTAGTACGAGGTGTTGATACGCCTCATGAACCGAACATTTTTCGGGCTCGCAGCTTTGGATGAAACTCTTATATAAATAAAGTTGAAGAAATTAATTGTAAACGTTAAAATTGAATGCTTTAAACCAACCTTTAAACCAAAATTGAACGTTTTAAACCAACCTTTAAACCAAATACGAACCGGTTCGTAAGTGGTTCAGAGTCAACAACTCAGAATCTATTGGCTACCTTCAGCTGAAATATATTAAGTCGATTAGTTTCAAGCCAAAACGTGGATTCCTAGCTGTGGAAAGTCCGGATGAAGAACCGAACCTTGGTTGGAGTTAATGGTACGAACCGCGAACCGGAAATATTTTTGGCTTGCAGCCTGTGATGTAACTTTTATATAAATAAAGTTGAGAAAAGTACCAAATTAATAAAAACTGTTAAAATGTAACGTTTCGAAACATATGTGAACCGGTTCGTAACTGGTTCATCCTTATAGTTGAGAGTGTACAGGATATATTGGGTGAACATTTAAAATGTCTATTGTTTTCCAGCCAAAACATGGATTCCTAGCTGTGGAAAACAATAACCAATGAACCGAACCTTAGTTCCAGGAATTGGTACGAACCGTGAACCGAATATTTATCGGACCTTCAATTTGGGAAAAGTTTAATATAATAAAGGTCACGAAATTAACCAATTAATTAAAACTGTTAAAATGTAACGTTTCAAGCCAAAAGCGAACCGGTTCGCAAGTGGTTCAGCGTCATAACTCAGAATCTACTTTCCATATTCAGCTGAAATTTGAAATGTGTAATACTGGAAGAAAGATTAATTAAACCTTTTTTGTTTTAAGCCAATAGCTCGGCTTGTTCTTGAGAAATGTAAGCAAAATACTTACACGTATTTCTCCAATTATCCAAGTAGTCTATTTGCCTAATTTTAATAGCTCGTCATGTTTTACACAAATTTAAATTGTAAAAACTTTTCAGGCTTGTTGGACAAATTTTTTTAAGTAAACTTTTTATTCAAAATTTTAAAATGCAGCGTCTGTCGAGGACGAGATCGCTGTTGCGTGCAGAATGTAGAATTCTGGTTGTGCGGGCCGTGCGGGCCGCTTGCTCGGAGTCGGCGGAGCCGGATAAATCGCCGGATATCAAACATACGGGCATATTTATAAACAATGAGTGGGAAGATAGCTGTTCGGGGGAAACGTTTTGCACGATTAACCCGGCCACCGAGGATTCGCTGGGCACGGTCGAAAGGGGCGGCGAGGAGGACATCGATCATGCTGTGGCAGCGGCCCAGAAAGCATTTCAGGCGGGCTCGCCCTGGCGTCGCATGGATGCCTCGGACCGGGGTCGTTTGCTCTACCGGCTGGCGGATCTAATCGAACGCGACCGCGTGCATTTGGCCAGCCTGGAGTCGGTGAACACGGGCAAACCTTACGCCGTAACGATCAATGTGGATCTGCCGCTGACTATCAAGAATCTGCGCTATTTTGCCGGCTGGGCGGACAAGATTCAGGGCAAGACAATACCCGCGGATGGTCAATTCCTCTGTTACACTCGACACGAACCGGTGGGCGTCTGTGGCCAGATCATACCCTGGAATTTTCCGCTGCTGATGCTCGCCTGGAAATTCGGACCCGCTCTGGCCGCGGGCAATACACTCATACTGAAGCCGGCCGAGCAGACGCCTCTGACGGCGCTCTATGTTGCCGAACTGGTTAAGGAAGCCGGCTTTCCGCCGGGTGTTGTCAACATTGTGCCCGGCTATGGGGATATCGGGGCCTATCTGGCCCAGCATTGCGGTGTCGACAAGATCGCCTTTACGGGCTCCACGGAGGTGGGCAAAGAGATCAAGGTGATTGCGGGTGAGACGAATCTGAAGCGTGTGACCCTCGAGCTGGGTGGCAAGTCGCCACTGATTGTCCTCAATGATGCCGACATGAATTATGCCGTGGAGATGTCGCACTTTGGACTCTTCTTCAACATGGGTCAGTGCTGTTGTGCAGGATCGCGCACTTTTGTCCAGGATGAGATCTACGACGAGTTCGTGTGTCGCAGCGTGGAGCGGGCCAAGAAACGCAAATTGGGTAATCCCTTTGACGAGGACACCGAACAGGGTCCACAGATTAGCGAGCAGCAAATGAATCGTATTTTGGAGTATATCGAAGCGGGCAAGGACGAAGGAGCCGAGCTCCTGACGGGCGGCAAGCGTGCCAAAGGCCCGGGCTACTACATAGAACCGACTGTGTTCGCCAATGTCGAGGACGACATGACCATTGCCCGTGAGGAGATCTTCGGACCTGTTCAGCAAATTTTGCGTTTCGAGGAACTGGACGAGGTGATCGAGCGTGCCAACGACTCGGTTTACGGCCTAGCAGCCGGCGTATTCACCAGGGATCTGGACAGGGCCAACTACCTTGTGAATGGCCTGCGAGCTGGCACCGTTTGGGTCAACACATACAATGAGCTGGGCGCCCAGACGCCCTTCGGTGGCTACCGCATGTCCGGACATGGACGCGAAAATGGCGAATATGCGCTTCGCAACTATACGGAGATCAAGAGCGTCATTGTCAGACTGAGGGAGAAGATATCCTCCTCCTCCTCCTGCTGTTCAGAGACCAGAGATGTTGAATATTGATTGAGTAATTGAGCGTATTGAGGCTTTCGCAAATTGGAAATATGAAGAGATTTCTTGTGTACATATCGCAGTTTTTTTTTGCCAGATGCGATTTATAATTTATGAATAAAGTTTTACTTGGTCTTTATTATTATAAATGAGCGTTTTTTTAAGGGGCTTACAGCTAGGATTACCGGTTTTGATGGTAGCAGAAGGAAAAGTTGCTGGTTCAAATTATAAAGTTTTATGAGGAAGGCTTTGATTGCGAAGCTTGTTTGGTTAGAAGATTGCATTATTGCCATAATCAAGAGCTTCGTTTCTCAGAAACTCTAACTTAATTAGAGGTCTTTCAGAAACTGGAAATATGAAGAGATTTCTTGTGTACATATCGCAGTTTATTTTTGCAGATGCGATTTATAATTTATGAATAAAGTTTTACTTGGTCATTATTATTATAAATGAGCGTTTTTTAAGGGGCTTGCAGCTAGGTTTCCCGAATTTGTTGGTAGTAGAAGGAAAAGTTGCTGGTTCAAATCACAAGTTTTTTTGAGAAAAGTTTCGATTGTGAAGCCTGTTTGGATAGAAGATTGCATTATTGCCATAATCAAGAGCTTTGTTTCTCAGAAACTCTTAAAAAAATGCCGCTTTTATGGATCCAGCTTAATTAGAGGTCCTTAAGAAATTGGAAATATGAAGAGAATTCTTGTGTACATATCGCAGTTTTCTTTTGCCAGATGCGATTTATAATTTATGAATAAAGTTTTACTTGGTCATTATTATTATTTATGAGCGTTTTTTTAAGGGGCTGACAGCTAGAATTCCTAACAAAAAGAAAAGTTGCTGGTTCAACTCACAATGTTTTTTGAGGAAAGCCTTGATTGCGAAGCCTGTTTCGATAGAAGATTTGTAACAATGCCATGATCCAGAGCTTTACAGGCTGCTTTTATAGAACTAGCTTAATACGAGGAAAGTTGCTGGTTCAAATCCTTAAGTGTTATGCGAAAAGCTTTGATTGCGTAGCCTGTTTGGATTGAAGACTGGCTGCATTTATAGAATTAGCTTAATTAGAGCTCCATCACAAGACATATTACCGAGTATTAAAACTTTTATGGCTCACTTTTCTGTTAATTCCATTTAAATAGAAAATGATATGCAAATCTATTTAAAAACACTCAAGACTACATTTAGTTATTAGCAACAAAGTTGGGACTTAAATGTTGATTAAAGTTTTCCATGCATTTTCACACTTTATGTGCACTTTTCCCCATGGTAATTGTGTTATGTAATATGAAAAGAGGCTGCAAAAGAGGCCAAAAACTTTGTCTGTCTCTTGGGCACTCGACTGGGCTCGTAGTTATTATTAATTATGAAATGGCTTCAATCTATTCTCAGTATATAAGCTATGTATACGAGGAGGAGCTGACAACTTTTTACTTCTTCTGCAAGTTGGCTAAATTTGAATATTTGTAACTTGTATATCCTGTGTATAATGTAATTGAAAGAAAAGTGTGTAATATTGTGCACGTAACAAACATCTCTGACGCCAAAAATTGTATATATTCTTGAGCAGGACGATAAGCTGAGTAGCTTTGCCTTTCTGTTTGTGGAAATACACTGATGCCAGAGACTAAGAGAGCTAGAGAATAAAAGAATCTCGTTTGATATACACAAAACAAATGGATTTTTTTCTCTATAATTTCCCAAATTCCCCAACTCCACGATGAATGTAGATTTTTAGCGACAAATATTGAGGTTTAATGCTATAGAGAGACTTTTGTCGGTGGTTTGAACCAGCACCCTCTCGTTAAATACACACAAAACAAATGTATATTTTTTTCCAATAATTTCCTATATTCCCCAACTCCAAGATGAATATAGATTTTTAGCAAAAAATATTGAGATTTAATTCTTTATAGATAGCTCATTCTGGGGAAGTGCTATATAGATACACCATTTGAACCAGCACCTTCTCGTTTAATGTACACAAAATAAATGTATATTTTTTTTCGATAATTTCCCTTGTTCCCCAATTGCACGATGAATATAGATATTTAGCGATAAATATGTAGGTTTAATGGTTTATAGACACCTCATTCTGTGGTTTGAACCAGCACCCTCTCGTTAAATACACACAAAACAAATGTATAATTTTCTCGATAATGTCCCTTATTTCCTAACTTCACGATTAATATAGATTTTTAGCGAAAAAATGTTGAAATTTAATGCTATATAGATACCCTATTCTGGGGTTTGAACCAGCACCCTCTCGTTTAATATGCACAATACAAATGTATATGTATTTCACTTTGAATATCGATTTTCAGCGATAAATATCAATTTTCAATACTATATCAAAATGCGCTTCTGAGGTTTGAACCAGCACTCTTTCGTTTAATATACATTAAGCAAGAGTATATGTTTTTCAGTCATTTTCCCTGTTTCGCTAATACACTAAGAATATAGATAAATATCGATAAATATCGATAAATATCGATTTTTCAGAAATATTTGGTAAATAACAATTTTCTGTTGTCAAAATTTAAGCTATAACAAAATTAATATTAAGGATAAAAATTAATAAGCTGCTGACAGGGTAACTGCTAGTCGGACACTCTCGACTGATGCTTGTTGCCTTTGCTGCAATTGAATGTTTTAACTTCAAGGAAAATAACGTAACTTTTTCTCATTTGCAGATGTGCGCGCTGTGCCACACGTGGAATAACAAATTGAAGCTGCCTCGACGAACACAAAGTGCTGCAACTAGAAGTGGTAAAAGAAGAAGAAGACGACAACATTTTATACAACAAAACCGAACAACTTTAGTGATATGGAACTGTGCATAGCAACAAAGTCAAAAGTAGCTCAAAGTTCAATGCATGAAAGCAACTATCAAAATAATAATTATAACAACAGCAGCAGCAATAAGAAGAAGAGCAGCAAAAGCCACAAAAGATGCCACCAAAATCGAATGAATACTCAATTGAATACTCAACTATTCAGCCACAAATGCCACATGCAACACAGAGATCGAGACCACCTGAAAAAGCAACAACAAAACCAACGAACAAATTCACAAAATAGCAATAAACACAACAACAGCAACAAATTACACAATAACAACAACAATTGCTATCCACCTTGCCACAAAATTTATCAACTGCTGCCGCTGCTGTTGCTGCTGCCGCTTGCTGTGGCGTCTCCGGGCAGCGGCAGCAGCCGACGCGACGCTCTGCTCGCCTACTACAAGCGCGCCCAGCTCCGGGAGAGTCTGAGCTTTGGCGTACCGGAGTTTCAGCTGCGCGAGGCGAATGGCTTTGATTTCGATGAGCTGTCGCCTGTGGGCAGCGTTGTGTCCGCGCTGAGTAATGCGGAGCGTTTGCGCAAGCGCAGCGCCTCAACGACAACAACAACAACAACAACCACAACAACAACAGCGCAACACACAACATCAACAGCAGCTGCAGCGGCGGCAGCTGCAACAACAGCGCCCGCATCGCCAACAGCAGCAATAACAGCAACAGCCTCCACAGCTGGCAGCAAAAAGCCAGAAAAATGCGAGCCCAAGGTGCTGGAGACTCTGCCCGATGAGCCGGTAAGTTAGATCCATTTTCCTGTTATCCGTAAACAAAAACAAAGCGACTCACACTAACATTCTGGCCGTTAACAGCACTCTAATTGGTGTGACTTAACAGTCTGTTAGGGCTTTACTAAGCAGCATCGTTCTCTCATTGGAGATATCTATAAAAATGATCTTACATTAACATTCTGCCTGTTAACAGCACTCTAATGAAAGTCACTTAACAGTCTGTTAACTCCAAGTTGCTAAGTTTCCGCTGAATCTCTTGATATATCTTTAAAACTGACCACACATTAACATTCTGTCTGTTAACAGCACTCTGATGAGAGTCACTTAACAGTCCGTTAACACTATGCTAATATCCTGCTGAATCTTTTCATATATATTTATAAAATTAGCCCCACATTAACATTCTGGCTGTTTACAGCTCTCTAATGAGAGTCACTTAACACTCTGTTAATGCTATGCTAAGATCCTGCTTAAAATTTTGGTGTATCTATTAAAATAACCTGACAATAACATTCTGGCTGTTAACAGCACTCCAATAAGAGTCGCCTAACAGTCTGTTAATGCTATGATAAGATCCTGACATTAACATTCCGGCTGTTTACAGCAATCTAACAGGATCCACTTAAAAACCTATTATTTCTATGCTAAGTTCCTTTTAAATCTATTGACATAACTATAAAAATAAACCTTCCCGATTTGGCGTATGTTCTTTTTATATCGCATTGAAAATTCGTTAAAAGGGCAGGCAGCTGGTTGAACCTATAATATTCCATATTGTTTTCCTGCTATAACTTTATTTGGCACAAGTCTGAAACAATCTATTAATTAACTGAATTCCGTTTTGTTGTTATTGCTGTCTGTCCACTTGGCCTGTTCCCAATTGGGGTTTTTTGTCTGTGAGAAAAATTGCAGCTTGCAATCGACCCAAGGCGGGCAATTAGCATGAATTTTTAAAACTGCTAACTTGACAGTTGACAAAATGCTCGACGGTCGGAAATGTCGTCACGGGGCGTGCCGGAAGGCGGGCGCCTTTTTTTTCGGTGTCTAATCAATAAAATTGCTGAGACGGCAATCCCTCCAACCCCCGCCCTGCGCTTGGCAAGCATAAGTTGAATCAGACTTTCGCATTTTCATGCTGACAAAAATCGTTGTTGTTGTTGTTTTCTTTTTCGTTGCCTTGCGCATGAATTTCGCAGAAAAAACCCAGGCGCTGGGTTTTCGTGGATGGTCGTAAAAAATATTACGCATACGCCATGCCTGACGTACATACTATCTCTAGCCCAAGGCTGAAGATGGAAGACGTCGCGGCGTGCAGGCCGGGTTACAGGTATTACATGGGATTTGCAGGCAGCCTGGCAGCCTGGCAGCGCATCGCATCGTCTGCTTGACGGCATGTCACGCGTTTTGCTCTCGCAAGTTAATTAAAAGATACTAAAGAAGTCAGCCACAGGCTCTGCCTCGGCGCGCATCTTGGCGCGTATCTGGTGTGCGGTCTATCAACGATATTTTAATTGAATTTGCATGACAATTCCAGCAAGAACTTGAATTTAAAGATAGCGTCACGCGCCTAACCACAAGCTCATCAGCCAATCAACCAATAGAAACTTCGTCCTTAGCCCCACACTATAAGAAATGCATTCTTACTTTACCTCGGTGCTTATAGTCCGATCTAAATAATATTTTTTAGGCTTCAATATAACCACAAGGTTTTACCAATTATACAATTTTTGGTGGAACGGGCTGAGGTATACAAGAGGTGAAAGATTTGTAATCTGTATGTAGTATACAAATACCAAGTTTGGTGCATTTAGCTCTTATAATTTTCGAGTCTAAACAGCCAAGAATCAAATCGATATGTATCGATATTATAAAACTGGGAGGAGTTATCGAAACATTATAGGCTTCTCACTTAATAATATTAGAAAACTTGATCTATTAACATATGTATATTGGTTTTTATCGATATTAAGAAACTTGGAGGAGTTATCGAGTTCCATTCTATCCGCTTTATAATATTTTTTCTCACTTAATAACAATAGAACACTTGATCTTTTAGCATATATTGATTTTTGTCGATATTATGAAACTGAGAGGAGATATCGATAAAATAGTAAGCTCCTCTTGTCCGCTTTAGAATAATTCTTCTCAATCTATAATACTAAATAACTTGACCTATTACACATATATCGAGATTATGAAACTGGGAGAAGTTATTGAAAAAATGATAAGACCCTTTTGTTTGCAGTATAATACTGCTTGTCACTTAATAACACTAGACAAACTGATTTATTAACATACATCGATATTTATCGATACCATGAAATTGATAGGAGTTATCGAAAAAATATGTTAAATTCCCCTCTGCTCGATTTTGAATAATTCCACTCACTTTATAATACTAGAAAACTTTACCTATTACTGATATATCTGTGTTTATCGATATTTATCGATATTATGACACTGGGAGGAGTTATCGATAAAATGATAAGCCGTCTCTGTTTGCCTTAGAATAATTCTTCTCACTTTATATTACTCGACAAATTGGCCTATATGTGGTATATATATCAATAGGCATCTTATATATGTATTGTCTTGTCGTGCTTTTGAGTTTTTTAATTCTTTTAAGCACGAACACGAAACGCGCCCAACTCTGATTTTGCTCAGCTGGCGCTTTGTCAGCTATTTTTAGCCAACTGCGCGATTCGTATAAATATTCAATGGGACAGCGTGTAAACAATGTGCCACGTTGCAGCCATTTCACTTCCTGCCTGCCACACCCACCCAAAGTGACACACACACACACACACACACACACACACCCACACACACACAGACACACTGAGAGTGAGCGATCGATGTGGCTGGCTGCTGGCTTGACGCAATTGCCAAGCAGCTGAGAGCCATAATTAAAAGATACAATTTCAATTGCTTTGCACAAAATGGCAAGCAAATTTGTAAATTGCCATTAGAACGTCTTTGTGTGTGTGTGTGTGTGTGTGTGTGTGTGCGTGCGATTTGGATCTATACACACGAGTGTGCGATACTTGGCCACGTAGCCCCACACTTGGATATGTATATGAAAATGTTGTACAATATAATGAATAAAGTGGCCGCACATGGAACAACAGCTGGCAGCCGGGGGCAAAATGCAAAAAAAAAAGAAGATAAAAAATATATAGCTAACTGCAGATAAAGCCGAAAATTAAATACCCTAGCCGAGGGTTTGGCAGATGTGCGAGAGGAATCGAGCTTTTGAGATTGGGTTCATATATAGGGAATATATAGTACACGATTAAAAGCCAAGTAGGGTCAAGAAATGCAATAACCTAATTTGCAGCAGCTTATTCCTATGGCAGCTATATGATATAGACTTTCGATCCGCCCAATATGCAAAAAGACTCAAATTTAATTGCGAACTCTTCACAGCACAAATAAATCGCATAGGCAGATAAATAGCTGGATATTTTAGGACTTGGCTACATTAACATGGCTTAATATTGATCAGGTATATATATATGTATCAGGTATATATTCATGGAAAGCATCTGCTTTTATGCGTTACACGCTTTGTGTCCTAATAATAATACCCTCTACAGTAACCTGGCCTGGGCCTGGGCCTGGCCCTGGGCCCGTCCAGGCTGGTTGCCTTTTGTTTTGCTCTGTGGCTCTGGTCAACAGCGGACGCGTTGTCCAATGCCTGTCAAGCGTCATTGTTGCTGCTTGTTCTTATTGTTATTGTTATTATCATTATTGTTGCTGTTGCTTTTGCTTTTGCTGCTCTCCTGTTGGCAGCGGCTGCTTTTGTTCCGCTTCAACAACAACGGCACAAATTTATATGCCGCTGCCCATTTGTTTGCTTTTGTTTCAATAACAACCACAGCAACAACAACAACAAGAACAGCCACAGTGAAGCCACAAACTGACTAACTCAGCACAATGCAATGTCAAAAAATATTTAAGTAATTGCACCCCAATGATTTAGCATGTGCGTTGCATCACGCGACGCACTTTTATATAGAAAATCGTTTACCAATGGATGTCGGCCATAAATTATAGTGCAAGTCCAGCCCCTATTGCAAATTGCATTTGTATTCTTTTTTCTATAAATTTAGCTATTTAAATGTTTATAGAAGTATTTTAAAACTCGCAGCAAACACTAGGGAACATTAACTTCCGTTAATACGAATTGTAAAATAATTAAAGTCGGTTCATTTTATTACATTATTAATTAATACAATCGAATAACAGCAAGCTGCGTATTGTAACAGAGCTGTAAGCATGCGCTGTTAAGATAACAGCAGTTAAGACACGTCAGGTAACAAATATTAATTAAAACATTCGAATAACAGCAAGCTTCGCATTGTAACAGAGCTGTAAGCATGCGCTGTTAAGATAACAGCTGTTAAGACACGTCCAGTAACAAGTATTAATTAATACATTCGAATAACAGCAAGCTGCGTATTGTAACAGAGCTGTAAGCATGCGCTGTTAACTTAACAGCGGTTAAGCCCAGCGAAGTAACAAGTATTGAATGTAACAAAAAGTGTTGCATAAGTTGTAGGCGCAAACCGGAAACGGCCACTAAACATGGCGACATGGCCGGCAGCTGGACGCGTTGCACGCTTAACTGTGCTCTTTTTTGAATTTACACTTCGTCACGTGCCCCTTTGCAATTTACTTTGCATTAAATTATGAAGTGTGAGCCGCAATTTGCGTGCTGCTTGAATAAGCAACCGTTTTGCTAAATTGCAATGCGGCTCAGACCTGAAAACACACTCAAGCAGCTCGCCCGCCAGGCAGCCAGCCAGCCAGCCAGATGCTCTGCATAATGAAAGATGTGCTCCGAACTAGTGCATACTTCAAAGCTGCCCAGATGAGATTTGTAAGTGTCAAGCAGCAGCAGCAGCAGCAGCAGCATCAGCAACAGCACAAAAACGCAAAGCAAAGCAGCTGACATATTTTATTCATTAAGCACAAAGCGAATAACACGATGGCAAAACATGCAAATGACAACAACAACAACATGCAAATGCCATATGGGCATGTAAATATTTTTATGGTCATAAGTAAGAATTTTGTATAAACATACACAGCGAGAAAAGTAACGAAAAAGTGAAGTAAAATGGGAGACAGATTAAAAGAGGCAGAATTGAAGTTAAAACTAAATTTTAATCAGACTGTAAAAGGCCATCCAAATTTTTATTTAAACCGAAACTTGAACTGAACTATTATTCACTGAACTGAACTATTAAGCAGACGAGCTTCAAGCACACAAAAGTAGGCTTTGGTTTTGCTAGCTTCGCCGCCTTTAACTTGCTTATAATTCCCAAGTGGTTATAGCAGCAGACTGCATATTAGTCCTTGCGAATCTACCTAGAGTCGATAGTAATATCTTTTTGTGATAGAATAGGAAATGTCTTGAAATAGCTATACAGACAAGCTGCTCACTCTTAGTGCTTCCTAATGACCAACAATGAACTCCGGCCAGGCAGCTTCAAAATTTGGTAAAGCTTGTTTTATAGTTTAAAATTAGTTCCAGCTTCCAAATAGGAAAATATGGAATCAAACCAAATTATTTGTCATACAATTTAACAAGTCGAGATAGACGAGAGGTTCTAGGTTCATGGATGTAGAACAACAGGTTCACAAACTGAGCCTAAAGGCAAAGCAAAATGTGAACAGAACTAGCTTTTTTTTGATGGTAGCTTACAACATATATAGTAAAGAAATTAAATTATGATTAATTAGAGCATTGGTAGAAATATACTTAGTATTAATTAATAAAATAAGGCATAAAAGAAAATTTCTTACAATTTATATTCGATTTTTGTGCACACTTTTAAGAACTTATGCCCCAAATGAACATTTTCACTAGTTCCAAAATGTTTATCACATATTTTATGCTGTTAATTGAAAAAGATTTACGCAAAAATGTAGCGAAGCCGAAAAAAAATATAAACATGACTACATATTAAAGCGCAAACAGCTAAGGCAAACGTGCTCTGTTTTTTTTTTTCAGTGTACATAAGCGCATGTTTGTGTGTGTAATTACATACATACATATATGCCAAATGCCGGCATATCCGAGTGCGCGACGACGAGATGTCGAGGCATGAGACATTAAAAAGCCAGTAAAACGCGCTTTACGGATTTCATTTCAACTGCTTGTGCGGAGGGGTGTGTGTGTGCGAGTGTGTGCGAGTGTGTGTGTGTGGCACAACACTTGGCATAGTTGCTGGCTTTATTTACATGTGTTGTCTGTGTGTGTGTGTGCGTGTGTGTGTTTGTGTGCCTGCAAATGTATGCATGTTTTATTGCACAATCGCTTCTGTTTTGTGGTTTTTGCTATTTACAAGTGTTTCAACAATTTTTTGTTGTTGTTGTTTGTTTCTTTGACGGAGACCGCAACACGCCCCAACGAATCCAACCCCCAATGCGAGTGTGTGCGAGTGTGCGTGTGTGTAGGTTATTTGTGTACAAATATGTTTGTTTCTTGTTAATAATTCATTTGGCTTTTCATCTGGCACACACACATTACGTATACGCAATGTGGTCGCCCCTCCAGCGCGTCGAGCATTGCTAATGGGAAATATTTGTTTGAAAAGCCAAAGGTGACTCACCCACACACACACACACGCACACACACACACATGCGTGCTGCGGTTACCTTTTGTTTCCAAAAGGCATAATGATGTCATCAGAGCTTGCTGCTGCTCCTCGGCGCGTATCCTCCGACGCATCCAGCCAGGCAAGGGCCACATTTTCACATAGTCACATGGCATTAGTGGCATTTTGTTGCGCTGCTTGGACATTAAATCGTATTACTTTCCACACACACACACTCACACACAACTTTTACTGAGCCCGGGCAAAAAGCGTGCGTCATGTGAATAATTAATAGCTACAACACACGGGTCACAGCCAAGTGGCATGACGAGATTCGAGCTGGGGTCATCTTATTTACGTATCCTTAATTTTCTTCGCGTTCACACCAATTATGTCGCCCTTCCCCCTCCCCGCCCCCCCTCCGTATATTTGGGGTTACATTTCATATTCAGGCTGAGCTTAAGGTGTGTGCCTTCTTCTAAAGTAAATATGTTTTACAAGTCTCGAGAGTCTTGTGTGCTCAGCTTATCATATTACCAGCTCGGATTACAAGCTACTTCCCTTTTCCTGTGTGTGCTTTTTGGAGTGTGTGTGTGTATATACTCGATGGATTGGGCATTTTTTATATTCTTCTTTGGACTTTATTCGTGAACGTTTCACTGACATGTTGCATGTTTTATTTGCCAACTGGTTTTCAGTTAAAGTTAATGCTCCAAGCCGGTTGGCAGCCTTTGGCTGCTCTTCTTTGTACTAATATTCGTAACGAGTTTACTAGATATTTATCCTATACGGACATGGGTCAAAATTTCCCACCCCCAGAAATTGGTCGAATCTCATCCGATTTTCACGAGGTTTGGCTTTTTGTTCACGGTTTGGCCTTTAGATAAATTTGGCATCGAAATATGGCAACGTTATTTTTGGTCGAAATTCATGTGAAAATGGTTCCCTCAAATATCCTATATAGGTCAAATTTACCCACCCCAATAACTCGGTTTAATCTCATCCGATTTTCATAAGGTTTGGCTTTTTGTTCATGGTTTGGCCTCCAAATAAATGTGGCATCAAAATCTGGCAACATAATTTTTGGTCGAATTTCATGTGAAAATGGTACCCACATATATCCTATATAGACATACATAGGTCAAAATTTCCCACCCCCACAACTCGGTAAAATCTCACCCGATTTTCACGAAGTTTGGCTTTTTGTTCATGGTTTGGCCTCCAGAAAAATTTGGCATCAAAATCTGGCAACATTATTTTTGGTCGAAATTCATGTGAAAATGGTTCCCTCAAATATCCTATATAGACAGAGGTCCAAATTTCCCACACCCATAACTTGGTCAAATCTCATCCGATTTTCACGAGGTTTGGCTTTTTTTTCATGGTTTGGCCTCTAGATAAATTTGGCATCAAAATCTGGCAACATTATTTTTGGTCGAAATTCATGTGAAAATGGTTCCCTTAAATATCCTATATAGACATATGTAGGTCCAAATTTCCCACCCTCATAACTTGGTCAAATCTCATCCGATTCTCACGAAGTTTGGCTTTTTGTTCATGGTTTGGCCTCCAGAAAAGTTTGGCATCAAAATCTGGCAACATTATTTTTGGTCGAAATTCATGTGAAAATGGTTCCCTTAAATATCCTATATAGACATATGTAGGTCCAAATTTCCCACCCTCATAACTTGGTCAAATCTCATCCGATTTTCACGAGGTTTGGCTTTTTTTTCATGGTTTGGCCTCTAGATAAATTTGGCATCAAAATCTGGCAACATTATTTTTGGTCGAAATTCATGTGAAAATGGTTCCCTTAAATATCCTATATAGACATATGTAGGTCCAAATTTCCCACCCTCATAACTTGGTCAAATCTCATCCGATTCTCACGAAGTTTGGCTTTTTGTTCATGGTTTGGCCTCCAGAAAAATTTGGCATCAAAATCTGGCAACATTATTTTTGGTCGAAATTCATGTGAAAATGGTTCCCTCAAATATCCTATATAGACATATGTAGGTCCAAATTTCCCACCCTCATAACTTGGTCAAATCTCATCCGATTTTCACGAGGTTTGGCTTTTTGTTCATAGTTTGTCCTCTAGATAAATTAGGCATCAAAATCTGGCAACATTATTTTTGGTCGAAATTCATGGGAAAATGGTTCCCTCAAATATCCTATATAGACATAGGTCCAAATTTCCCAGCCCCATAACTCGGTCAAATCTCATCCGATTTTCACGAGATTTGGTTTTTTGTTCAATATTTGGCCTCTAGATAAATTTGGCATCAAAATCTGGCAACATTATTTTTGGTCGAAATTCATGTGAAAATGGTTCCCTCAAATATCCTATATAGACATAGGTCCAAATTTCCCACCCCCATAACTCGGTCAAATCTCATCCGATTTTCACGAGATTTGGTTTTTTGTTCAATATTTGGCCTCTAGATAAATTTGGCATCAAAATCTGGCAACATTATTTTTGGTCGAAATTCATGTAAAAATGGTTCCCTCAAATCTCTATATATAAAACTGTTTGTCCTGACTGACTGACTGACTGACTGACTGACTGACTGACTGACTGACTGACTGACTGACTGACTGATTGGTGATCAACGCACAGCCCAAACCGTAAGAGCTAGGAAGCTGAAATTTTCACTGTAGTTACCTTATGTGATGTAGGTGCACGTTAAGACGGGGTTTCGGGAAATTCCACTCGCAAGTGTGGAAAAATCGCGAAAAACGTTTGTATGTAACTTTTTTGTTTACCATCCGATCAGCCCCAAACTTATTTTCAAAGATCTATGTTCAAATTCATTTGAGGGGTGTTTCGCACTTTTCGGAAAACCCATTCCTCCTTGGTGGAAATGGAGGTCAAAGATTTGGTGGGTGACGTTTCGCGCTCAAATTCATTTCCAGTGATCTATATGAAAAATCATTTGAGACGTGTTTCTCACTTTTCGCAGAATTCAAACTTCTTCGGGGGGAATGCGATTTTGGGCGGCGTTTTAAGTTGTGTCCGATTTGCATCAAACTTATTTTTAAAGCTCTCCATAAGAACTTAATAAGTACGTATTTCAGCGATTTGGAAAATTCCACCCGCAACAGTGGTAAATTGGCGGAAAACGGTTGTATGTAAGTTTTTTGTTTACCATCCCATCGGCCCCAAATTCATATTTAAAGATCTATGTTTAAATTCATTTGAGGGGTGTTTCACACTTTTTGAAAAATCCATTCCTCCTTGGTGGAAATGGAGGTCAAAGATTTGGTGGGTGACGTTTCGCACTCAAATTCATTTCCAGAGATCTATAGGAAAAATCATTTGAGACGTGTTTCACACTTTTCGCAAAATTCAAACTTCTTCGTTGGGAATGCGATTTAAAGATTTTTTGTGCGAAGTTTTAAGTCGTGTCCGATTTGCTTCAAACTTATTTTCAAAGCTCTCAATAAGAACTTAATGAATACGTATTTCGACGATTTGGAAAATTCCACCCGCAACAGTGGTATATTGGCGGAAAACGGTTGTATGAAAGTTTTTTGTTTACCATCCGATCGGCCCCAAATTCATATTTAAAGATCTATGTTTAAATTCATTTAAGGGGTGTTTCACACTTTTAGAAAAATCCATCCCTCCTTGGTGCAAATGGGGGTCGAAGATTTGGTGGATGACGTTTTGTGTTCAAATGTATTTCCAAAGATCTATAAGAAAAATCATTAGAGACGTGTTTCACATTTCTTGCAAAATCTAAACTCCTTCGGTGGAAAATGCATTTCAAAGTTTTTTTTGGTGAATTTTAAGAGTTTTCCGATTTGCATAAAAGTTGTTTGATTCCCGTCCGATCAGTTTCAAAATCATTTTCAAAGCTTTTTTGATTTTATAACATACGTGCCACGGGCAAGGCCGGGTTATACCCGCTAGTATCCTATATAGACATATGTAGGTCCAAATTTCCCACCCTCATAACTTGGTCAAATCTCATCCGATTTTCACGAAGTTTGGCTTTTTGTTCATGGTTTGGCCTCCAGAAAAATTTGGCATCAAAATCTGGCAACATTATTTTTGGTCGAAATTCATGTGAAAATGGTTCCCTCAAATATCCTATATAGACATTTGTAGGTCCAAATTTCCCACCCTCATTACTTGGTCAAAACTCATCCGATTTTCACGAGGTTTGGCTTTTTGTTCATGGTTTGTCCTCTAGATAAATTTGGCATCAAAAACTGGCAACATTATTTTTGGTCGAAATTTATGTGAAAATGGTTCCCTCAAATATCCTATATAGACATATTTCAAAATTTCCCACCCCCATAAATCGGTCAAATCTCATCCGATTTTCACGAGATTTGGTTTTTTATTCATTATTTGGTCTCTAGATAGATTTGGCATCAAAATCTGACAACAATATTTTGGGTCGAAATTCATGTGAAAATGGTTCCCTCAAATATCCTATATAGACATAGGTCCAAATTTCCCACCCCCATAACTCGGTCAAATCTTATCTGCTTTTCAGAGGGTTTGGCTTTTTGTTCGTGGTTTGGCATCTAAACATGGCAACTTTATTCTTGTGTGTAGGGTTTGTCCAATTTGCTTAACTTATTTTCAGAGCTCTACATACATAATTTTATGAATAGTCTATATTGGCTTCTTCAAAGATCTTTGAGAGAATTGATTTTATACGTAACACGGGCAAGGCCGGGGCTAACCCGCTAGTGTAAATAAATGTTTGTAATAACGTACTTACCTGTAAATATACACGAACAATTTTTTTTATTGTCATCGATTAGTAGGAGGGAGACGAAATTTTATATGAACCCATCCCTGAAACAAAATATAAGCAGAGATAATGTTTATTAGCTCAAAAACGCAACATACATACATACATACATACATACATACATACATACATACATACATACATACATACATACATACATACATACATACATACATACATACATACATACATACATACATACATGCATACATACATACGTACATACATACATACATACATACATACATACATACATACATACATACATACATACATACATACATACATACATACATACATACATACATACATACAAACATACATACATACATACATACATACCTATGTACATACCTATGTACATACCTACATACCTATGTACATACCTTCGCCTCCTGCTCCGCCCCTTGGTGCTCCTCCTCCTTCGGCTCCTCAGCTTCCAACGTTGAAGCCGCCCGCGACTAATTCATTGGTGAAGCCTGCAAGCTTTACTTAAATTTTTGAGAATCGAGGAGGAGGGCAGCTTTAATAAATATTTAAATTTGCCGCGCAACAAGACAAGTTGGTCTGCTATTGCTATAGAAGACAACTTGCATGCAAACATACATTCACACACGCACACACATACACATACTCATTCACACACACATACATACATACATAATTACATACACACATTCACACACTCATTAATGCACTCATATATTCATTCATTCATACATGCTTGCATATATATACACATTCATACACACATACATACAGACATGCATACTCACATACATATATGCATACATACACGAATACATACATTCATACATACATACATACTAACTCAAGTTAGAATGAATTATTTATGCCCATGTTAGTCTTGTGGAGAGAATCTTTAAGCCAAAAAAAAACATTCGTTCTTTAACCCATTGACCCGCATTTATCCACCAAGCGAGGTGGATTTTGAGAAAATTGTGAAAGATCTTTTAACATACTATTATGAATTTCCCTGATTTCTCTTTGAATTCAAATCAAAATAATTAACATTTTGTGTTTGCTTGGATTTTGCAGTATTACGACTTCACCGAGATTGCCGAGGTCGCTGCACGCGAATTTACTGAATTCCTATCGAATAAATTTCCAAATGCCAACACTCCCATTGCCATAGATGAGCCGACCCGGGCGGAGGTGAGCCGGCGGGCCAATGGCATTGCCAGCAATGCCCTCAACGAGGATGACAATCTGTTGGCCTTTGCCATCGCGGCGCCCAGCATACACACAGTTGTTGTCAAATTCAGGGACAATGTGACGGTCAGTTCCGGACCACGACAAATGAACAAATCACATTTTAGCTTACGGACTCTAAATGGTTTTTGGTATTATTTCATTTTCAGATACCACCGAATCAGGTGCATAATAAGGCCTACTTGGGCTCCTATTGGCGGGAATTGGGGTGAGTTCCAGATACAAGAATTGAGTCCAAGAATTATACAAATAATTATGTACAATTTTTATGTTTAAAACATAATTATAAAATATATGTTAAGATATTCGTTTAATAACTTATTCATTTTACTGGGAAATAAACATTTTTTGTCTTGAATAAATCTTAAAAAAAGTTTCAACATTTTATTTTTATTATAATAGAACAATATAAAACCTTTCTTACTACTTTTTATTTTGCCTTTAAAAATTTTGTTTGGTTTTTTGTTTGAAAAAAATCTTAAAACAAGTTTCCATTTTAAATTTCTCATAACTCAGCGAAAGATCCAATTTTATATCTTTAAGAAAAGTATGAAATTGAAATAATTATAGTTTCCTTTTGTTTTGCTTAAGCAATAGAGTTCTCAAGCTTATTTAAGATTTAAATTCATCTTAAAATAAGTTTCAAATAACTTAAAATACTAATTGGGCTTTTTAATATACTTTAATTTTTAATGGATTACATTAAAATACTTTTTTGTATTTTTTTTTCTATTTCACATAAGCTATAAAGTTCATAAGCTCAATTTGAGTCTCGAGAGAATCTAAAAACAAATTTTAACTAACATAGAATACTCATTATTTTGATTAAAAGACCTAAATGTTTGATTTCCCAGTGGATCGCATCGTAGATGATATTATTAAATAGCTATAGCTTGTGTTTGCGTGCAGCTGACAGTTCGCTAATTGATTTGATCCTATCGAAAATACTTATAGGGCCGCCTGGAACAGCAGCGATGGCACCAAGGAGTGGGGCGCGCCCTTTCGTGACTGCAACCTTTTGACGGGGCGCTGGCTGTGGCCATTTCGCATATCATTCACCGAGCACCGAATCAAGTGAGTTATTATTTACGTTAAATATCTATTTAATTAAACAAAACCTTTTACACTTACCGACTGACTGATTGATTGACTGAGCTAGAAAGCTGCAATTTCCACAGCAGTTTTTTCTTCTGATATGATTTCACGCATAGACGGGGTTTTGGTCAATTTCACCTACAAGCATGGAAAATTGGTGGAATCGGGATAGATAAAATTTTGTGCGTGTGCTTTTCATTTCTAAAAATCTCTGTGAGAATTTATGACTGAGCTAAAAAGCTGAAATTTACACAGCAGTTTTTTCTTGTGATATGAATTCACGGGGTTTTGGTCAATTTCACCTACAAACGTGGAAAATTGGTGAAATCGAGATTGATTAAAACTGTGTGTTTGCGATTCGCTTAACTCATTTCTAAAGATCTCTGTGAGAATTTAAGGCAAGCAAGTTTTACACAAATTCACTTTCACGGTCGGAAAATGGGTGAAAAACTGCTAACATTGATTTTTCTTTTGTTTTTTATATGTTGTACCTTAAATATTTCAAAGATCTAAGTAAGAGTATTAATAAATTCTCTCGGGCGGAAAATAGGTGGAAACGTTTAAAATAAAATTTAAAAAAAATACCTTGCGCTAATAAATATAACAAATATTATTAAAACCGGTTTAAAATTGAACCTTCACAGAATTGTTGCCGCTGCATTTATAGCCGCCGACGAGGATGTGTGCAACGACGGTCTGGAGGAGGTCTTCGGACGGCGTCACGGGTAAATTCCGCTAAAAAAAATCCAACTATATAAGGAAATAAAGTGAGCTTTGATTTGTTGCAGCTGCGATCGGAATACGACATTTTGCCTGCTGACCGAAACGAAGCCGCCGGCCACGCGTGATGTCTACACGTGCCTGTGCCGCGAATCCTATTACCTGCCCAATGCATCGCTGCAGGGTTTTCCCGGTGATCTGGTGGAGCTATCCGAGGGCTATGACAACTATTCGTGTCTGCCGTGTCCGGGTGGCTGCAGCAATTGCGATATGCATGGCATTTGTCTTTCCGGCTTTCAGGAGGAGGATGCCCTCAACATAGATGCCTGTCTGCGTCTCCTGGTGGCCATTGTCCTGGCCGCCTGCATTCTCTGCTGCGTGGTGCTCAGCGTGATTGTCTTCCGGCAGCGCAAGTGCAAGGTGCGAAAACGAAACCAGCTACAAATAAATTGAATACAGCCATATTTAAATCTCCTTTTTAGGCCATTGCCTCGGGCATGTGGACCGTGCTGGAGACCATTCTGCTGGGCATTGTTTTACTTTATGCATCGGTGCGTCAATTGCAGCTCCGGATTTCGCCTTTGACTTTAACTTTTCTTGGTATGTCCCAATTTTAGGTTGCCGTCCATTTCTTTCCCGCCTCCACGGAGCGCTGCCTGCTGGAGCCGTGGCTGCGCGAAATTGGCTTTATTACCTGCTATGGTGCGATTATATTGAAGCTCTATCGACATCTGGTCGACTTTCGCACCAGGAAGGCGCATCGCTGGGTGCTGCGCGACGTCGATCTGCTCAAGTATCTGGGCACCATGGTGTTTGCCGTCATCTGTTATATGTCCGCATTTACGGCCTCGTCGCTGGATCTACTGGAGAGCGCCCAGCTGGAGAGTCTGCGCGAGGCCAGCACCAACACTTGCCATCCCCTCAAATGGGAGCTGGTGACGCAGACCAGCGAGATGCTCATCCTCTGCTTTGGCCTCCATCTGGCCATTGCCAGTCGCAATGCCAACACACAGTTTCGGGTGAGCAGGCCCCTTCTTTATGCCAGTTTATAATAAGAAAATATTTCGATAACTTCCGCTTTTTGCCGAAAATCGATAAATATTAATTTCTAGTTTTCGGAGTTTATCTTAAGGAATAATATTGTTTTGTAATTCAGAGAATATTTTGTAATTCGCAGAAGATTTTGTTTCGTTCTATTCAAAAACATTTCCACATTATTTCTAAATCGATAAATATCGATTTTAAACCTCTCAAAATCGATAAATATCTATTTACAGGCAGTTTCTTGATTGAAGATTGAAACAGCTGTAGATTTTATATTTGAATGAAATATACTTACTATTTTGTTTATCATACACAGAAAAAGTTTTTCTAATTTATTTTTTATTATTTCCCCCATGTTATCAAAACCGAAAAATATCGATTTCCCGTTCAGCGCGCTTTAAAATTTGAAATCAAAGCCATTTTGAAAACGTATAATTTTTTTTAAAAATTTGTCTAAATTTAGAAATTATAATTTCGAATGCAAATCGAACAATCGGATCCGTCTTCCGCTTCGAGTTTTAGAATATAACACTCAAAGTTCCCGGATCCGATATTTACCGGAAATATGCTAGTTTTAAATTACCTTAAACACATTACAAGTTTACCAAAAAAAATTGCTGGTCTTTTAAAATATTTCATTTATTTCATACCCTAGAAAATTTATAGCAGATTCTCTGGATTCTCTTAAAGTGTTTCACATTTTCTGTACACTAGAAAATAAAAACGCGTTCTGTAGATTCTCTTAAAATCTTTCACTTTTCTACACCCTAGAAAAAAAACGGAATCTCTATGTTCTCTTAAAATGTATCACTTTTTCTTACCGCAGAAAAAAAAAAGAGACTCCTACATTTTTTTACCTTTTTCTATACCCTAGAAAAATAAATGGGATTATCTAGATTTTGATCCCTTGATTTTCTATGATTTTTGAAAGGCTTTCCTTCAAAGTTCCATATCGATCGGACAATGAATATAGAAGATATTTGGAAATTACTCTCCATAGTCAAATTCACAACTTTTCTTTAATTGTTTAACATAAAAAATAACTGTAATTGGTAGTGTTGCAAAACTGTTTTTTTGTTTCTTATTTTATGTACTCACAAATATCAATTTTCCATCTAAGAATTTCCTTGACAATTTTTCACTTCTTACCCTTTGCAGGAGCGTCAATTTCTGGTTACAACGTTGACGCTGGAGTTTTTGGTGTCATCCAGTTTCTATTTTCTGCGCTTCGTCTATTTGCCGGAAATGAGTCCCAGCGCCATTTTGTTGGCGCTTTTTGTGCGCTCGCAGCTGACAAATAGCTTCGCCCTCGGTTTGATATTTGTGCCAAAATTGTGGTATCAACACAAGCAGGTAACAACGAATTGTTCATGATTTCTGTCCGAGCTTGAGTTTTTCCTTTTGATTTTCATCATTTTCAATTAACATTTGGTTTAACATTCAGATTTATTTATCGCTAACAAGAGAGAAAAGAAAAGAAAAATAAACAAGTGCGTCCAAAAGTTTGTTCGAGTGCTAAATACATATTTACCATATATACAACATATACTAGAAAGTTGAGATAATATATCTATAGTTGAGATAAACCCGCCGTAGGCTCAATTTGTGCTCATTTGTCCGCACAGTCATCGTCGAGTAAAAATATAAATCGTAAATCGTACTCTCGTCTTTGTATTTTGGTATTGACATTTGGTTGAGGAAACGATTTTTGTAGAAACCAAAAAAAAACAAATTTGAGAAACGCCGCAGAAAGCTTTTTGCTGGAAAACAAATTTATTTGATACAACTATTTTTTTTTAATTTGTCGAGTTGAATTCTTATGGTTATTTGTCTATTTTTTGTTGGAGTACAAACAATTTTAGTATTTAAGCTAACATAATTCATGAATTTTAGTCAAGCTATGAAGTTGCTGCAAGTGTCATTTTACTGTACCAGAATGTTTACTGTATGTATTTCGATTACCATTTATTTATTTTGTGTTCAACTCATTTTACTCATATGCAAGCCACAAAACTTTCAGTTGCACAACTGTACTTTTTTTTTGGTTTTTTAATCTATAGCAAACGTTAACCAACACTGGCCGCATGAACATTTTTGTTGTGTGTATTTGCATGCATTTATTGAACACAACAGCTACAAGTAGAATGACAAAAATCGGTTTCCTTTTAATACCCAACATGCATACCAAAACTATAGAGTATTTTCTTCTTCTACATACACTATAATATCAATATATATATATGCCTCTCTCTCCGCCTCTCTCTCTGTCTCTCTGTCTGCCTCTCTAACTGTCTCTCTGTGTGCCTCTCTAACTCTCTCTCTAACCCAAGTAGCTTAGCCGCAGCCCGAATATAACGTTTAGTCGTCGTTAATTATGTTCAGATTTTGACCTATGTTTATCTTATTTACAGCACCACAAGAGACATAATCACGCCCACGACCACGCCCATTCCCCAACAAATACACATTTATAAAAAAAATAAAAAATTAAACACTAATCTAAAAGCCATAATATACACTCAGAGAAAAAATCGAGTTAAAATCAGAGTTTGAAATTTATTAAACTTTAAACTAAATTGAGAAAAAATTAAGAACAATTAAACAAAATTAAAATAGTTGAACTTAAGATCTTTTGTTCTTTCATTAAATAAAATTAGATTCATTTAAGCTTGAAATTTCTAAAAACAAAATTAAAATAGTTGAACTTAAGATCTCTTGTTCTTTCATTAAGAAACAAATAGCTTCATTTAAGCCTGAAGTTTTTAAAAGCAAAATTAAAATCATTGAACTTAAGATCTTTTGTTCTTTTATTAAGAAACAATTAGCTTCATTTAAGCCTGAAATTTCTAAAAACAAAAAATCTTTGAACCTAAGATCTTTCTTTTTCCTTAAGAAAAAATGCGCTTCATTTAAGTTTGTAGATTCTTATAAGTAAAAAGCGCTAAATATTTGAACTTAAGATCTTTTGTTCTTTCATTAAGAAAAAGTGCGCTTAATTTAAGCTTATAAAATGGATTCTTCAAGCGCTAAATTCAAGCGTTTTTTGTCTTATTTTTTACTCATATTTAAAAAATAAATCTCGCAGAAAAAAATGTCTTGAAATTTGTACGCAAAAAACTTTATAAGCACCATACTTTTTCTCTGAGTGTAAAAACGCATCAAAATTCAATACAAAATTGACACAAAGCGCACTGATTTCTCTTCAATACTTTTCCAATTTTTACGATTCTGTTTATATTATTTTTTATATGTTTTTTTGTTTTTCGTTTTACCTTGACTCTCTCTCTGTTGAGTTTCCGTTACCTTTGGCATTTCCGTTCGACTGTTTAACCGTTATGCGTTGGCTTTTCCGTTACTGTTTTCTGTTTTCGTTTCCGTTTCCGTGCTGAGCGTGTGTGTGTGTGTGTTTGTGTTTTTTGCGGTGTTTGTTGCATCTTCATAGCTTGCAGGTTCGTTCGCTTGCGTATGATCTATCAATGCGTTTACCTGTGGATGCTTTCAAGGGTACGTCACACGATGCCGGCCAGCGGCTGGGCGGCGGCTATGCGGGCCTGTGCCTGGGCGATCCCGACATCGGTGAGCTGACCATATCCGAAATGAGTCCCGAGGATATACGTGCCGAACTCAAAAGGTGACAGCCCGATGATGATCATTTTATGGCCCCATTTTGAATGTAATCTTTCGCAGACTGTACACACAACTGGAGATACTGAAGAACAAGACGCTGCGTCAGGATAATCCGCATATTAGCAAAAGGCGCGGCGGCCGCAAGGCGGGTCATCGTCGCTTCTCATTGCAAGTAAGTGACTGAAGATCGACTGGCCGTCAAGTCAGGGTCTTCACTGTAAAATACATTTCCACCATGGCCAACTGCAACGAAAGTCTTACTTCCAAACGCAAAAGCCAAAAGTTGTCTCAATGTTTTTAAAACTCTTTCAACTCAAGCCAAATTCCCAGAGCCCAAGCCCAAGCCCAAGCTCCTCCCCACTCTCTTTCTCGCTCTCTTTCTCGCTCTCTTTCCTCTCTCTCACACACTCTTTTTTAACTCCATTTCCACTTGTAAACTCTTTCTGTGTCAATATATAAGTATTAATATGAAATATATCTATATATATATATATCATTGTTCTTGTCATGACTTGTACAATATTATAAAAAAAAAAAAAAACTCAAACCCACCAAAAAAACAAACCAAAAAAAAACACTCTAAATGTAGAAAAAGGGCAGCAAAGATAAGGTAAGCAACGTCAGACTCTCTCACTGTTACATAACACGTAAAGCTAACCTAAAAAAACGAAACCTAAAACCGCATAAAAACTAACCTAACTTTGTGTTGTGCCTAACCTAAAAAAAACCAAAAAAAAAGCGCCTAAACTCAACGAAACATATCGTTAAGTCTTTGACAACAACTTAGCATGCAGGCCAAAGCTTTCCAAAAATAAATAAATAATTGTACCAAGTCCTTTGAGTCTACTGTCTCCGACTGTCTACAGTGTTTCCCAAAAATGCATGTACACCATAGCACTTCATGTATCTAAGCTAGAACTTAAAAAGAAAAGAACCCCTTTAATTAAAACTAAAACTAACAAATGCACTAAATTAACACTGCTGAATTGTTAGACAAGACGCCATGAATAATATAAAGCAAAAACCTTTCGCAGGCTTTAAGTGCCAAACATCGCAGCAATAAGCATCATCAGGATATTGAAATAACCGAAGCGGAACCGTCGCGCACGCCCGAGGATTCAGTCTGCAGTGCGGAGGGACCGACAGATACCTATGCCGAAATATCGGGCATATCGCATTCAATGCTATCCCATTCCATGGTCTCCCACTCCGTTGTCTCGCACTCCAAGTAGGAAGTTCAAACTGTATATAACTCAAACTAGATATACGGTATATACATATATAGATATATGTACGTGAATGTATGTAACTGAGAATTAGGTGCAGCATTATAACAAATAGCGCAACAACACAAACAATAAAAGAATTACTTTAATTTTTGCAATGAGATTGAGCAAATGTTAAAAATAACAAATATATATAAATATAAATATAAATACTATTTATAGGAAACAATAAAAAACATTACTTTATTTTAACAAAGCTGGCAGTGTTGAGCAACAACAACAAGAAATATGCGTTGTGCATAGAACAGTGTTGAGCAATAACAACAATTTGAAAGAGATATGAACATTTTGTACAATTTTGATAAATTTTTGAGAGCTGTTTTTTGTGCGTGTGGTTTAAGTTTTTTTTTTTTTTTTCGATTGTGACAAGAGCAAAAGCGTAGACGAATAAAAACAAAGAGTTGAAAAATGAATAACAGAGCCCACCTGTGTAGGTAAACGTTAAAACTGTTGCAGCAAATATGTTATCTAACACTGTTTTCTCTTAGTTTAAAATATCTTAACTGAGTTCCTCGAAAGTAACTATGAAAATACTTACAACTTAAATAATTTGCCTTTGATTTGTAACCGCAATAAAAATGAATCAAATATTTTAAAGAAAACTCAAAAGACAATTCCTAATGGTCGTAAATCAGTTGTAAATTTGAGCTTATAGGCAATACTTACTTATAAAACATACTAGAAATTCCAATCCCCCCCCCCGGACCTCCTCCTCCTCCTCCTCCGCCCAGCTCCCTTCCGCATAACTAACTACTTACACAATCGACGCCTAGACTTTAAACTATGTATGTACTTTATATATACTTATATATAAATAATGAATATTGTAAAACCACAGCAACTAATCAGCGTATAGCGAATATTTGTATATACTTATATATATATATACTATACAGATATATATTGATTTATATATGTATGCATATCTGAAGTATGCGCCATTTAATATACTCGTACATTGTGAGAGGAGCAAAGCCACAAATTACCAAAGCGAGGCACTTGTTAACTTTCTGACAGAGCGAACAGAAAAACAAAAATTTATGAAAAAAAAAATTAACAAAAGTTGTTGTATAATTTTACAAATAGTTCAGGAGAGAGTTGGGGGCGGGGCGGAAGTTAACGATCGTTCAGAATGTTAGTAAGTAGCTAATACTTATGAATAATAGTCAAGTAGCTAAAAACAAAAAGCAATTTTCACAATCCACAATTGAATACAAAACTCCAAAAGAAGTAAAATAAAAAAAATACAAATTTGCAATATTTTTACTCAACAATTTTTTAGGTTAAGTTTTGATTTATAATTCCCATACAAATAAAATACATTTGAAATGTTAAAATGTAAAATAAAACCATTTTTCACAATCCAAAATTGATTTCAAAACTCAAAAAAAAAGAAAAATAAAATAACAAAAAATTTTCAATATTTTTACTTTACATTTTTTGAGGTTAGGTTTTGATTTGTAATTCCAATAAAAATAAGATACATTTGAAATGTTAAAATGTAAAATAAAACCATTTTTCACAATCCAAAATTGATTTCAAAACTCCAAAAGAAAAAAACAAAATAACTCCAATTTTTTTATAATTTTTTGAGGTTAGGTTTAATTTTAAATTCAAATAACACACAAAATGCGTTGGAAATATTATAATGGAAAAATATAATAAATTTAAAAACATTATTCGCAATCCAAAATTGATTTCAAAACTCCAAAAGAAGAAAAATTAAAAAAAAAATAAACAAAAAATTTGCAACATTTTGACTATATAATTTTGTAGGTTAGGTTTTATTTACAATTATATAATTCCAATAGAAAACAAAATAAATTTGAAATGTTATGTTGAAAAAAATGAAAACATTTTGCACAATACAAAATTGTTTTCAGAAGAAAAAAACAAAAGCAGAAAAGCAGAAAATTTTTTGATTTTATACATTTTGAGTTTAGTTTTTATTTTGTATTTTGTATTTTCCTTTTTTTCCAGTAATAAACGAAATACATTTGAAATGTATTTTGAATTGTATTACTCCGCTAGCCGTATAAGAAGTTTTTGAAAATGAAAAAAAAGGAAAAAGCGTAATATTCTGAATAAATAAGTCCAAAATGAGAACAAAACAAGATTCAAAGCCATCTCATATAGAACAAACAGTATACAGAATACAGTACATAGGCATTTACATGAGGTATACAAAGATATGTGAAAACCTTCTGGTTGGGAAAATGTTTAAATAAGTTAAAAAACAAACACACACACACACACACAAAAGCATGCAACAAGTTGAGCATTTAAAAAATATTTAAAAAGAAATACAACTTTTTGATTGCGTTTGATCAAAAAGGTTTGTGTAAAAATATGAATAAATTGAAGTAATGGCATATACATTATTATATATAAATATATATATATAACTGATTATACTATATATATATATATAAATTATACATATATAGGAATGTATGTAATTGACATATATGTATGTGTGTGTGTATCAGCATTACAATAACAAAAAACATTTAATATATATATGAAAATAATAAAAAGAAGGGCATACTTAAAAAATTAGTTGCTCATTGCAAAAGAAATTCCAAAGTCGAAAAAGTAATAAAAAAACCGAAAAAACAAACATTTTGCAAGTGTGATAGTGTTCATAATATTCGTTCATTGTAATTTAAAGTAATAAAAAAACCAAAAACAAAAACAAAAAAGATAATGAATAAAAACCAAATGTCTCATAGAAATTAAAATGCATTATGCGCTGCGTTGTCTAAATATATATATATATAAATATTTAAATATATATATATATGTATATATATATATATATATAGATAGATATACGCGTAGGCCCGTTTAGGGTAAGGGGCAGGGCGAAAATCCAAAAATTGTAACGCAAATATTTCAAAATGAATTATGAAACAAAAAACAGAAAACCAAAAAAAAAAACAAGAGCGACAACAAAAAATGATACTAATAAACATAAATAATGATTAAATCAAATTTAAACTTTTGTTTTTTATTTCTAAAGATGTAAGAAAAGAAGATTAAAAATCTATCCTTGATTTTCAGTATTCAGATATCTTCAAGATATCTATCTATCAGATATATTCAAGATATCTTCGGAACGCCGACGATTTAATACCCTTGCAGAAATGTTGGAATAATGCAGCTCGAAAATGCTGAGTTTTAATGAAAATATCTTTGAAAACCGAATATTGTGCCATATAAGATCCTACTATTCGACCGATATTTCCTATGGCAGCTATATGATTTATTGGTCCGATGTTGATAAGATTTTGTATACTGTAGGGAACATAGGAAAACCTTTAAATTCCGAGTATGGGTAAAATATCTTGATAATCAAAAAAGTTTTCCATACAAGTACCTAATTTTCGACCGATCGTCCCTATGGCAGCTATATGATATAGAGATCCGATGTTGATAAGATTTTGCATACATGTAGGGAACATAGGGAAACCTTTAAATTCGCAGTATGGGTAAGATATGTTGATAAACAAAAAAGTTTTCCATACAAGTACTTAATTTTCGACCTATCTTTCCTATAGCAGCTATATGATATATAGGTCCGATGTTGATAGGTTTTTGCATACTTGTAGGGAACATCATTAAACTTATAAATTCCGAGCATAGGTAAAATATCTTGATAATCAAAAAAGTTTTCCATACAAGTATCTAATTTTCGACCGATCGTCCCTATGGCAGCTATATGATATAGAGATCCGATGTTGATAAGATTTTGCATACATGTAGGGAACATAGGGAAACTTTTAAATTCTGAGTATGGGTAAGATATGTTGATAAGCAAAAAAGTTTTACATACAAGTACTTAATTTTCGACCGATCTTTCCTATGGCAGCTATATGATATAGTGGTCCGATCCGGCCAGTTCCGACATATGTACGATAGCTTGAAAACTGAGAGAATAATTCGCACAGAAACAGGTAGACGGACGGACGGACAGACAGACGGACATGGCTATATCAACTCGTCTGTTGAGGCTGATCTAAAATATATATACTTTATGGGGTCGGAAATGTCTCCGTCTATACGTTACATATATCATCACAAAATTATAATATACTCTACAATATAATAAATTCAACATATGACTTACGGTTGTGAAGATATGTGAGGAGACTCACGAATTTTCCATATAAAAACTCCTTTTCGATCGATTTTTCCTATAGAGCTATATGATATAATAGTCCGATGCTGTTGAGATCTGTTCCATAGTAATTATTCCTGTATAGCTTTATGATATAGAAGTCCGATGCTTATGAGAGATGTCTTATATGTTAGGTAGGACACATAGTTCCTGAACTGACGTATAAATATCGATAAATATAAATCGGACTAATATAACCAAAACTAAACATTTGAGTATGGATCAGATTTCTAAGTACACACATAGATCAAATCTTCCATAAGTTCAAGTTTAGGGTAAGTATTTGCTTAAACGAATTAATATTAAAATATCTTCTCTTATAATATTTCTACAAGTCGGACCTTTATTCATTTATAGTATACTATATATATATATATATCTCTTCTTCTTTTCTTTGCTTTTTTTTTTTTTTTTTTTAAATATAATTGAAATATTGCTCGAAGATGATTTCAAGTGTTTCCTTGTTAGATTGCAATTACATTCAATACATACAAATTATGAATTAATTTAATTTAAATTTACTTTTAATTACAATTTGTAAAGACTATTTACTCACTTTGCTTGCTTTGTTCGCCATCATTTTGGTAGTTGTTAGTTAATTAATTAGTTAGTTAGTTAGGATCTAGCAGTTATTATTAGTACGTATCGTTCGTTCATTTCTTTGCTCAACAACTTTCAGTTTTACAAAATTTCTCAATTGAATTAGTTTTTATTAGAGAGAGAAGCGAGCTTTGCATTTGGTTTTTCTTCTTTTTTTTTTCTTGGTTGCTTTTGATCGTCAACTTGTTTTATTAAAACTTAAATAAAAAATTACAATAATTAGTTAATTACTTAGAATTTATTTTGGTTTTACATGCGCTGCGCATTCGTTTTGTTGCTGGTGCCTATGTGTGTGCATTTTAGGTAGACTTTTTGTTTGAGTGTATTAATCATAGTATATATATATATATAGGTAATATTAGATGTACATTATACATTTATATAACACTATATCTGTTTTGTAAAAAATGTACAATTTAATTGGTTTTGGTTGACTTTTTGCTACAGTTTTAGTTTTTAGTTTTGTTTTTAGTACATACAACTTGCAAGTAAATTAATTGATTAAAAATGTTCCTTTTAATTTGCTTTTCGTTTCGTTTTAATAACTAATTATTATCATATATTACAAAAACAATTATAATTATTATGCGTATAAGCTTGTTACGTTACGACTCTTTACTTTTTAGTTTAATTTTTGTTTTCTTTTTTTTTAAAAAGCTTAGTTTATCAAAAATTGTTATTAGATTGTATGTATATGTGTATATATATATATATTGTATATTTTGTTGTTGTTTTTTAAACTAGTTTGGCGCGTAAAGCTGTGTTGCGTTTTGCATAGAATTTTTGTTGCTTTTCGATTTATCAATTTTGCACTTAAATACTTTTTTGTCTTGCGTTTCGAAAATGCGCTTGAAGAACTTAAATAATTTATATTAATCAAACAAACAACTTGGTTAACATTTAGAATGTACAAACCAGTTAAGCAGTTAAATTATGAGGAAAACAAACAAACAAACAAACTGAATAAGCACTAAACGATATTAATTGTAATTAGTTTTAAAACATAATTTCCATATAATTTTATACATCGTAAATAAATTTAAAGCCAAACAAACGAGATCCTGCTCGTATTGCAAATTAAGCAAAAGCGTTTTTTTTTTTGTTGTTTCGTTTTAAGTGAGTAAAAAATTTTGAAAGATTCATCATATTTTTCAATGCATGAGAATAAATAACTTGGGGTTTGTTTTGTTTTGTGTTTTTCTTTGTTCGAATTAAGTGTGCGTGTAATATTTAAATGTTTATAAAACAAATTAATTTAAGTTTTGCGCGTAGTTAAAGAATATCGTCAACATGAGTTTTAGCTTGAAACAAGTTTAAAACATAGAATAATATTTTATATAAAAAAGGGTATTTCACTTTATATGCATAAATAATATAGATGTGTGTGTAGGTGTGTGTGTGTGCGCAGGTGTGAGTGTGCGCTATAAAAAGTATTTAACGAGTACGATACAAAATAAAATATGCATTAAAATCTCAGAGAATAACAAAATTATGACTTATACGACATGACAAAGTTTATATATAATATATATATATATATATAAAAAAAAGAAGGAAAATCAAATATCGTTAAACTTAACAATAGAAAACGCCATTGTTGTTGTAGTACAATTTGTTACTATAAGTAAGTTTTTTTTTCTGTTTCTTTTTTTGATAGCAAAAATTCTAATTTAGAGTCTAGCAGCACTTTGAAGATTTGCCAGTCGTTGGTTGCTTGTGATCCGCGCCCCAAATTGTTGTCGTCTTTAAAGAACGTCTTTCATTACAGTTGCTCTCCACTTTCCACCTTCCAATCTCGATATCTCAATCTCTCCCGATCCCGATCCCGATCCAGTTCCAGTTTTAGGCCACATTCTGTGTGGTTCTCTTTGGGTCAACTATTATGGTCCGGCCACCGTTGGGCCTATCCTAGAGCGGATGCAGCTTTGTCGTGTGCACGGTTAAGGCGCTGCGTTGCGTGAATCGTTTGTCACAGTACGGACAGGTGTACGGCTTTTCGCCGGTGTGCGTGCGTATGTGTTTCGTGAGATAGTCCTTCACGCTGAAGGACTTCTCACAGTAGCCACAATGAAATGGTTTTTCACCTGCAATTACGAGAGATGGCAATTTTTTGGAAAGATTAGCATTTATCAAACGTCTGCACCGCAATTTTTTGCTTTCTTTTTTTTTTTTTTTTTTTTTTTTGATATGCCGTGCAGTTCCAAAAACTTTCGTTTCGTTTGATAGATTTTTAGGTACATTATTGTAATTAATATATACATATATATATATATTATAATAGATACATATATTGATTTGCACGTAATCATCAAACTAATATATATATATATAATATATATGTATATATATATACATATGTTGATAGATGTGTGCATAATATATATATTTCATAGTTGGTTGTGTGTTAAAATGCGTTTAACGAGACATATTATTACGTAATGAGATGAGGCGGGGCGATACGTTGTTTCTGGAATTTCTTTACTGTTATGACATTTCTCCGTTTCCATTGTAAATTATTATAAAACTTGCAGAAGAGTTTTAACTATGATCTTTACTCTAATCTCTTACAAGAATAAATCAATCTCAGTTTTTAAAGTAATCTTTACAATGTTTTTTTTTAAATATCGTTAATTTTAATATTGATTGAAGAATTTACGTACTCAAAATAGACAAGCATATAGATAATATCAAAATATCTCTCTCAACTGGATCGATCTAATATTTATATATATTTAAATATTTATTTATCTTTAAAATCCTTTTTTTTCATATTCGAAATCTTACAAATAGTCTATAGAATTTAGGATTTAAGTGAAATCCCATTTAATGTAATACGTATACGATTAAATTATATTTTATTATATTTTTATTATTAAAATTATCTTGTGGTTTATATCCTCTTGATTTAAAATCTTAAATTGGAGTTTACGTATTATTATATGAGAGTTCTAATATAAAACATATTACTTTAATTCTCTACATTATTCGTTTATAAATTGCATTAAATATTTATAAAAAAAAACTCTCTTCAAACATAGTTTTCAAATCTTCTGCAAGCAGCTAAAACTTTAGATTACGGTTATTTCTTTATTTATCAGTTAATTGAATTTTGAATTTAATTAAAATTGTGCGCAGACGAAGACCAAGGCAAAAGTGAATCAAAATTAACTCGAAATAAGTTTTCTTTAAGCAATTTATGTTCCACAACTTAGCGCCAATGATCGCAACTGTACATTTTGTGGATCACGTGGTCTACGCTTTGCCATGCTCTTCGCTGTGTGTGTGTGTGTGTGTGCGTATATGTGTGAGAGATACAGAGAGAGCGAGAGAGTATCGAGTACTGAGTATATTGAATATTAAGTATTTGGTATGACAAATGGATATGAAGGCAATTTGCATCAGAGTTTATTAAGATAAATATATATAATATATTTTTTTTTTATTTCGAATAATTTTTATAGTTTTTTTTTTTGGTGTATTTGCACTTGAACGAGTCGAGTTGAGTTTGATTGATTGATTGACTGAGTTGATTTGAGAGTTGATTGATTGATTGATTGATTGACTGACTGAATTGATTTGATTTGAAAATATATTGCTTCTCACCCGTGTGAGTCGTTAAATGTTTGTTCAGGTAATCCTTAACAGTGAACGCCCTGCCACAATAGCCACATCTAAATGGTTTCTCACCTGTATGTATGCGAGTGTGCTGTTTTAGTGTATTCGATTGAGTGAAGGACTTGCCGCAGTAGGAGCACGTGTAGGGGCGTTCTTTGGGCGTGGCGCTGTTTTTTTACAATTTTTTTTTTTGATTGAGTATTTGCGGTGCGGGGTATAAAAAAAAATAGAAAAAAAAAAGAACGAGAGAGAGAGAGAAAAAGATGAGAATAATTTGATTAGTAACATTCGTAATTCCAGTAATATTCATTGCACACTTAAACAGAGAGAGAGAGAGAGAGAGACAGAGATTGGACACAATAACAAGAAGAACGCTTGGAGCGCACGGGCCACGCCCCATGGCACTTGGAGGACGCGCCCGTGCGCTCAGCCTCGGGACTGATCTTAAGGAAAACAAACAAAAATATATATATATATATGTGTGTATGTAAATAAATGGTTAAATCAACTAGATGCTGCAAACGGTTGCTCAACAGTTGAGCCCAAAAAGAGGTCCAGTTGCAGCATCTGTTTGGCGTGTGTGCGTGTATATATTTTTATAGGGTATCTATATAAAAATGTGGAATTTACTCTGCTTCGCCCGTGTGTATTTTGCGGTGCATGGCCAGCGTGCCGGGCGTCTTAAACGTTTTGGGGCAATCGGGACATTTATGCCGGATCTTATGCGCCAAATCTGCGGGCACCGATTGCGTGCTAACCAGAACGCTGGTCGCACCGGCACCAGGTGTGCCCGCCGGCTGGACGCCAGGATTCGCTTGTATGGCATAGACAGGCACCGCATTGACCACATCGCCGCTGTCGCTCAAACTGAGTGGCTCCTCCTTGATGATGACCTGCAATTAATAGTGCAAATGAATGCGAGTATTTTGTGAGCATATTAAATATATGAGAGCATTTCCAGAATTGCACAAAAATAGACATTTTATCGTTGGGTTAATCATATGCAAATGATTTAAATCCTAACTTATATCCATTCTCATAGGAAATGTTTGTTCTTTTCTGTTCACTTTCTGTTAAACCTTTCCTCTTTTAAATTGCCCGACTTACAGAGATATCTCTCATCAGATCTGATAATAAATTACGTTAGCTAGCGAGATCTTTAAAATTCTCTACATTAAAGAGATATAAACTACATTCCAAATTTTCGTTATCCACAACAATTAAATTGGAATACAACAATAAAAAGAGATCTCTTAACCTGAATACTATACAATGATAGTCAATCTCAATTGGCAGCATAGAAAATGTTTGTTATTTTTCAATTAATTTCTGTTAAACGTTTTCTCTTTTAAGTTCTTAGACTTACAGAGTTATCTCACATTCGAAATTTCTGTTTTCAACAACAATTAAATTAAAATACAAAAAGAACAAGAGATCTCTTAACCTTAATACAATACTATGAACAGATCTTTCGACCTGAATACAATACTATATCAACAGATCGACAGATCTCTTAAGCTGAATCTTTAAGCTCAATATAAAACAGATAATAAATTAGATAAACTAGCGAGAGCTCTACCAAAGGACATCTTCTTAAGACTGCAATTTCCATTTCCTTCCAGTTTTTAAACCCTTTCTTATGAAATGTGATTCTATCTCCGATCTCCAAATCCATAAAGTATATATATTTCAGATCTGACCAGCTCTACTAAAGGACATCTGCTCAAGACCGACTTTTCCATTTGCTTCCAATTTTTATAGCCTTTCTTATTGAAATTTGAAACGCAAACGAGGCAACATCTCCGAAGCCATAAAGTATATATATATGGTCCTGATCAGATCACTCGCTTTTCAAGATATCTCAACCCAAACTCGGCAATCACGAGCTTCTACCAAGCTCCTAACACATAAGCTAAGCCTTATGCACATCCGACTTCTATATAAAATATTTGGATAAATCGAAAAATGATTATTTTGTTTGCTTCGCGTCTTCTGGAAATGCTTGACTTGGTTTTGGCGCCCGAATCTTACCTGGGGATGTGTTACCGTTGCGCCGTTGCCGTTCTTCAGTAGTTTTACCGTTAGCGGCGGCACCTTGGGCGTTGCCGGATCGTTCAAGTCATCCTGATGCTGTTGCTCCTGGAGTTCACGTTGTCGCTGCTGCTCCTGTTGCTGCTGCTGCTGCTGCTGTTGTTCGAGTTGCTGGTGATGATGCTCCTGCTGATGCTGCTGCTGTTGCAATTGTTGCTCCTGTTGCAGCTGCTGTTGTTGTTGCTGCTGCTGCTGTTGTTGCTGTTGTTGTTGTTGTTGTTGTTGCTGTTGTTGTTGCTGCTGCTGCTGCTGGTGTTGCTGCTCCTCGGGCGTCAGTCTCATATCACGCGGCGCCATGGCTGGCAAATCGTCCGGCGTCACCGGCGCCTCCTGATGCTCCATAAACGTTTGCTGACCGGCGGCCAGCATGGCCGCATTGCAGACGGCACCACAGTGAGAGCATTTGTATTCGTTGGGATTCTGTGTTACAGAATTGACGCCATAAATGCTGCAAACAATGCAGCGCGCCAAAAAGACGGTCTGATGCGTCAGCCGATGGTGCTCGTCCACCTCCAGCGGGCTACCAAACTTATCATCACAGTTGGAACACGCAAAACTGAGCGGCTTCAGTTGCTGCTGCTGCTGCGCCTGCTGCTGCTGCTGCTCGAGACTGGATATGCCGCCGGGCTGTGCGTTGAGTGTGATGCCATGGCAGAGCTGCATGTGCTCGGCGGCGTGCTGTGTGCGCTCGAACTGCTGATGGCACATGGGGCAGTACGGCGGACTGATCACGTTCGGGTCCATGCTGAGATTGGGCAGAAACGTTGTCTTGAGCGTGTCCATGCTGTGGCCGGATCCTGCTCCTCCTACTGCTGCTGCTGCTGCTGCGGCTGCTGCGGCTGCTGATGAAGCTATCACGGCGGCAACTTGATGCGTGGGCTGTGGCTGGTGCTCCTCGGGGCGTGGCAGACGCAATTCCTGTGTGTTTGTGCTAGACTTTAACATTTCTTTCTTCAGGCTGGGCAGGCAGTTCAAGCGAGCAAGCGAGCGGGCGGGCGGCGGACTTAGTTTCTCTAATTGCTTTTGGTTTTTGTTTTAGTTCAGTTTAGTAAGCGGCTTATTTCCAGCAGCACCAGTTCTGTAATGATGCATTCTTTTTTTCAGGCAAAAACTCAGCATTTGTTTTGGTTTGTTTGTTTTATTAGTTCGTTAGGCGTCGCCCAAGGCAAGCCACAAAAATAATGCTCATTGAATTGGTTTCTTCTGCTCAACATGCTAGCAATACCTGAGAAGTAATGTCAGTGTAATGATTAATTTCAGGTGTTTATGACTGTACACATACAGTGGTCGCCCGTCTAAAAGAACTGCCAGTACTAACATTAAAATCCTTTAATCCTTAATATTGCGCAATATTTTGCGTTCTTAAATGCCTTTTTAATGTAGAACATTCGAAACAGATTTTAAATAAATATGTGATCTAAATTTTCTGAAAGTTCAAATTAGCGGGCGACTACTGTACCAAAGCTACGGAAATTGAACATTCAATATATATACGCTATGCTCGAGGATCAGGATAATACGAAATACATAACCTAACAAAATCTTTCTGTCTGGCAACTCTGTTGAGTATTTCGAGCCCTTAGCATGCAAAAGTAGCTTCCTTTTTCATGCCTTGGCAGAGACTACGTGCTTAAAGATGTATTGCGCCAGGCGCAGCGAAAAGGCGAAGAAGAAAGCTGCGTTGCGGCGAGATAACAAAAGCGGTGACTGCGGCGGCGGCGACTGCGGCAGCGCTGCTTGTAAAAATAAAAAATAAAAAACGGCGCGCTGTCCTGCTGCAGCAAGTGTGAAGCATAATACTAGTAGAAAAAACACACACAGCAAAGTGCAAAAGCAAGAGCAAATAGCAAAAGGCGGCGCAAATTAAGCGTAAATTAGCACAGAAAATCAGAAATTTGACGAGCCCAGCGGCGGCGGCGGCGGCAGCGACGGCAGCGACGGCGGTGGCAGCGGCTCTCGCCTCGCGCGCAAAACGAAACGAAATCGGAAATCAGTTGGCGCTGCCGCTGCTGCGGCGGCTGCTGCTGCTGCTACCGATCTCTGTTTCTGTGTTTCTCTGCTTCTGGTTGTGTTCCCCCAAGTTTGACCCCCACGTCCACCCCCCTCCGTTCACACACACACACTCCAACACACAGTCACACACTTATGGGGGGACAGGCAATGCGTTCGAATCGAAAAATTTTTCGGTCCGTCACTGTCATATTCTAAATTCGGAATTCTATTTTGATTTTTTCCTTTTTTTTTTGTGTGCTGCGTTTGCTGCGCGTTTTTTATTCCAAGCCCTTACCAGCGTTTCCACGTATTGCACTTGTGTATTATTACGGCCGTTTTTATGGCGAAATTGCCAATCAATTCAACAACATTTTCTTTGTATTTGTACAACAAAAATACATTAACTTTTCACTTTTATTATTATTTTTGGCGAAAAATGTACAAGTACAACAAAAAGTATCGACGACATCGATACTTTTGCGTATTTCACTTTGCACTGAAATTCCAACATCGATAGCACCACGATATTGCTTGTTTGGCGTTGCCAGATAGTTGACACAACAGAGCAGCTCTGTTAACATTCAGTCACGAAATTTCGGCAATTGCCGTAATTTTCACAATTTGTTTGCATAAAGACTGTATAAAGACTAAATATAAATCAGAGGAGAGCACAATGTCATGTCAAAGTCTGTTTACCAAGTCTGAGTTGAACGCTTGTGGCTTTTTTCGTGACACGAACACGCACGCAACAACACGACGTGCTCGTGATACATATTCAAACATCAGTAGTTTCAATAAATAAAATAATAAGCAAGCTTATAAATTTGAACTAATCAAATGTTTATTATTATTAAAATTAGAATTAATTTGCATGTGAAATAAACCCGACACTTGCCCATCTGTAAGCTATATGACAACAGAATCTCTGTAATTGCACTTACCCTGCGCCACACTTAACAGAATTACTCCACCGCCTAACAGAGCTTTCACGCATGTGTGTGTGTGTGTGAAATGTGCTTTGCCAATTTCACAACTGAGCAAAACAAAGTTTTTTGGTCGCCAGCAAAAGAAATTAATAAATAATTTCAATACAATTGGCAATTTCTGACAAAGCATAAAACACGGCCAAGCGGGCAACTTGGTCAGATCGTCAACAAATTACAGTGAGCAGCGGGAAAAGGAAATCGAGCTCGGACAGCCAAATAAAAAAAAGTTTGTTTTGTGTATTTTTTTGAAATTCAAGTGAATTTTAACAGTAAACTGTTTTTTAGTATTAACGCCTAATAGCATGTCGTCGCCCTGGTCCAAGGTGAGCGCTGAGCCCGTGCAGACAGCCAATTTGGCGGACATCATGTCCGAGCAATATGCGCATCGCCTGCACGACAAGGAGCTCAAGGAACAACAGCTAAGGCAAGAGCAACAGATGCAGCCCGTGGCCACGCCCACGGCCACGCCCAGCTACTCGAATGTAGCGGAAACATCAGCTAGTGCCAGCAGCAGCGATGCTGGCGCCTGGGAGGATTACTCCATGCTCCTAAATCTCGAAGAGGGGCAACAGCAGAAGGAGCAGCTGCCAGGCGATATATTGGAACTGCTGCAGGATGAGGCTGAATCGGATGCGGTTATAGCGCGTATGCTGCAATCTCAGTTCGATCACGAGTACAACGAGGAGCTGCGTCGCATCGAACGGCAGCAGAACAAACAGTCCAAGGTGACCGTCACACTGAACAAATATTTGCGCAGCGGCGATGCGGAATTTTTGCACGACACCGAAGCGGACGAGGACTACGAGGAGGATGAGCTGGCGCATCGCAAGCACGACTGGGATCGCTTTGAGACGAATGAAAAGATGTTGGATGCGATACCAAAGTGTGGCTTTAAGCTGGACAAAGAGGGCGAAATGATAACCAAGCACGATCCACAGCTGTGCGGCGTGCGCAATGCACAGCGTGTGATGTCCTTTCCCCCGGAGTTTCCCACCGGCGATGGCGCCTGCTTCGACATGAAGCTGTCCAACAAGGTTAATTACAATCTGATATTAATGTGAGCTAATTTAATGAAACTCTTCGAGCAGGTCTTCAATCAGCTGAAGGCTTATTCGCGGCGAGGACGCGCCGATCGCAAGGAGAAGGTAGCCACAGCTGAGATGGGCGTCGATGCGGCCACGCGTCTGCTGCTCTACAAGCTGATCAACAATCAGATACTGGAGCAAATCAATGGCATCATATCCACCGGCAAGGAGGCGGTCATACTGCATGCCAATTCCGATGCCAGCTACACGGGCACCAATGAGCATGGACATGGCAACGGGGTGCTCATGCCGGCCGAGCTGTTGCCCAAGGAGTGCGCCATCAAGGTGTTCAAGACGACGCTGAATGAGTTCAAGCAGCGTGATCGCTACATCAAGGACGATTATCGTTTCAAGGATCGTTTCAGCAAGCAGAATCATCGCGTCATCATCAATATGTGGGCAGAGAAGGAGATGCACAATCTGATGCGTATGCAGAGCATTGGGCTGAATGTGCCCGATGTGGTGGTGCTGAAGAAGCATGTCCTGGTCATGCGTTTCATTGGCGACAATCACAATGCGGCGCCCAAGCTGAAGGATGCCCGCCTGAATGCCGCCGAGCTGAGCTGCGCCTACGAGGAAATCATTGCCGCCATGCACAAGCTCTACAACGAGGCAAAGCTGGTGCACGCCGATCTCAGCGAATACAATATACTCTGGTATGAGGGCAAGTGCTGGTTCATAGATGTCGCGCAGAGCGTGGAGCCGGAACATCCCAGCGGCTTGGAGTTTCTTATGCGCGACTGCGCCAACATTGTGCAGTTCTTCGAGCGCCGCGGCCTGCCCAACATCTACACCAAGGAGCAGCTATTCGAGTTCATCACCGCGTTGAATGCCGAGACGCACAATGCCGCCCAGCTGGAGCGCATACATACGCGTGGCGCCTCCATCAGCCAGGCGACGGTGCCCAATCAGCTCGAGTGCCCCGATGAGCTGAAGCCGCTCGAATATCCCTTCGAGCTGGCCTGGGAGAAGTCGCAGCAGGATCGCGAGGCGGCCGCAGCGCTGCGTCAACTGCAGCTAAGCGAAGACGAAGCGGAGCAGGAGCAGGAGCAGGCAGATGAGCACGCGGAGGAGGCGAAAAGGAAGCTTAACAACGACAACAAAAACAAAAACACTGCCAAATGTGTCCAGTGACAGGCGTCGGAATTAAAGTTAACTATTAAATGTACTTGATTTGAATTTATAAAATTCATAAAACAACAACTTGATGGGCTTCGCGGCGAACCCGTTCCAGATCTTTGGGTGAACCTCGATATGCCACATCCAAGCACCCAGAATTAAGTTCGAGCCAGCAATTTGTTAGTTTTAAACATTTTTGTTTGTTTAAGGATAACATTTCTTTGAAAAATGTTTATTTTGTTTATTAAGAGTTGGCATTTGTTTTGGCAAAATCTCTTTAATGCTTCCTTTTGGTTCAGACTAAATAGATTTAGGTTCGGTCTGTTATATGCACAAGCAACCTTATGGGTAATCTTTCCAAATTGTAAAACGTTTTATTAATTTTAACAAGATTTTATTAAAAAAAGAACTGGGTTAAATTCAGCCGTGTTTTTTATACTGTAAATAAGGAACGATGTAGAGCCTTGGTTCTCCAAATTCTATCTAATTTAAAATTCAAGATCTTAACTTGTATGCAACATTTGTATGCCCTGACCTTGGACCTGGCTCCATCAAGTATATATATTCCTGTATATATCTAGCCTTTTTTAAACATATCAAAGCCCGGAAACTTGAATGTTGAAATATATATTCTCATATAAGATACTCACAACGTTTTTTTTAGAAACCTTTTGACATCTCCAGTTATAATTTCAATAAACTTCTTGGATATCTGAAACAATTTCAACTAAATATCATAAAATTTTAATTTAAGAGACGTAATGCTTAAAGGAAAGTGTATGAAAGAGACAGAAGTAGATTTCCTTGACCCAAAAAGTATTGTCTAGTATTGATCTATCCTCTTCCGCCCATCTATCCGAAAGTATAAACCCTTCGATCTCGGGAACTTTAATAGCTAGCGCCTTGAAATTTTGAACATAGATTCTTGAGAGTCTACAAAAGGATAAAAGTTAGCTAACATCAATGATAACTCGCTCGTTGCTATGAAATCGATGTGGAATTTCTTTTTTTCGAACATATCTCGAGGATTATAAGAGCTGGAGAAGCTAAACATGGAATGTAAGATATATTGGACTATATATAGATCCAGAATATTTGACTTTTTTGATCCGCCCACACGTTCTGCTAAAAATCGAAAATAAACGCATTTTAAGAGCTAAAGTCTCGGGCTTTGGTATACAGACAGCTTTTTATGCCATATTTAAGTCCAGAAAATTTCATTAAGATCTGACCATAAAAACCCGAGTTAATCAAGAATGCATTCTCCATAGACGACCAGTGGGGAGGGGGGGGGGGCGTGGCCAGATTAAATGTTTATTTACAGGCTTAAGAATTTATTTATTATTTTGTTTATGTCTTTTAATGGCTTTGAACTTGAATGCAAATTGTTATTAATCAATTAATGCAAAATGTGGAAACTGTTGGAACTGGCGCACGCGGCACGCCTTCGTCCGGGTTCGAGCCGCACGGCCACGCCCCCCCCATGTTGCCACATAACGCCTTTCGGGAGGGGTTTAACAATTGAACCCATTTGAGCCGCGCATTTGCCATTAATTGAGAGATTTCTCTGCGACCAATTGATTAAATCATTTCCATGCGCATTCGAATCGCACTCGATTGGATCATCAACAGCGTCTGGTTGCGGCTTGCCGCATGCAACGCGCCGATCAGCAGTTTTAATACATATACCCTGTACTCGTTAGCAGTGCGTCAAGTGGGTATGCTCAACTTGAGACAAGGTATGCAACAGGCTAAAGCTTGTGCTCGGAGATTGTGAGAGTTTGTTTCTTATACATATAGGCAACTACTGGATCTTGATTTATGTTCGATTTCCACATTAAGGATAAAGCTAAGAGAATTTTCCAATATTTTTTCCATCTACTGATTTTTGGAATTACAATTCCCCACCCATTGGAAAATTAATATAATCTACCTGTATATTTTAAAAAATGTAATATGTCAATCAGATAAAAATCAAGATATTACAAGGTTTTCCACTCTTTACACTCCCGTGAATTTAAAAAATAGGTGAAAGTCAATATTTGTTCTATCTGTTGATTTTTGGATGATAGTCTAGTATTCCACGCCCTTGAGAGAAATTAATATAATCTAACAAGATATTTTAAAAAGGTAAAAAGTCAATCGGCTTAAAAACAAAAAATGACAATAAAAATTTTCCACTCTTAACATTCCCGTGAATTTAAAAAATAGGTGAAAGTCGAATTCAATTTGTAACATGGTTTAGTTTTCAACCGGAATTTCCATGTCAATAGCTTAAATTTTGCTGAAAGTGTGAAACACGTCTCGATTGAATTTTAACAAAGAATTTTGAATAGGATATTGAATCCCATCGCATACAATCGCTTTTCGCGCATTTTCCACACTTGCGGGTGGAATTTCCACCCTTTACATCAGCTGAGGTATCGTAAGCTTTGACAATATTATATTTGCATTTTGCTAAATATATTTAATAAATATATTTTTTATAAATCATCTAAAAGAGCAGATCAGCTGCCAGCTGAGCGGATCTCGTCTAGATCGTTCCTGTTTATTTTATTTATATTTTTTTTCCCGACTACGTCGAAATGTCCATGTGCTGGACTTTAGTAAATAGACCGTTTGGTGCGTCAGTCCGTGTAGATCTTATGCTATAAGCTATAGAGACTTTATATAGAAGTCAAGTAAACAAATTCTCAGCTTTAGTTGGGTTCGCTAAGTCCACCTCGAGTGGAACTCTCAATAAATACGTAATTGGCCTGACGTAATGAATCTGATTTTCATAATTTAACAGACAACATTTATAGAAAAAATGTTATTAGATTAATGTAATATTATTACAGATGCCATAGATTATATAAATGAGAAGGCGATTGCTTTATTAAAAATATATGAAAATGTTCTAATTATTTAATAAAAAAAACTTTTTAAATAGAATCAAAGAAAACTTAAAATTAATTCCTGGCATATTTAGTGGGTTAGAACCTAGCTGGTTCAAACCCAACCTTTAATAATTAAACCTTTAAAACTGTTTAAGCTAAGAATACAATTTGAGTGTTTTCAAGAATTTTTTACCTTAGAGATTATTTATTAATCTCACAATCTAATAACTATAAAGATTCAATTAATTAGGGAATTGAATAAAGGGGATCCGGGTTCGAATCCCAATTATCTCATACAAAGGCCCTAATTGTCAGTAATATTGATAGCTTGTAATTAAATCTGATAATTACAATAATGTAACTAATTAATTAAAAATGTTTTTCTTATTATTTTATTAATTATAGACTAACAAATATTATAATAATATTAAAAATAATAATAATTATAATGGATAATAATAATAATAATAATAATAATAATAATAATAATAATAATAATGATAATAATAATAATAATAATAATAACAAAAAGAATATTGATAACATTAATAATAATAATAATAATAATAATAATAATAATAATAATGATAATAATAACAAAAATAATAATAATAAAAATAATAATAATAATATTAATAATAAATAATAATAATAATAATAATAATAATAATAATAATAATAATAATAATAATAATAATAAAAATAATTCTAATAATAATAATAACGAAATTTTAATAATAATAATAATAACGACATTTTTAATAATAATATTATACCCTTATATCAATACAATAATAAAAAATAATATAAATAACTACAAAAGTGTAAAATAACTGTTGGATTTGAGCCGGCGACCGCCGCTTGCTAGTCCGACGCTTGCTTGACTCGAACAATGCTCTAATCGGCATATGTTGTATATAAATATTTTTATTAAAAAGACCGAAATGCTCCAGTATGAAAGGGTATTTGCCATTCGACTAATGCGTTTCTTCGCATATATTTCATTAATATTTCATATTAAATATAAAATGAAAGGGTATTTGGCATTCGAGCATTGTGCTTATATACCCCTATAGAAACTCATTTCTTTGCCTTCACATATTTGTTGCTACATAAAAGGAAAGGGTATTTGCCATTCGACTAATGCGCTTCTCTGTAGACACTCATCTCTTTGTTATGACATATTTGTTAATTTTATTTTGTAAGAAGACATCAATCAAAATTGAACTCTCAACAATCAGCAGACGCTGCGAACTGCAAATATTATGGATTTTTAATGGCCATTTTTTTTTCTATATTTGTTTAATTTTATTTTTTATTTTATTTTTGACGTTGCATTTGACGTTGGCAACAGGCGGCAACAAGAACAGATGAGGGGAGGGGAGGGGGGCATCTATTGGCGTCTGTTGAAATTGTGAGCTGTTCGAAATACACACGCGTGCACAAATACACACATAAATATATATATGTATATGTATATGTATATATGTATATATTCATGTGAGATAGGCCCCATGGCATTAGGGGGCCCGACTGTGCCTGGTGACGCAAAGCAACACGACGAAAAATAAAATCAAATCGAAAACAAGTCAAATTCAAATAGAACAAGAACGCACGAGCTATTTACAGCAAGCCGACGATTGAAATACCCTATAGAATAGAATCTCAAGGCAACTTTGGGAAAGAGCTGCAAATTATCACGAAGAAAACCTGCAAAGCTGCCCATCTCTTTGTCTATAAGAACTATTACATGTTTCTCCTTGATATATACCAAACCATGATATATATAAAGACCTAAAGCCCTTTCTCAGATATGATATCAATATATGTGTTATACAATCGTTAAAATAACTTGGCTCTATATCTTATAGACAATAGTAGGAATACGAGCTGGAACTTCCACAAAATTCATAAATTAAGCTAAGATAAGATAAAAGATAGGATATAGAAATAAGGTTTTTCATTTAAGATATCGTTCCTGCGAGAGCTACGATTCCGACAGAGAAACTTAGGATAATTAAACTAACTTTATCAGTAAATACCCTGTAAACATATGGCTTAAGGGAGAAGAACTGTAAAGAGATATAGATATAGATATATATATAAAGATATAGACATAAAACAGACAGCACGAAAATCAAGGTTTCAAACGATTCTTATAGCTCTATAGCTATAAGTATATAGTGAGCCGATGTTGCTATGTTCTGACTCATATGCAAGCCGCATGGTAAATCTCGTATATGTTGGAATTCTCCAAGATATAGATATAGAGTTTTTTCTCTTAAGAACTCGGTTCTGCGACAGCTTAATTATATAGTGCTCCGATTCGTTCGATTCCGAATGAGAAACCTAGGAAAACTTTAACTTAGATAACTTTAAAGCGATCTATCTACCCTCAGTTTTTAATGCTGATCAAGAATATATATGCTTTATAAGCTTCGGAGATCTCTTCCAACGTGCGTTACACATTTTCTGAAAAAACGAGTAATACCCTTTTGGAAGAGTATGAGAAATGTGGAAAGTGCGAAGAAGGCGCGCGTCTTGGTCGATCAAACGACCAAAAATAGACAACTCGCAGCACATAAAAGATATATACCCAGAAAATGTATAATAAAACATATTTAAAAATAAAATAAATTAATTTTTTTTAAAATGCCAAAAATGTGTCATTTGCACTGGAACAAAAGCAAAGAAGAAAAAAGATGTATTTCACAATGGTCGCAAAGTTGTTATAAATAAATACGCCGATTTACTGTCAAATTAGCTTATTAAAATAGCATCGAGAATATATAATAACATATTATTCTGTCTGGCCGCTGGCAAATAAAAAAGCCATTTCAATAACAACAAACAAGCGCTTAATCAAAGAAAAACAATTTAAGAAAAAATTACAAACAAAAATAAATAATATTAAAATTAAAGCTCGTATTGCGGTCGCGTCCAAGATAAGGTCAAGTCAATGAGAGAATCCGACATTGGACAGTCCGAACCAAGACTTCTCAATGAAGAACCTCCAGGAGAAGATCTTCCTCCCTCCACAAATACCCTAGAGTTCTGCTAAAAAAAAAAACTCGGTCTGATTCCTTTAAAAAACACAGTTTTTTTGTTTTAATTTTTTATAGATTTGAAAAGTTTTTAAAAAGTTTCATTTTTTTTAGATTTAAAAAGTTTTTAAAATATTTTTTCTCATAGTTTTGAAAAGTTTTGAATATGTGAAAATTGTTTGGAATTTTTTAGTTTAAGAAAACATTCAGTTTTTTTATTTATCCTGCTATGGTATGTAAAATTAATAATAATAATTTTAATGTTTTTTTTTTTCGAAAATCAAATTTAAAAAAAATGCGTCATTTAAAAAATTATTTTCTATGCTCCGAAAATTTTCAAACAAATCCATTCATTAAAAAATTGTTTCTTGAATTCCGAAAAGTTGAGCTCTACTTTTATTAAATTACTGTAATTAATTTTTCAAATAACATTTTTTTAAAGAATATAAAACATTTTTCGGAAAGCACAAATTTTATTAATAAGATTGAAAAAGTATTTTCTCAATTCCGAAAATGTGAGTTTTATTTTTCGGAATTTATTTTTTATAACATTGAATAATTATTTCCTAAATTCCGAAAATGTGAGCTTTCCTTATATTGAATTTTTTTAAAGAATTGTCCTTACAACATTTGCTTAAAGGAATCAAAAATCTGGTAAATACAAAAGTTTTTTCATAACTGATATTTTTTAGGGGGTAATATTAACTAATAAGAGGAAAGATTCTTTTGCTAAAATGTGCATGCAAATATAATATAACTTTATAATATTAATTCTAGATTACCTATACTTTATTTCTTCCTGAATTTCTTTCTTTTCGTTCCTTTAAGCTGCTTATAAAACTAATGCCGCCTCCTTTCTCTTGTTCCATATAACTCAATTAGCCCATTACAGTAAAGATTCCGTAAAGTTAAGATCTGCGATCTGGTTTAATTACGCATAACAAGCCAGGCGCAATAATCATAAAGACAGGCAGGCATAAGGTCCCCATTAAACGTGGCCCAAAAGGAATTGCAGGCCAAGTGGAAGACGGGCATTGCATTTGGCTCCATCAATTCAAATGTCTAAACGTGTAATCAAACCACCCGTCGACCCCCACGCTGCCTTAAAAGTGGCTCACTGTAACCGCAAGAGAGAAGAGACAAGCAGCTGTGCGCTCCGTCTCTGTCTGCCTAGGCAAAAGCTTTGCTGTTGTTAGCTGGTCTAACTTTTTTCGTTGAGTGTAACAATCACACACTCACACACACACACACACACTTATAAATTCCCATGTGCTGGCCACTTGACTGTGCGCAGCGAAGGAGGCTCGTCGCATGTCAATGCTGCGCTGCGACTGCGCAGCTCGCACAAAACAGAGTAGAAACGAAGGCCAAATGCTTGACGCACAGCTTCGCACACGCTGCTGCGCATCTCTGTCGTCTGCCCAGGCAGAAGCTGCGCTGCTGAAAGCCGCTCAAACTTTTTTCTTTGAGTGTAACTACAAAAGAGACAACAGCTACACACACATACACACACACACACACACATGCGCATGTGATGGCCACTTGACTGTGCGCTGCGATGGAGGCTCGTCGCACGCCGCTGTTGCGCAGCAGCTGCGCAGTCAGCTTTATATTGGCCAAACAATGTGAAATCGTGACCGAAGTGGCCTCCTCAAGTGGCGGACGTCGCTGCTGCTGTCGCCGTCAGCGTCAGCGTCAGCGTCAGCGTCGTTGCCGCTGTTCAATGCTGAGCACACACACGCACACGCGCACGCACACACGCACACTTGTGCATTGGAATTTTGCGCGTTTAACGTTAACAATTTATTTGCATTTTTAATTTTCATGTTCCTGTGTGTGTGTGTGTGTGTGTGTGTGTAGATGAGAGCTGGTCACACTGCGTGGCAGAGTTTCACAGATTAAGATTCCGCGTGTGTCCACTTGGCTTCTATTTTAGGTCTAACTTGTTGCATGGCCAGTTGACCAGCAGCCGGCGGCGGCGGCGGCGGCATCGTTGTAATTCAAGTTAGCTACAAAAATAGAATCTTAATTTATTGTTGCCGCTTGTTGCACTGCCCCCCCCCCCCCCCTCCCATACCCCATACATGGACATATCATTTTCATTTTTCATGGTGGCGTCGTTGTCTATACTTATTGCCCTCCCATGTCCCATGTCCCATGTCCCATGTCCATATCCATCCGACCGACTAAAAAAGCGTTTACAAGCCCCTTTTTTAAACGAAAGTGAAATGTGTTTTTGTTGCGGCATTCTACTTGGCAGTTAAGTACAGTACACATACGATAGGGCGAACTACAAGTAGACGCTTTCAAACTTTACAAGGGACAAGCTCAATAGAAGTTAGAGCTTTAAGATTTCGAGTTTACTAACTTATTAAAGCTACCTCGAGGAGAATTTAAAGCTACATACTAGGTAGCGAAATACAGTACACATTCGTTAGGGTGAACTACAGGTAGAAGCTTTTATCACATCTAAGCTTTCTAGTTACACATTTTAATTTTATTTTTTAATTTACCTAATATACATAAGCTTTAAGTAAAATATTAGTTAATTAAACAAGCTTTAAGCTTTTGTTTTTCTTTGAAGTGCTACTGAGTAGTTAGGCTAAGTTTTCTTTGATTTACTTAAAACAATCAAAGCTCAATTAAAGTTATCTTGGGGCTGTACATTTTTCATTTGCCAAAGCTTTCGACTTTCATAAAAAGCTTAGTTGAAAAATTCTATAAATTGTACAACTCTAGATTTTATATAGAGTTAAATATGCAAGCCTTAATCTAAAGCAGAAAATGGATAATGTAGAGCTTTAAGCTCGTGAAGTTGCTTAACTCAACTTGATTAAGCTTGTGATTGTCGTAATAATATTTATTTGACATAATAAATATAAACTAATAATAGATAATACTAATATTAAATAAATAATAATAAATTATAATACTGCAGAGCTTTAAGCTTTGAGTCAGCTTTCATAAACTCACTTAAAGCTATTTGTGCTTTAAAACTGAATATACATAATTTGTTTAAAATAACACTAATATTTGTAATTAATGTCAGTTAATGATCGCATGTTAATTAAATTGATTCATTATCTTAAAATATATTTTATTTATTTTTTAATAATTTAATAATAATTGAAATATAAAAGCACTTTTAAGTGGAAGCTTAAAGCTTAACAAAAAAGCTTTAAAGGAGTGCGTCCCTAAACTTTACACCTTTTTATTAATTTGATGAATTTGTCTTTTACTTTGGTTCAACAATGCGAGTGTTGCCTGTTGGCCGGCTAGTACTATATTTAGAAACTGAAGCTATGTGCCACAATTGCTAAGCAGAGCTTCGACTTTGACGGGATCTCGGAGAGGGGCGGGAACGGGGACTGGGTGGGGGAGGGGGAGGGGGAGTGCTGTTAATTATGGAGCCGCGGCGGTTAGTTTGGTATGCAGCATGATCCATGTAATTTATAAGTCTCAAACAGATATAGATGATAGGTACAGTGGGCCACCCTTAAGGCGAACCAACTAATTGATAATTGCCTGACTTCCCATGAAATTGCCTAATTAAAAAATGTTTTAAGCTTATTTTTACTAATAAATTTTACAATAGTTTGAGCTGTGACAAAGTGTTTTTGAATGTTGCAAAAAAAATTTACAAGCTCATGCTAATGAGAAGACAAACAACATTTATTTAACCTAAAGCTGCGGCTTTTGATTGCGGGACCGAAAGCGATTTGAACAAATAAAATGTTAATAAAAAACGTGTTTTCAAAAAATACCCCCGCAGGTGGAACGTCACGTGAAGCGAACGCAGAGAGGGGAGGGGAGGGAGAGAGGGGAGGGAGAGGTTGTTATTGTTGGTGACTCAGCGAGGCAGTTGCCCCAAAGCGATTCCAAATTCAAAGTCCGCCGTCTCGAAGATAATTCAAACAGCAAATGCCAAAAAAAAAAGGAAACAAACAAATAAACAAGAAAGAAACAAAGCTACAGTCGAAGTTTAAATACCCTTGCAGATGTTTTCAGACAAAGACTCATTTCTTTCCTATCGGATCTATATGCTATAGTCATTAACTGTTAAGAAGATTATATATTGGAAGCATAGTAAGACTTGTACCTAGCTTGGTTCCATGTATCTTTTAAGGGTAGAAAGCAATGTAAACCCTTTTTTCTAGCGGGAACTTTATGATATAGTGTTCTGATGAAAAGATTTGACTAACTAGAGATTACTAGAGATCTTCCTGGTATAGTTATCCGATGAAAAGATGTTATCTACATGTTAGGGATCTGATATGATACAGTTATCCAATGAAAAGAGGTTATATATATGTTAGGGATCTACATGATCCGATGAAAATATGTATCTTATATGTAAGCGAACTATATAATATAGGGTTCCGTTGAAAAGAAGTATCGATGAAAAGATTTGACTTATATGTTAGGGAACTATATAATATAATAGTCCGATGAAATATTAAACTTATGTGTTAGGGATCTATATGATATAGTCTTCTGATGAAAAGATTTGTATAACATGTTAGAGATCTTCATGTTATAGTTATCCGATAAAAACATTTAAATAACATATAAGAGACTCATATGATATAGTAAACCCAATAAAAGATTAAACTTATATGTGGTAAGGTGGTTCGATAAAAAGATTTTACTTTTATGTTAGGGAACTGTTTCATATATAGAGATTAAGAGATATGCTAGCTCTTTAATGTTGAGTAGGGTGAAAGTATTCGAAAAAATATAATAAATTCGAATAAATTTGTTCATATCATACAAAGTTAAGTTCTTAGCCGATTTTTCCAATGGTAGCTTTTACTCATTGTGTATATATATAAGAGTTCTAATGGAAGCTATAATTCATTATTGAGATACCTAAAAACTGAAGATCATATGGGAGAAGTTTCCTTAATATATCTTAAAAACAAATAATAAATGTAAAAATATTAATAAAAGAGTTTAAAAAACTAAAGTTGTGATCAATTATATCTATGTTAGCTATATGATATAGTGACTCGATACCTTCAACTCCGATATAAATACATATATAAATATAAATACGAAGCTCAGAAACTGGTTTCATTAAGATAGCTTCACGAAGCGCCCAGTTAACATAGACAGGTAAATTGATGGATAGTTAGAACCCGACTTAGCTCTTAATTCCAATCAAGAATATAAAAACTTAATGGGTTACGAAATGTTGAGTTCTGTGAAATGACAAAATAATAATACCCTTTAGAAGGGTATTTAAAAAAATATAACTGAGTTTTTTGATGCCCTTGACCATGTTTTGACAGCTAGAGGGCCGCAGTTACCGTTAAAAGAGCTCGAACTGCAAAACACAATTCAAACTAATCGCCAGACTTTACCTCTACCTGGCTAATAACTGAGTTCTTTTTTGTTTTTTTTTTCTGTTTTTTTTTGGTTTTTCGTGTTGATATAGAGTTTGACGCAAATGAGCAGATGTTTTTTTTCTCTAACTGTATTACAGGCCTTGTGTATTGGGTTTTGGGCTGGGAATATGACCCGGCTTTGGCTATACGCATTTACCTGGCACGTTTTTTCTTCTTCTTTCCCATCTTGTTTGTTTACGAAACTGGCGCACAAAGCAAAATCGAATATTCGAAAATTCAGTTCGAATTTTGCGGTTTGAAAAATACCCTATATTAAATGTACGGGATCGAAAAATACCCTATAATAGTGTGCATCATTAGACGTACAGGATTGCGAAATACCCTATAAAATTATGCATTAACATATGTACAGGATTGCGAAATACCCTATAAAATTATGCATTAATATATGTACAGGATTGATAAATACCCTATGATTGTGTGCATTATTAGATGTATAGGATTGATAAATACCCTATATAGAGTCTCAAAATGATGCATTTTTTATAATATGTTCGCGAATCTCTAGAAATTATCGATCTGTATTATTACGAGTTCAGGATTGAAAAATACCCTATACGAAATATAATTAGTGTTCATTATTACATATTCCAAATTGAAATACACCCTATATCAAGTCCAATTATTGAGCATTTCCTGTAACATGTTTAGGATCCCGAGAAATTATAAAAAAAATCTACATCAAAAATACCCTAGTATTTGTCAATATAAAAATAAACAGATTATTTTTACAGATATCTAATTTGTCGATATCGTTATCTTTAAAATTAAAGATACTTTATTTATATATATAATTTTAGAAGTTACATGCCAAATTGGGTGAGTCTAGCTCTTAAAACCTACGAGATTGGCTCAAAAAACACTATTTCGATATCGATTTTTATCGATTGTTTGGAAGTGGGGCAAGTTATCGATTAGCGAAAAGCATACTCAGTACTGCGCGGCACTATGAGGATCTACGTTTAAAATTGCAAGTCCCTAGCTCTTAAAGGTTCTGAGATCGACGCGTTTATACAATTGGATAGACAGACAGACGGACGGGCGGAAGAACGGAGGGACGGACGGACGGACGGACGGACGGACAGGGCTAGATCGACTCCGCTATTGATGCTGATCAGGAATATATATATACTTTACGGAGTCGAAGATGCTTCCTTCTGCCTGTTACATACATTTAGACAAAAACAAAATACCCTTTTACCCATTTACAACGAGTTTAGGGTATAAAACAATATCCTAAAAGCTTGGAATACATATTCAATATTATAATATATATATCTTATAGCAAATACCCCTTATCCTTAATTTACTCATAATAGCACAATTTTATAATACACCCGCCTTGGTCCATTGTATACTTACAGGGTATGCACATGCAATACGAGAAGGTTCGAGCACGATCTTAACTACTTGAAAGATCTGTGGAACTTGTCGTAAATCGAACCGCAGCAAGCAACACTCGACATGTCAATTGTATCTAGTTATAAAACACAATGCTTTTTTTCAAACAGTCTGTTTAGTGGCCAAGCGAAATTTTGGGTTTTCTAATACCTTATACACTGCATACACATACACGGACACAGACACGGATACGGACACGGATACGGATACGGATACGGATAAGGACACGGACACAGACGCGGATACGGACACAGACACGGATACGGACACAGACACGGACACGGATACGGACACAGACACGGACACGGATACGGACACGGATACGGACACGGATACGGATACGGATACGGATACGGATACGGAATGCCGTATCTTTACGGAATTGCGGACACCAAGTTTCTGGTGAAGAAGAGCGTGATCAAGAAGAAAAAGAAGCTAAACGAATATCCGCCCATCAAGTTCCGGGCTCATCCCCGGTACGTGGGTCACGTGAAATTTGATCGTAATGCCTGGCCCATACAGTTCCGGGTCCAGCCCGATTCCCTTGTCGAGCTGTGCGTAAATGTTGTCGACAAATTGCCCCTGCCAACGGTTTACGAATGGAACGACATGGACATTCGGCGCTGGATCAAAAGCTATGGCTACCCACAGTATATGGTGAGTTCCTGGAAATTTTACCAGTTATCTAAGTTCCCAAACATTTCCCAAAACATTTCCCAAAACTCATTTGTTATGTTCACTATTTGATTCGATAAGATCTAGTTCGAAACTTCGAGCGACTACTTCTTTTAAAATAATATACTATATTTCTTCTGGTATTATAATTTCGAATAGATATAAATTTAGAATAGTATTTTAGTAGTTTTTATAGAACTTTTTTTCGATACTAATAATTTCTATTATGATATTCTTTCTTAACTCTAAACTAAAAAAAAACTATGCTTCTTCTCGTTATATCATTTCGAATAGACGTAAATTTCCAAATGAACTTATAGTATTTTTTTAAAGAACCTTCTTGTTGAAATAATATAGAACTGTAAATAGGATATTCAATAAGGAAATCTTTTCTTAATTATGCTCTTGTTTCCATTATGGAGTACTTTTTTTAAAATGATCGATAAATATCGATTTTCAGAAGCGCTTTTTTAAGCATAACTCGAGAACTATTAGAGCTATATACACCAGATTAGGTATGTAGCTATACATAGATATATATTTTATAAAAAATAAAACATATCCTCAAGTAAAGGAAATTTTCTTTCCAACTCAGCATAACTCGAGGATTATACGAGCTATATACATCAGTTTTTTTATATAGCTGTATACACATATCATAAATCATATCATCATTAAGTATAGAACATTTTCTTACCAACTCAGCATAACTCGAGAACTATACGAGCTATATACACCAGATTTGGTATGTAGCTATATATAGATATATATTTTATAAAAAATAAAACTTATCATCAAGTAAAGGAAATTTTTCTTTCCAACTCAGCATAACTCGAGAACTATAAAAGCTATATACACCAGATTTGTTATGTAGCTATATATAGATATATATTTTATAAAAAATAAAACATATCCTCAAGAAAAGGAAATTTTCTTTCCAACTCAGCATAACTCGAGGATTATAAGAGCTATATACAGCAGATTTTTTATATATGTAGCTGTATACACATATCATAAATCATATCATCATTAAGTACAGAAAATTTTCTTACCAACTCCATAGAACACGTTCCGCGTGAACCTGATCAGGGGCAAGAAGCTGTTGCTGCTGGACGCCAATGCTTTGGCGGCGATGAATATCAAGAACTTTGAGCACATCAAGCATATTACGTACGGTATACGGATGTTGTTCCACTTCGAGCTGGCGAAATTCTCGCGCAACATTTCGCTGCCGGATGAGAATCCCAATGAGCTGTATTTGCTGTGGCACACACAGACGGGCGTCAACTATGATGCAGTGCGTCGCTCGGATCTGTTCCGACGCATGCAGCTAATCAGGGAGCGTGCCCTCAATCTGGACCATTGGGATCTGCTGGAGATGTGGCTGCGCCGGGAGCGTGAACGCAAATATACGGAACTGATTGCGCTGGTGCCGCGTCGCCATATGTATCGCTGTCCCCAGGCGCTGGAGGTCGCTGCCAATCTGGAGTCGCAGAGCACCGAGGATCCGATCTGTCATGTGTGCATCCCGCCGTGCGAGTGCCTGTGGCAGGCGCGCGATACCCGGCTGCCGTGGCGCATCAAATGCATCAAGCCGTCGGCGGTTTCGTTGCCGGCGACGCACAGCAAATGGATGGCCCATCAGAATACCTGTGTCCATTGTATACCGCCGTGCGAGTGCCGTTGGCCGTCCCGTTATTATCTGACCGGCACGGTCATCAGGTGTCTGCAGCACAAGTTTCCCGAAAAGTTTGCGCCCATTTTCGATGAGCGCATCACGACGGTGGTGCGGCCCAGCCTGGTGGAACGTTGGACGCGCTTCTCGATTTGACCACGAGTACCGAGTACCGAACACCGAGTATCGAGTAACGAGTACTTCGAATACTTTGTACACTACCCATCGAGTATTCGAGTAGTTCGTACACCTCCCGTGGAGTATTCGAGTACTTTGCACACCTCCTTTGGAGTATTCGAATACTTTGTACACTACCCATGGAGTACTTCGAGTACTTTGCACACCTCCCGTGGAGTATTCGAATACTTTGTACACTACGCATCGAGTACTTCGAGTACTTTGCATACTTCCCATCGAGTATTCGAGTAGTTTGTACACCTCCCGTGGAGTATTCGAGTAGTTTGCACACTTCACATAGAATACTTTCGATTGTAGTTTGCGTTGATTTGTCCCATTTACTTCCCCAAACATCAATAAAAACGTATCTTTAATTGGAAAAGCCTTTAAATTGCATCGATTGCATCTGGATAATTGTCGCTGACAAATCGAATTGATATCTACACGTGTGCGCCCATATGTAGGTTAGCCAAGCCGTAAACTGGCCAAGCGCAACGACCATGCGATACCCTGTACACTCGAAAGAATGTTTTTTATTTCTACATTTTAGGAGGTTGTCGAAAATCAAAGTTAAACAATATGAAGTAGTGAATGTGGTTATTAAGTTTAGTTAGTTTAAGATTTTTACTTTTTTTATAACCTATTAAATGCTTTTGTTAACTATCAATTTGATGACAAGTAAAAAAATATTCCTATTTAAATAGAAATTCTAAAGTTCAATAGCATCTGCCGCCCAGTTGAAAAGCCAACAACAAATAAAACTAACGCTATCTGTTCCGCTAATCATTTAGCAATTACAAACATTACACGGGCCTATCATACCCGCTCTGCCCCCTCCCTGCGCAATCAGGGCAACCGTAAAAGGTACAGCACAAAAATAAAACAAACAGCACAAAAATTTAAATTTTGCATCCCACGACGACGGCGACAACAACAACAGCTAAAGCAGTGGCAGCGGCAGCGGCGTCGGCGGCGGCAGAAGCAGCACCAACACTTGAACGCGATCCATTGTAAAAACAGCCCCATTGAACCGAGCGCCAATGCTGTCAGCGTCAGCTACGGCGTCTGCGTCAGCGGCAGCGTCGACGTCAACGGCGCTGGCGTCGCCTGCTCGCAGCAAAGAAAAAGCGGCTGTCGCGCAGGCAACATTTTCAGTTCAGTTCCAACAATCGGAGTGTCAAGCAGCTGGCAAAGGCGCAGGCAAAAAGCGGACGAAACAAAATAGAAGCACAGGCAAAGAGCCAGAGGCGCAACTCAGCCGCCGCCGTCAACTGTTCGAAAATTTTTCTGGTCGAAATCGTATCAAGAAAATTAGCTTAAAATTAAATGTTGCCTGCGCATGCGCTGCGCTCAAAGTGCTATTCAAAAATAAAACAAACAGCTGCCGCACAAAAAATTTGAGAATAAAACAAAGATTTTCAAGAAGACCGACAAAATAAAAAGCAAAACTAAAGAAAAAAGCAAAGGAGAAGAGATAAAAACAGCAAACGTAAAACTACTGTTATGTACATTTAATTGGTGTAATACAACGCGTGTGCGTCTCTGTGTGCGTGTCTCTGTGTGTGTGTGTGTGCATTTTGGCGCTTACATATATACGCATATATGTAAGTGTGACAGTGACATCAAACAAAAAAAAAACAAAAAAATCCTTCACAAAAAAACGCGCGTGAATTTTTTGTTGTCGCGCATTCTGTTTTGGAAATTGTGTGAATTAACTGGAAAATAATTAAATTGTACAAAAAACTGTGCCAATTACAGAGTTTTGCTGTAATCCATTCACATTTTTAATCATCCTTAAGTTCAAGGTGGGTGCCAAATATAGAAAAATATATATTTTTAAATTTCTCAAGATTTCCAGGAAGTCCATTTTTTTTGCGCATTTTAAGTGGGGCAGTTGTTCAATACTTTTGTATACCAGGAATTTGCGAGCTTAATTAGTAAAACTTTTTTGTTATTACCAGTATGTGTTAAAATCGAAAGTTTTTTGTGGAAGTGCTTTTTTTATTAAAAGGTGTTTTAATGGTTTCAGTTTTTAGGAAGTGGTTAAAAAAATATGTATTAAAAAATATATTAAAAATGTTTTAAAAAATACAAAATGCAAAGTAATAATAATAATAATAATAGAAAGTAAAAATAGGGGATAAAAGTATTTTAAAGAAAATATTATTTATTTAAATTATTATTTATGGAAGTTCAAATAAGATTTTCGGAAATTAGCATCTTTAAATAAAAAACGTGATTAAAAATAAAAAAAAGCGTTTGAATATCTTTTAAATCGAAAAAAAGCAAAAAAATAAATTCTTCTAAAATATTTTAGTAAATTTTTAAAAACCCAAAAAGTAAAAAAAAAGCGTTATCAATTTTTATATTTTCAACGATTATATATAAAACTGCGAGCGCTTTTGATATATTTTAGAAAAGTTAAAATTTTTAAGTTTATAAAAAGTAACATATTTTCAAATTCAAAAAAAAGTTTGAAATACAATTTTTAAGTGAGTTTTTTAAAAGTAAAGTAAAAACTTGAAAAGAAATATGTAAGTGAGTTTTTTCAAATTAAAATATAAAAAAGTTTTAAAATAAAGTATTAAAGTGTGCCAACAAATTATATTAAATTTAATTTAATTCAATTTTAATTTAATGACAATTTTTTAATACAATTTCAATTGAACTTCCATCAATAAATAAGGTTTTTTGTGGGCTGAACAAAGCTTAAATTGCAATTAAGAAAATATAAAGTTTGCAGAAATTTTAATTAAATACGATAAAAATAAACTTTTCTTTTGAAAGCGCATTATCAAGAAAAGTATCTTAAAGATACGCCACATGAAAGTGTGAATGTAATGTCAGTAAAAGTTGCAGGAGATTAAGATGCGGCTATTTTCGGGAAAAAAGAAAAATACTTATCCACAGAAGATATAAGTATTTATATGTATATGTATATATAGATGGGGTCGCCGAGACTTAGTCAGCAGATGACGTACGATTTGAATTGGGCAGACGATTGCCTGAATATTCGCATATAGAGACATACAGACATATGTCGTCGTATATAGCCAATGCCCAAGGCACACAATTGTACAATCATATATTTAATTACAAGCGAACATCGAATGAGAGACGCCGCATTTTATGCGGCTAATAACATGGCAACACGCTGAGCAATAATCATCTCTAACAAGGACAACGACAGTTACATATAGCCATAGCATATAATACAAGCAGGAGTGCTCGACTAGCAGATACCCTGAACTCAGATAAATCCACATGCTGCAGATAAGTACTGTACTTATCCTTTCCTTGAGTCCCACACAATGGCAAATGTGTTCCCCATTAACTTCGGTGTTTATAGTCCCATCTTTATGCAATTTGCTGCGCTGCAACATATCATAAAAAAGTGTGTGTATAGCAAAGCGCAAGGCTCTAACTATTAAAGGGACCTTTTTTTCAATTTAAGGAAATAAGGGGGAATGAGGGGATGTATAAAAAAATGGAAATATTTTAAATTTAGTTTATCCCTTACGAGGATATATATATATACGTGTCCAGTTTATCTATCTCTTCAATTTTCAAATTAAACCTAAATTACCACTTCTCAAAATCGATTTTTATCGATACTAGGAAAATGGAAGAAGGTATCGAAAAAATTGTGCTTCAAATTAGTGGCGAAAGAAAAGAGGTATTCAAAAATCAAAATATTTTGAGATTCGACAACTTAGACGCCCATTTTGATATCTAGCTCTTCTAATATTCGAATTATGCAACAAAAACAATATCGATTTTTATCGATAATATGTAAATGGGATAAAATATCAAAGAAAAATATTGTCTTAAATTAGGGTGGAACAAGAAAAGGTTCTAAAAACATAAAACTATTGTAAAATCTGTTTTTACTAAACGAGAATTTATAAGCCTCGAAATAAAATGTAAATGGAAGAAGATATCGAAAATATGGAGAGGAAATATCCAAAAATCAATTCCATTCGATAACTTAAATTCCTCAAAGATAATTTCTATCGATCAAATGTAAATGGAAGAAGATATCGAAGAGAAATTACAGACGAACAGACGGACTTGACAAGGCGATGCATCCTGTCGCCTGTAGCATATATACCCTTCATACCCTTTCCACCCACTTTGGGTTTGAGGCATAAAGTATATGGTGGGCAATTGTGCTTGGTTTGTTGCCAAATATTTGGACTCTATTCAAGTTGACTTAGTTGACTGTTGCTTTGGATAATACATATGGTCGGTTGCTAGGGCCGAACTTAGAACTTGACACTCATTATTATGCAGTCTGGACTTAAACATGTGCACTTCAACAAAAAATTTGCATACTTGTGCACTGAGCGAAAGAGTAGAAATTTCAATAAAGTGACTGGCAGAATTACACAAAGTTTGATTAATTCCAAGCGCTGGCTGATAAATTAATTCATTTGGGAATTTCAAGAAGGCGAAATACAGAGGAAAACTTAGCGGCGATGAGGAAGAAGGAGGAAGAAGGAGTAAGAAGGAGTTTTAAGATTTGAAACCTTTCAACATTCATGAGCTCAGGCTTGAGCCTGGCCAGAAAAGATGCCAGCTTGAAGAATTCTTATATCCAGAAGTTATTATATCTTAGTTCCATATTGCCTTAAGCTAAATTTATAATTTCCTTCGGATGAATTCTTATAGCCAGAAGATATTTTATCTTAGTTCCATATTGCCTTTAGCTAAATTTATAATTTCCTTAAGTCCTAATCCATTCCTCAGTAAGAATTCCTAAATCCAGAAGTTATTATATCTTAGTTCCATATTGTTTTAAGCTAAATTTATAATTCCCTGAAGTCCTAGTCCATTCCTTCGGATGAAATTTTATATCCAAAAGTTATTATATCTTAGTTCCATATTGCCTTAAGCTACATTTATAATTCCCTTCGGATGAATTCTTATATCTAGAAGCTATTATATCTTACTTCAATATTGCCTTAAGCTAAATTTATAATTTCCTCAACGTCCTAATCCATTCCTTCAGATGAATTCTTATATGTAAAAGTTACTATATCTTAGTTCCATATTGCCTTAAGCTATATCTCAGATATGCCTAAACCTGTCGCTTCCTCTTCCTCCTACTTCATTCCTTTCCAACTTTATCTACTCTATAGTTCTTCACATATAGTTCTTGTCTATCAAAGGCGCCAGCAAAGGTATCAGAGATAACAATTATATTAATGGATTTGTGGTACTTATATATAGGGTTCTACTTTATATTTAGTGCTCGATTGTGATTTTAGGCGGCAGAGACAACCCATTCACGATAAGCAGCTCGTTTAGACTTTGCCTGGGATTACTTTTGGTATTTCATATCTGAATAGTTAGTTTTATGAATGAGCAGCCCGTTCGTTCATTCGTTCATTCAATCATGTGCCTCGTCGTTATCTACGAGCTTCCTTTTGGCTGTGAGTCACCTTCTTTTTCACCTTTCGAGTCGAGTATCTGTTTTATCTGTTTGCACTGTGCAACTACTTTCAATATGTTATTAAGCACGTTTCGGGTTACAGTTGGCGAACACGAGACGAGATGTGCGAGCTGGCGATAAGATAAGATAAGATTTTCATTAGCTGCGAGAGTCTATATTACTTATAGACATGCACATCACATGATATCATTACCATAAATCATATATAATTTCTTTACTAATTTCAAATTCTTTTGAAATATTATTCTCTTGCAGTTCAAAAGTGCGACATGTCGAACACGGAGCGACGCGGCCTGCAAAGAGTACGAAGTAAGTACAAACAAAAAAATATGCCCCTAGCCAGAAGACGAGCCCCTTTTTTTTCCGTCGCTCTGCTAAATGAAAATGGAAATAAATGAAAATTCTAGCTGACGTTCAATTGAAAATTCAGTTATAGACAATTTTGTTTGACTGGGCCCTCGATATACTATGTGTCTATATTTTATTGTGGACAGTTCTCGATTGGTGTCAAGTGGAACAAGTTTAATTGAGGCTGCAAATCAATTGAATGTTGTGCGCATGAATAAACACGCAACGAACGAACGCACACTTTGTAAGGGTATCTAAATGTGCTGCCTTTAAATTAATTAAGCTCCAGTTTTTGTGCTCAATTTCGTACAAATTAAATTGCCAAGTTTCTAGAAGAATTCGAATTTCTTTGCCTACATAATTAAAAATAAAAAAAGGGAAATATAATCTAATTAAAATTGAAAAATATTTCAATTTTACAAAGTTTTCGAAAATGTTCCTGTTTCAAAAATAAGCACAGCATAAAAATAATATATTCCTTAGAATTTTAGTATTCCAGACTTTGATTCTAATTTTCGAGCGACCAATGTAAATGGTTTTATTATAAAAGAGAGAATTTCTAGCTATTTCTATGCTGAGATGACACCTCATAGTTAAACCTGCTTTGATTATTTAAATTGCTTCAATAAGAAACTTAAAAATCAAATATCGAAAAGAGAAATACTTTTCAGAATTTCAATTTGAACTTATGCTGAGATGACACCTCACAGTTAAGTCAACTATAAAAAAATATAAAAATAAAAAAAGAGAATTCTTGCTGAATTTATGCTGAGACTCTAAATAGTAACTTTTATTCAATACCATTTTTTTTAGGAACTATATTTCATTTAATCTTCAAAACAATACTTAAAATTCTAATATCGAAAAGAGAGTTATTTTATGGAAATTTATAGTTTTATTTGTGCTGACGTGACACCAGATTGTTCAGCTTCAATTATTTAACTCTTTTATTATTTTTATAGTTTCAATTTTCTAGCGATCAATTTAATCGAATCTTTAAAAAGAAACACTCTAAAGCCATTAATCGTAAAGAGAACTACCTTATGCTAAGATGACACCTGCTTTGATTATAATTGCAAGCAGTGCGCGGCAAGCAGTGCTCCAAAATCTCGAAACAAGCAGTGCTTAACTCTCCAGGCTTTCTCCATAAATTTAGACATTACTTGGAACCATTCAAGCTAATAAAATATGTTTTATTAATCGGCTGTCCAGTTCTGATTAGTTTGATTAACATTAAGCACGAAAATTCTTTGCGTCAATCCCCGACAAAAACATTCAATATTAGCTATGCCATCATCATGTCCTTCATTGGCTTGGGCGTTGTCACAATAAACCGCATAACATCATCGGTTGCGAAGCTCGGTTTGTAGCTGGCCCTTATGACGCCATTGTTGTGACATTTCGAGGATTACTCATAAATACCATAAACTATGCAAACAAATTATCACAGTCACGCCAGCTGAACACGTCGCTTGACTAAATGTATCCGCCGTTTCGCCCGCAACGGGGCGGCCAACAATTGTTTCGTGGGGGTGGGTTAGTTCAAGAGACTCAAGTTTACAATGTTGCCAATGGCACAGTGGAACTGAAGTACAATTTTTGGGGCTAAAATTCAAAAAGTTACGTTTTTGCATAGTTTCAGCCATATAATTGGATTGAATCTAATTTTCTTATAATGACCCAATTTTATTTAATGCTTTTTTTTGTTGTTCTTTGTGAACACATTGAAAATATCATTTTAAATAATTATTTCATATATTCTATAAATATTTCTACTACGTTTTCGTATAGTTTCAAAAATATATCTTTTAGATCTTTGAATGAATCCAATATTTTATAATTCTCTAATTTTTTTAAAATATTTTTTATGTTCTCTGTTTAAAATTTAACCCGAGTATATTATTTTAAATAATTATTGTTTATATTCTTAAAATATTTATATATTTCAGTTATTCTTCTTTTTTTTTTGAATAATTATTCCTTATTTTTCAAAAATAATTTTTTTTTTTTTTTTGAGGTTTAAAAATTCAATTTAAAAAAAAAATCAACATACAATCCATAAACATTTTGCATGTAAATTAAAAAATGAAAAATATTGTTTATTTTATTTAGAAAATTTTAATATTTTGCATATAGTTTTTGTTGTTGTTATTTTTCGAGGTGTGATCCCACTGTGCGGCGTTGCAATTAAAGTTGTTGTTGTATTCATTTGTCAATGCGAATTGCGCGTTAGCAAAAAAGTCAAAAAAAAAAAGAAGAAATAAACCAAATAATAATAAAAATAAAACGTGAATAGCCAAATCAGCGTCAGGTCTGGTTCGAGTATTTTAGCTAATTAGCTTTTTAGCACTTTATCCACACAGCCAGACAGTGGATGAGGGGGCGGCGGGCTGGCCGAGGAGGGGGAGTGGCAGTCATGCAGAGACAATGGCCACATATGAGACGATAGTTGGTTATAACCCGAACTCATTAGATAAGCCAAATGTGCTAAACAGATATTAAAGCTGGCAATTAGCACGACTAAAAATAAGCCGGAGCCGGGCAGGTGCGAGCAGGTGCGAGCAGGGAGCAGGGCTGAGGGGGGGACAGACAGGTGGGGGGAGGGACCTGAAGTCACACGAGTCGGTGGCACATTTAGCAAATTGTCCTTCAATCAACGCTTAATATCAATAACACGAACAATTATGTTAATTGTTCAAACTCTTTAGACTAACAACAAAGCATAAAAAAATAATAAATATAAAAACAACAGCACGTTTAACTGCAGCTTGTTGTTAACTATTTGCAATGCAGTCGACGCCCACGTCGATCAAAATGCGATCCAATCACAGCATAAACACTTCATTATTCCATGTCCCTGCACTTGACTAACTGCTCGAAGGTAAAGAAAAACAAATAAAATAAATATAATAACCATTTATATATGGGCCGATATGCATTAAGTATCGCATTGCGAATGCATTTTGTGCACGCGAAGGTCGTCTGTGCGCAAAGTTATTTAATACATGCAACTGCAAGACGGCGACTGAAGAAAAAACAATTAATAAAAATGTTTATACATGCATGTGTGTAAAATAGTGGTTATTACCCAGCTTTGCCCGATCTAAAAAAATTATCTTTAACTTCCAAATAATATTTACTCCCCCATTACCCAAAGATCTTTGAAAATAAGCTTCAAGACAATCGGTTGTTAAACAAAAAACCTTTTTGGAATGGTTTTCCATTCATTTTTCACGGTTACGGGTGAAATTTCTAAAGGCTTTGCAACCGCTGAGCCAAAAACTTGCATATCATAGTTTTCCACTTATTTTTCACAGTTACAAGTGGAATTTCTAACTGTGTTAAAACTGTTAAGCCAAAAGCTTTCGTTGAATGATTTTCTACTTATTTTCCACAGTTGCAGGTGAATTTGCGAAGAACACTGAGACCGCTAAACAGAAAAACTTTCAAAGCATGGATTTCCGCTATTTTTTCACATTTATAAATGGAATTTTGAAAATCGCTGAAACCGCTGAGCAAAAAACTTTCATAGAATGGGTTTCGTTTCAGTTTTCACCCTTACAGGTGAAATTTTAAAAACCGCTAAAACAAATTTAAAAACACCATATGATAAACCCTTTGTCTCCCATTTAACTGTTGAGTTCCTAAGTGTAAACACAATAGGTTAAATAAGTTCTTTTAAAGATCTTTGTAACTGAGTTTGAACCAGAAACTTTGTCGCCTAGGTTCAAACTCGATCCTTCGCAAGCCTTTCGCTCGCCAAGAACAATATGTAAAAATGTAAATGTAATGTAAAAAAAATATTTAAATTTCCATTTTCTTAATATGTTTATCTTTCAATTCAAATTCGCATTCAAATGCGAATAGTTGTAAGATTAATAACATTGTAATAAACGAGTTTTGTTCTGCCTGAGAAATGACGCGTTCAATGTAATTGAATGCCACGTTTTTAGTTCCATAAACACATGTCATGTAGTCGAGCCCCGATAAGGTCTCATCTTAGCAACAGCCGCAATTGGAAAACCACAAAACAAGTATCGTTTATCTGCATGTGTGTGTGTGGATATAGACTAATTAATCAAATTTAGCTAAGCCGCCCTATGACTAATTCCATGAAATTTAAGTTCAATTTACGGTATTGTTAATGTCGGTTCAAAGACCACGTGAAGTTTTCATTACTTTGGGTGTGTTTTTCTTTACCCTGAGAGTATTCGAATTTTGTCTTTAAAGATCTTCTGAGTATACATAAGCTTTATCAGCATTGATAGGGGAAACGATCTTAAATATATGATTAAAGATCTCCAAACCCTTTAAGGATATATGTATATATATCTATATATCTCTCTCATATCTATCTTTATGCACATCGACTGGCAAAACGATCTTAAATGTGTGTATGCTTAGATCTCCGATTCCATAAAGTATATATATTCCTTATCAGCAACAGATGAAACAATCTTAAATGTATGGTTAAAGATCTTCGAACCCTTTAAGAATATATATCTATATATCTATCGATAGGGGAAACGATCTTGAAATATATTCAAGATTATAGATCTTCGAAACCTTTAAGAACATATATTCCTTTTCAGCTCCAACTGTCGAAAGGATCTTTAATGCAATTTCGATCCTATTAAGTGTAAATATTCTTTATCAGAGAAACGTTTTCATGTTCTAGCTATCCATCTTTTTACCTATCTATGTGAACTCTGTTCCCTGTGAAGTTATCTTAGTGAAACTCAGCATAGGTCCATTTCTGTGTGGTAGAAAGTACATATATCGTAACCAGCCGGATCGGAGCACTATATCATATAGCTGCCATAGGAACGATCGGGGAAAAACTCAGTTCTTGTTTGAAAAACTTTGCTGATTATCAAAATTACAAGCTACACATCATCTCACTTCTGTGCAACAGTTGTAAGTGTATTTAATCTTCGGCATTTTTTATTTCTCCTCCGTTTTTTTTTGACAGACAATTGTCATTAAAAACGGCTTTGTTTAATGAAGAATTTAATGGGGCTTTGTGTTATTTATATTTCTTTCATGGTGTTTTTTTCATATGACTCAATTAAACACATTCAAGTATTTATTTTTGTTGAAACTTGTGTGTTTTAAATTGACATTAATTAGTTTCTTGGAACTTGAAGTTGTTTAGCCTATTGAGCACGTTATTCTCCTAACTTTGTAAAGATTTTGTTTTTGCTTTTTTTTGTTATTATTATTATTTTTGTACAACTCACAATTACAATGCAAATCGATTGCGAAAACCTGTCAGTACTACGATAAGACTACAAATCGACAAGTTGTGTGAGTGTGTGTGTGTGTGTGTGTTTGTGTGTGTGTGTGTATATTTCCCATTAAGTGCACATAATTTCATGTTAGTTATTTCCGCTCCATGGCACACTTTTAACGCAATTATAAGACGCATTTTAAAAAACAACATAAATTAAAATAAAATCCCAATCGCCGCAGCTGAAAGTTCAAGAATGCCGCCGGTCACTGATCGTCTAATTTAATCAAATCCAATGAATGAATAAAATAGAAAATACAAAAAAAAAAAAGTGCCGCACGCCGACTTTGAACCGATTCGATGTCTCCGTCTCTCGATCCGGCCGTGTCCCTGCTCCGGCGTACACAAGTCTGACTTGTCAGATAAGGCTCAGTGTCCGAGTCGTGTGTATTGAAATTTTGTTAATAATAATTTAATATAAAATGCCATAGATCATTTGATTCAACTGCTTATACCCTGTAATCTGAAAAGTTTGTCAATCAAATGTAATTAATTAGTTTTAACCGGAAATCGTAATGGAAAGCCTCTGTTCTACTGCATTCCTCTATTCAATCCGTTCCCCTTCCTCTTATTTAACTTGATATATTCTCAGTTATGCGTATTTTAAACAATTTTAAATGCAGCTAGACGTAATATAGGATATGTTACATGAACAGGATTATATTAGCAGGGTATCTTTCAGTCGTCCCCATTCAAAAGAAATTGTTATCAAATTAATAAAGTAATTACAGGGTACCTTAAAGTCAACTAATTGTATGCTTTAATATTTGAACAATTAACAGTTTTCAATAAAATTAGGCTTCTTTTGTCTCTAGCAATAGACTCCAACAACCACATTAATTACAGGGTATCTTAAAGTCAAATTATTTTGCTTTAATTAAATTTAATTATTATTAATTTTGATTTCTCAATTAAAGCAATTTTCCTGATTAAGTCTTAAGCAATTCACTCAAAAAACTACATTTGTTACAGGGTATCGTTAAGTTAACTAATTTTTAGTTAACATATTTTCTCAATGAAGAGTTATAGAGGCAATTGACCTTGTTACGTCTTAAGCAATAGCCCACAACAACCACATTTTATTACAGGGTATTCTAAAGTCGCCCTTAAATCCATATATTAATATTTGTTTTATAAGCTTTTAAAACACATTTTCTAAGAAAAACCTTGTCGAGGAGCTTATATAAACATTGTATTGTATTGTCTACAGGGTATCTTAAAGTCTATCATAAACTTGAACTAAATATATTCACTTTTCGTGGCACGTTTCTTTAATACTGTCATAAAAATATATATACTATATATATATTTTTTATATTACCCAAAAGCCCATAAAGCTGTTTTAGCATTGTCTACAGGGTATCTTAAGGTCAACAACGCGCTCTCTCTCTCTCTCTCTCTCTCTCTCTTTCCCTTCCTGCATCTCATGTTTCATTCAGCATTTCGTACTTGTTACTATGAGTAGTGCCATTAAATTTGGGAACATTCCCTTAATAAGCTCGTGCATTTATATATTTTTTATATATTTTTTATTTGCCACCGGAAAAATCTCAAATTACCAAAATTTCAAAGTTTGCAATCGCGAATTCTGTTTACAATTGGGCATAATATATATGTATATATATATATATGTATATTGTTTGTTTGCCAGTCGGGCGCTGTAAAATGCGAGTTTAGCTGGCGGACGAGCCCCCTATTTCTAGAGAATTTGTATAATAAACACAAACAAATGACGGGCTACGAAAATAAACACGTGTCGTTGTATCTGTGAGATGCAAATCGAGAACTATCTTTTGAGCAGGTAAACAGATCGGCTGCCTAATTAATTTATATATATGCATTAAACAAAGCGATTCGGTTAATATCTGGCTGGAAGTATCTTATAATGTATATAATTAAGCAAAATAAATCTATAAACAATTTATAAGCTATTATCTAGATGGAAGTATCTTATAATGAATAGGAATAGGAAATCAAAATAAATCTATAAACAATTTATAGTTTAATATCTAGATGGGAGAACCTTATAATGAATATAATTAAGCAAAATAAATCTATAAACAATTTATAAATTAATATCTAGATGGGAGAACCTTATAATGAATATAATTAAGCAAAATAAATCTATAAACAATTTATAAGTTATTATCTAGATGGAAGTATCTTATAATGAATATACTTAGAAAAAGGAAGCAAAATAAATCTATAAATAATTTATAGGTTAATATGTAGATGGAAGTATTTTATAATGAATAGGTAATCAAAATAAATTTATAAGCAATTTATAAAGTAAATATCTAGATGGGAGAATCTTATAATTAATATACTCAATTAAGGAAAGCAAAATAAATCTATAAACAATTTATAAATAAGCTAAGTACATCGACTGCGCAATACTCTGCCTTGAAAATCAGATCTCTGCTCTTCTATTCACACAAACACTCACACACACAGGCAGCTGTGCTTCTTCTATCCATTAAACCCACACCATGCGAAATGCATTTCAGATTAACTTCGGAGCTTATTGTCCGATCGCAATGAAATTTTGTAGGGCTTAAATATGCCAAAGAAATGCGTGCAAAAACAGAATGCCCAAGACTTTACTTTGAGAGAAGAGTGACACAAATAAAACTAGTATCTTCGAATCTTAGACCCAATTAAAAGTGAGGGATATTATTTACAGCTGTTTGATTGCGGCATATTCAGGTCTTATCAGTCGCTCGTATAAATCATGTCCAATAAATCAGATGCGATTTGTACATTGTTGCTGCCGGCTGTCATCATCGGCCGCAGCGACTTTTCCCGCATTGCACTTTGTACTAAAGCGCAACAAGTGCAAAAAAAAAATACGCAATCAGAGCACAAATACCAAAACCCGAACCGAACCCAATCTCTGCGACAGAGTATACAAAAACTTTCCATGTTCGTCATGGAATTTACCCGCAGGCACGAAACTAGGACAATGTTAAAGGCAAGAGATGCATCCATCAAATTAAGCATTGCATTCTATATAATTGGTTTATGCACAAATTGATTGAAGTTAATTTGATTATTGAAGTTAATGCGATAAGAAAGAGCTGCAAATGGGAACTTTGTGCTTCAAAAACGTTTTTTGTCGGGGGTAAAATGAGTTTTTTCAACATTTGTTCGCAAGTTGCATTGAAGTGAATTCAATGCACAAAACATTTCAAGTGGCAACGCCATAAAAAATAATTAATATTGCCCTGGGCGTGTTTGATAGACTTCGTGATACCCTTACCAATGCGTGAGCTGGCCCTTCTGGCAATAGTTGAACTAATTTTAGGCCCCACATTTCGTAAAACTTAATTATTTAAAGTTTTATCGGATGCTCCATGATATAATCTCTGAAATATGAAGCTGGAAATCGTTATCGATAGTTTTTATTTAAATATTGTGAAAAGTTATCGATATAATATTTAATTGTCATATATTTTACATGCAAGAATATTTTCAACGTGATCAAGAATAAATATGTGAAGTCTCTCTCTTGAAAACAACTCAAAAAAACCAAGCTGATCTATATTCGATTATTCGATTATTTAAAGAAATAAATTAATCTTTTTCTTGATTAATATACGGGAATCTTCTTATCCTGATCAAGAATAAATATATGATTTCTCTCTCTTTTTAAAAATCCCAAAAAAAAAACCAAGTTTATTGATGTTTAACGATTTTTCAAGGAATATCCAGAAAAATAAACAAAGTTGTTCCCTATTTGATATACGAGCATGATTTCATTGTCATTGTTAAGAATGTATGACGTCAAGAGATAGAAAAAATTTGAAAGAACAAAAGCTAAAAATCGATATGTTACGATTAATTTAAAAAAAAATATAAGTTATCGCAAATGTATAAATTAGGATTTTATATAATTTAGGGAAATCTTTTCACACTAATCAAGAATAAATATGTGATGACTTTCCCTTGAAACAATCTCAAAATAACCAGGCTGATCGACATTTATCGATTATTTGGGAAAAATATTGGTAGTTATCGGAAAGGATATACATTTTTCCCCTTTTTTATTCCTGAGCACATCCACTTCGTGATCAAGCATAAGTATATATGTTCCCCTCACAAGCTGACAACCGATATTTATCGATTATTTTGAGAAATATATAAATTTGACCCTTATTTGTTATACAAGCATGTTTTCATCCTGCTCAAAAGCATGCGTACATTTAATGTGCTCGAAAATGCCTTCTGCTCAACTTTAGAATACCCTTTAAAGCCACTATGAATGACTACAGGGTATGTAAAAAATGGGAGAAAAAATGTTGAAACAAGGCCAGTTCCGTAAAATAATGCATTGGAAATCAGTTAGCTGCACAATAATAACGAAAACGGAAATGCATCTACAAGTTGACCGAGTTGACAAGCTAATAATTGTAACTAGAAGGCGAGTCAACAATGCCAACAATTGACAGACAGAGAGAGAGACAGGCGGACAGAGAGACAGAGAGACAGACAGAGAGACAGGCGGACAGTTAGAAATGCGAGTGCAAACAAACCCAATAAAAATCGACATATTTAGCTAAACAAACTGTAATTTTATATATATATATGCGCCAGGTATTCTATATAGCTGGAACAATTAGCTCGTGATTTGGGCGCGCCTTCAGGGGCATAGATACCAGATATAAATACATATACATATAGACTATATATATATATAGACTACATATATATATAGACATATATCCATTGGCAAGTTGACAAAAGCATAGCTGAGCGTCTGACGTCGACGTTGTTTGGCAGCGCAAATTTTCCATAAGGAAAAACACACAGATCACATGCGCCTTTGGATAAATGCCACACGTTTTATATATGTTAGCCGAAGAGATCTGACAGTCGGTCGAGGCTACATATATGTTCGAGTATCTTAACCCGCATATATATGTAGGTAAGTGCAATTTTGAAGGTCGGCAAACGCGCACAAGACACAATTCACAGAAAAACAGGAAAGAACGGATATAATTGACAAGAACGTAGGCTAAATACCCTTTAGAAATATATGCGGAGAATTGTGAAACTTGGTGAAGATATCTTGAGAATCAAGAGCAATATACATAGACTAGCGGGTATACCACGGCTTTGCCCGTGGTAATTTATTGTACGTATACAATAAATTCTCTCAAATATAGGATATTTGAGGGAACCAATTTCACATGAATTTCGACCAAAAATAATGTTGCCAGATTTGGATGCCACATTTATTTAGAGGCTAAACCATGAACAAAAACCCAAATCTTATGAAAATCGGATGAGATTTGACCGAGTTATGGGGGTGGGAAATTTGGACCTATGTCTATATAGGATATTTGAGGGAAGCATTTTCACATGAATTTCAACCAAAAATAAGGTTGTCAGACTTTGATGCCAAATTTATAAAGAGGCCAAAAAATGAACAAAAAGCTTAACCTTATGAAAATCGGATGAGATTTGACCGAGTTTTGGCGGTGGGAAATTTTGATTGACTGACTGACCGATTGACCGACAGATTAACCGCCTGACTAACTGACTTACCGAGTGTCAGGCCAGATCAATGATACCTCCAATCGGCCTCAAACTTATTTAAACTACCTAAAAACAAACACGGCCAACTGTTTGAATAAATAATAGCTAAAATTCTTAGCACAAAACTCTCTCCGGGCAAGGCCGGGTAATGCTCGCTAGTATTCGGGAAAGTCTCCTACTAAGCGTTACCTATATTTTGATAAAACTACAAAGCCCGCTAAAAGATCATGAGAGAACATAGATCTGTGGATATACATACATATATATAGAGGGAGAGAGAGAGAGAAAGAGAGAGGGAAAGAGAGAGGGAAAGAGAGAGGGGGGGAGAGAGGGAAAGAGAGAGAGAGGGGGAGAGAGGGAGAAGCGTAACACTTGCACCCATTTGCCCGGCATTTATTTTGTTTTAATTGAGCCAAGGAACTCAAGCGCAAAGCTTTTAAAAATAGCTAAAAGCAAAAAAAAAATTGTAAAATAAATATATGACAATAATTAAATGTATTTTCAAACGTCAAATATATTATGAAAAGTGCCGGAAATGCGTCTTTTAAATTAAAAACATTTCGCGCTCGGTCAAAAGCATTTGCAAATACTTTTATTTTTTAATACCACTTACTTGTTTTATATTTACATATGTAAATTGATGAAATTTGTTTTTGTTTCTTTTCAATTTTCAACTCAACTCAACTTCAGATTCACATGCTGCGCCCGAAATTAGCATAAGAAACGAAAAAACCATAATAATAATAATAATTATTTTAGTATCACGTTTGGCCCCAAAATATTTTGAGTTTTTCAACGAATCGTTGTCTGCGAATAATTTTTAGCGCGTTTTTTTATTGAGCTTCGCTTTTTTTGGGGCTATTTTTAAGCATTTTATTTACTTTTTATGAGCATTTTATGCTTTTAGTTTAAAAACTGGATGCGTATTTATTTTATTTTTTTTAAATTATTTTTCTGTTTAAGCAAACTCAATTTTTTTTAATTTGCGTCTGTCTTGAAAAACGAAAGCTAATAAATGCTAAAGTGCATTCGCTTCGCTTTATTTGCATATTTTTTTTTTTGTAAATTTCTCAAATTATTTACTTCTTATTGTTTGTCTCTTTTCAACTTGGCTTCAAATTAGTTGATGATTATTTTTTACTTTAATTTCGGTTTGTTTCGTTTGTAGCCGGTTTTTTAATTTGTTTGTAAAACACAAAGTTCAGCCTTCGTTTAATTTATTTGCACAAGCAGAGCGCATCAAAAATATTTCGTATGGATCTTGTTTTTTCATCTGTATACAAAAAACACAAAAACGTTTTCAGCGACAATTAATCAAAAAAACCAAAAAAAAATAAGAACAACAAATAAATACAAAACTTGCTCAAAGGCCGACAACTTTGAGTATTCTTGGAAAGCGTTAACATTTCTGTGGATGAGTCAAAGCTGTCCGCACAACGCCCTTCAGCCAAATACAATTTGTGTTGCGGTTGAACAAAGTGCGTGATTTTTGAAAAGGCAACAAATTTTTGTAATAATTACCAGGGCTGCAAGATGCTCAGTGGTTCAGTTCACGGCTCAAAGGAGTTTCCTTTCAGGTAGTTCAGTTCGTGAACTTCGAATTTCACATTCCAAAACTTAGATTTCACATATTCAAATAAATGTCTATAATGTTTTACATTTTGAACACTTTTTATAATAACCAGGGCTGCAAGTCCATGTTCTGTGGTTCAGTTCACGGCTCAGTTCGTGGTCCTGGTATTTAACTGATATTATATTTTGAAAATATGAAAAAAACAAATTAATTTTTCATTTTAAAGCATATTTTTTTACATTTTGTGTTTGGGCTTAAAAAAGAGCTTGATTACATAAAATGTTCTGTGGTTCAGTTCACGGTTTAAAGCAGCTTTTTTTCTGGGGATCCAGTTCGTGAACCTGATGTTCCACAAACCAAAAACTGAGATTTTATACTAACAAAATGTTGCTAAAACAAACTAATTTTTAATTTTACAACATTTAATTTCAACACTAAACATTTTTCAAAAAAAATTCTGGTTCGGTTCACGTGTTGGCTAAGCTGATTAGTAAAAATTACTTGAAATTCCAGGCAAGTTGAACTGAACTACAGAAAATTATATTGTTTGAGCTTGCAGCCCTGAAATTTGTTATAAAAAGTGTTCTTTAGAGGTTCGTGAACCTCTTAGTCCGCAACCCAAAACTCAGATTTTATATATTCAAAATGTTAATTTTCAGTTTTACACAATTTTTATTAAACCTAAAAGTCTTGTTGATAAAAATCTAGTTCGGTTCGCGTTTGGGTTCAGCTGTTTTTTGAGCTAGCAGAAATGAATTTAAATTCCTCGTTCGAACCGGTTCGATTCGAGCAGCTTTGACGAATAAATATTTTAATTAATTGTATTTATAAATGATTTCCATAAATATTAAAGCTTATCTGATCATTTTTTCAAGCATTGAATTCGGTTATTTCCGGTCTAGACGTTCCATTCTCTTCAATGCTCGCATTATTTATAGCTATTGTAAATGTTTGGCTATAAATAAACCCCAACGTGAATCGTGCTCTTATCGGAGTCTATCAATGAGCATTTCCAGAGACACGCTCACATTTAGCATTGATTTAAAGTGTCATAAAACGATAAAAATCGAAGAAATTATGAATACTATAATTCTGCTTTTTATTTTTCATTGCATCCAAAGTTTTCCATGACGTTAAGCCCCAATCAAGCGATTCATGCAAAGCCAATTAAATCCCCAGCATTAAGCATTAAGAATTTCGCAAATGATTTTAGATGCATATCTCGAAAATAGATGAAAGATGAAAGAACATTATGAAGGTCGTCTCGGGAGTGTAGGAAGAGTATAAAAACAAGTAAGAGGTTCTAGTCGGGAGCTCCCGACTAGGGGATACCCTGAACCTTCTGCTTCCAACAGGCGATAGCTATAAAATGAAAGATACTTGATATATATGTTCTATTCTTAAAGCTACATGTCTAGTTTGCTGACTCTAGCTCATATTATTTGCCGAAATTGCTCAAAAAACAGGAAATCGATATCGATTTTTATCGATTGCTTGGAAACGGGGCAAGTTATCGAATATCGATCTGCGCATGGAGTAGGAGGACCTACAGCTAAAATTTTAAGTCTCTAGCTCTTATAGGTTCCGAGATCCTTGCGTTCATACATACGGACGGACAGACGATCGGACGGACAGACGGTCGGACAGACGGACATGGCTGGATCGACTCGGCAGATGATGCTGATCAAGAATATATATAGTTTATGGGGTCGGAGATGCTTCCTTCTGCCTGTTACATACATTTGCACAAATACATTATACCCTTTTCACACATTTTAAATAGGTTCTGGGTATAAAAAAAACAGGTTGCAATTTCTGAGCGCATTTGCATATGACATTTTTAAGCTTCACGCAAGCTTTACTGGTTGTATTTTTTTTTTTGGGAATAGAAGGTTTCTAGTATCTAGACGCTTCACAGACATGGAATATTTCTTAAATGTGGGAATCGTAGCGAGTTTCTGTTTAAAATATGCCAATTGTATCTTTATGCCTGTTGTATCTTTCAGATACGCGTATCTCAATGTCTGTTTGCATGCGTTTGCATTTGATTAGCAGTAAAAAAGGCTAAACAGGTGGGCGTGGCCAGGCTAGACAGCCGCTAGACGTGCCGTGTGATAAGCCAAACAACTGGCCAAGTCGAGCTAAGGGGGAGGGGGCGGGGGAGGGGGAGTAGGGGGAGGGGTCCGGGCCCATTGATAACGTCGAGTGGCAGACGCGGCCGCTTTCTCGCTTCGCTTTGATTGGGCTGATTGCAGCTAAAAAGCCGCTTTTGTTGCCTGACATCAGCTTAAAAATATGTAAAAAAAAATGTAAAAAAAAAAAATGTAAAGAAAAAATGTTTAAGGAAAAAAAATGTGTATGCACACGCGCAACTGTCGCAAATTGAAGTTGGACGCCGTCTTCGACCGCGAGTTCAATGGCATTCCAAATTAATGCAGTTTTTTCGCCTTTATAATATACCCTTCCAGCGGGCATTGTGTTTTTTAAAGCGTGTATGTAACGTGTCAGGAACTGGCTGAGGAAAGTTTCTGTGTGAAAGGGCAGCTTGGAATATTGCAAGAGAAAGTAAATTGCATCGTTATTTCATGTATATTTATATATATTATATATATATTTATATTTTTTTGCATGTATTTTAAGGTTTTTTTTTAAAAATTTCACACACTTAGCGTAGTGGAACGTCAGAGTCGTAAGCTAAAACACCTAGTGAAAGTTTAAAGGCAAAATATTTTGTATAATGCACAATGAAGGGTATTCAAGCTTCGTCAAAGCCAACAAAATACGTACTTTCCTGGCCGGAGCGTAGTGGACCAAGCCTTGAAGTCTTGGGTTCAAATCCTCCCTCAAGTTAAAATCCAAAATATTTTATATTATACACAATAAAGGGTATTCAAGCTTCGTCTCGTTTATCACAAAATCGCCTTCTCCCAGGTCGCCGAGGTCTGCCGTTCAAACCCCTTAATAAAGTGCAATGCCAAAATATTTTATATAATACACAATGAAGGGTATTCAAGCTTCGTCAATACCAACAACCTCTGGTTATATTATGAATCGAAGTCTGGTGTTCAATCCCTGGTCAGGTTACAAGCCAAAATATTTCATATCACACACAATAAAGAGTATTCAAACTTCGTCTTGTTTATTACAAAAGCGCGAAAATAAAGGGTATTTAGGCTTCATCAACATTACGAAATCGTCTTCTTTTCCTCTTTCTTGGCGTAAACCTAGAAGTCTGGGGTTCAAACTCTCCGTCAATATGAAAGCCAAAATACTTCATATCGTACACAATGAAGGGTATTCAAGCTTCGACTTGTTTATTACAGAATCGCCTTCCATCTGCTTACTCTTTCCAAGCGTAAGCCTTTAAGTCAGGGGTTCAAACCCCTCGACAATTTTAAATCCAAAATATTTTATATCATACTTAATAAAGGGTATTCAAACTTCGACTTGTTTATTACAGAAACGCCTTCCGCATTTTTCCTCTTTCTTAGCTAGAAGTTTGTGGTTCAAATCCCCTGTCAATTTTAAATGCAAAATATTTCGTATCAAACAAAATAAAAGGGTATTCAAACTTCGACTTGTTTATTAAAGAAACGCCTTCCATCCCATTTCTCTTTCTTAGCGTAGTGGGCTAAGCCTTGAAGTCTGGGATTCAAATCCCTTGTCAAGTTAAAATCCAAATAAGTTCATATCAAAGGGTATTCAGTCGTCGTCCATATCAACAAAATCGGTTCCTTCTTGTTGATTACGAATCGGCCTTTCGCATTTTTCCTCTCACTTCAATTCAATGCACTTTGGCTCTTTAATCTGCAATAACTAACGAGGAGCGCAAAGAGAATGAAAGAAAATGATGCCAACTCTGCAGTTGACAATCGTCATCATGTTAAATAATCATCATGTTAAATGTGTTTACCATGACAAAGGAGCCTTTAAATTTGTTCGGGGAATTCGCTTGTAATTTAATAGCCCGACTTCGCCTTTTGGGCGTCAGCTGCGCCCATCTGGCAAATCAAATTGATGTGCAATTTCTGTTGTCGTTTTTATTATTATCATTGTATTGAGGTCAAATATTGACAGTTAGTTTGTTAATGAGTTTTATCGCATCGTTAATAAAGTTAATAAATGCGCTTATCGCGCGAGCCATGTAATAAAAACAACGTATTACATCAGTCTTACACAAAAAAACAAAAAGGCGCTCTCGATAGTTTCAGTTGGATGCGATTTTTCGAGTTGTCTCTTGAAAAGCAGGTTCAAATTAATTGCCAAGCGGTTCGAACCGGTTCCCGTTTGCGAATACGAACTTCCGATCCGCGATTTGTTCAGGTCTCCGCGGCCCGTTTCTTATCAGCCTGAGTTATATTCTAGGAATATTCCACACACGCGCGCCTCCATGTCAAATATATAACGTATTCATTTGTTGTACTTATTTTGATAATAGTCAGACCGATCGAAAGTTGTCTTTTATATTTTTATAGGTTTTTTTCCAGAAATACCTCAATAGAACAAAAACTGAGAAGAGGTCTCCTTCTTTGGTAGCTAGCTTGATTAAACATAGGCCTTGAGTTTTGCTGTAGACAGTTCGCATGTGAGGAAGGGCTTTAATTTTAAACGATGGGCAGCACTTTTTCCAACTTTTAAATAATTTGGCAGCACTTTGGGCAACTTTTTAGTTGATTGGCAGTTCACATGTAGAATTGGCATGATTGGCAACACTTTTCAAAGTTTTCAGCTAATTGGCAGCACTCTGGTCAAATCTTAACTTGTTTGGCAGTTCATATGTGAGAGTAGGCTTTATTTTTTAATGATTGGCAGCACTTTTTTCAGCTCTTTAATTAATTAACAGTTTGAATGTGCGAGTAGGCCATATTTTTGATTGAGTGGCAGCACTTATTAAGGATTTAAATTAACTGGCAGCATTTTGGTCAACTCTTTAATTGATTTGCCGTTCACATGCGGGAATGGGGGAGATTTTTTGATTGGCAGCATTTTTTCCAGGTCTGAAACGAATGGGCAGCACTTTGGTTAGTTTAATATGGGAGGTTTTCGTTTGTAATTGGCAGCACTTTGGTCAACTGTTAACAGTTTAATCGAGTGGCAGCACTTTTTCAAGCTGTCAATCAACTGGCAGCACTTTGGGCTACACTCAAATTGATTGGCAGCACTGTTGCCGAGCAATAATTCACACATTGCCGCGCCCTGCGAACTAGTTCGTGAACTGACACAAAATGTTCTGCTGTGCGTATAGAATATAAAAACTTTTCTAAAGAATCTTTTACTATTTTTAAATAAATATATATATATATATGTACAAAATTATTAAGACTTCTTCTAATCTCTCAACTATTTTTGGGTTTTGTAGATCTGCTATCATGTCGCCAAGTCTTGAATCTGCTGACAATGCTCGGCTTTATGCTGAACTATGCCCTGCGAGGTAAGTGCCAAAAAAAGCATATGTCCAGCCCATTTGATTTATTTCCCTTTTATTTCCGCCTCCAGTTAACCTAACGATTGCCATTGTGGACATGGTTATGCCAAATATCACAGCAAATATGGCGATGGGCAATGAGAGTCTGGCGGGGAATGTGACCACCTCGAGCCTGGCGCCCAGCGGCGGCATCCTGACCAACGGCACCGACGGCGTCGATGTCTACGAGGAGCGCTTCCCCTGGGACACATATCAGACGAACTTTGTGCTCGGCTGTTTCTTCTGGGGCTATGTGCTCACCGAGCTGCCCGGCGGTCGTCTGGCCGAACTGATTGGCGGTCGTCGCGTCTTTGGACATTCCATGCTCTGGGCCAGTCTCTTGACTTTGGTCACGCCCCTCGCCGCCCACATGAGCTACGTCATGCTGATCGTCGTTCGTGTGGCACTTGGGTTCATGCTGGGCGCCTCCTGGCCGGCCATACATCCCGTTGCCGCTGTCTGGATACCGCCGATGGATCGCTCCAAGTTCATGTCCAACATGATGGGTGAGTAGCTCGAAGAGTTGGAAGGGACGGAAGGGAATGATCCGTCTGTCCTTATCGATCCCAAAAAAAAATATATATTCTCCCTCATCATAAGCAGTCCTAGTTTATCATATTTCCGCGATATCTTACCCCATTTTCCGAAATATCGATAAATATCGATTTTCAGAAATGGTAATTATAGAAATGGGAATATCTATAGGACTTGTCCGTCTGTCCTTATCGATCCCAAAAAGTACAATAGCTAGAAACTTGCAATTTAACATATATATATTCTCCTGCATCATAAGCAGTCGTAGTTTATCATATTTCCGCGATATCTTATCCCATTTCCGAAATATCGATAAATATCGATTTTCAGGAATGTTTTCTTAAGCATAACTCGAGAATTATAAAAGCTAGATACGTCAAAATTGGTATGAAGCTTCTCGTATAGCATAGACAGATTAAACATATTTCACATTTTGGATAGCTTTCCCCTTATCCGTCCTTCCGCATTGATCCCAAAGCTAAAAGGCTTTAAATTTAAAATATATATTCTCCTGCATTATACACAACCGTAGTTTATCATATTTCCGCGATATCTTACCCCATTTTCCGAAATATCGATTTTCAGAAATGGTTTCTTGAGCATAACTCGAGAATTATAAGAGCTAGACAAGCCAAACTTGGTATGTAGGTTCTAGTGTGGAATACTCAGATTAAACATATTTCACATTTTTGATACCTCTCCCCATTCCCAAGATAAATCGGGGTAAAATTATTTTTAAAGATAGAATCTTGAACTTTGGTATACACACAGTTGAGTGCGCCTTAATGAATCCCTGAAAATTTCACAAAGATCAGACTCTGATTACCCGAGTTAATCAAGTCTGCTTTTTCCTTACATAGTATGAGGCAAAGGGAAAAAAGCCTTTTTTAGATCTTGCTCATGCTTAACTTAACCCACTTAGTATTACATCCCTTGATTTATATTCCTATCTAATTTTTAACCCCTATTCTTTCTCTTTCTTTCGATTTCCAGCCTCTTCGCTGGGCGCTGCCATCACAATGCCCGTTTGCGGCTACCTGATCTCGGTCTGCGGCTGGGCCAGTGTCTTCTATCTGACGGGCGCCATTGGGCTGCTCTGGTCGCTCTGCTGGTTCACGTTTGTCTACGAGACGCCCGCGACGCATCCGAGGATCTCGGCGGAGGAGCGACGCGAAATCGAGGAGGCGATCGGCACGTCCACCTCGAAGAAGCGACCCAGCTATGTGCCCTGGGGTCAGTTGCTCTGCTCGCCGGCCGTTTGGGCAATAATCATAACGCACGGACTCTCCGTGTTTGGCTTCTTCACGGTCATCAATCAGCTGCCCACATTCATGTCCAAGATTCTGCACTTTGACATCAAGAAGGTGAGTCTGTTATTTCCTGCTCTCCTCGCATTCCGTTGCTAAACTTTGCATTGTTTTCTATTTTACAGAATGGTTTGTTCTCGTCGCTGCCCTATCTGGGCAAATATGTGATGGCCGTGGCCTCCTCCTATCTGGCGGATCATCTGCGCCAGAAGGGCACATTGAGCACCACAGCAACGCGCAAGCTCTTCACCACATTCGGTAAGGACTAAATATAAAATAAACCCCATTAAAAACAGTCTAGAGCTAGCTAAATCTCCATTTATCCTGTTTGATTGACTGACTGACTGATTGATGATCAATTTGTGACAATTCCACCCGCAAGTGTGGAAAAACAGCGGAAAAAGTTTGCTTACAATTTGTTTTGCTTATAATCCGATCAACCTCAGGCGCATTCCCAAGGATTTTGTTGAAAATTCATTAGAGACACGTTTCACCCTTTTCCTAAAATCCACGTCTTTGTGGTGAATTCAGTCAGAAAATTCTAGGGGTTTCGGTTGCGAACTCATTCAAAAGTTTTTCAACCTTTTCCTAATTCCACCACACCTAAGCAGACAATTGGGCTCAGATTTTATGCTTAAATGACGCAGATTCACCCTTTTCGTAAAATCAACCATTCCGTGGTGAAAATGCAGGCCGAAAATTAGTTGGCGAAGTTTTCGATTCAAAAGTGTTTTCCCCTCTTTGTAAAACCTTCTACAACTAGGCGAAAACTGGGCCTTATCATTGTATTTTTTGCTTAAATGAGGCAGTTTCACCCTTTTCGTAGTATTCACCCTTCCGCGGGAAGAACGCAGACCGAAAATTAGGCATTTGCATAATCCAAGCCTTAAATTCTCGCACTCCTCATTTTGATCCTATTTTCTGCCTCTTCTTTTTAGCACTCGTAACGCCCGGCCTGCTGATGGTGGCTCAGGTGTTCCTCGGCATGGATGCCACCTGGTCGGTGGCGATCTTTACGCTGGCCCTGTTCGCCCATGGCGCCGTCACCGCGGGCTACTTGGGCAATGGCCTGGACATAGCGCCCAATTTCAGTGGTACGATCTTCGGCATGGCCAACTCGTTGTCCTCCTTTGGCGGCTTTCTGTCCACGTGGATGGTCGGCGCGCTGACCTTCAAGAATGTGAGTTATCTCTATTATAATACCCCAGAGATAGAGATTAATATTTGTTTCCCTTTTATCCCCCTTAGCCCTCCTTCCATCAATGGCAAATTGTTTTCTGGATTTTGGCGGGCACCTACATCTCGGCCGCCGTCGTCTTTGTTATCCTCGGCACCGGCGAGCTGCAGTCCTGGAACAATCCGCCGGAGCGCAAGAAACACGGCGACGTCGCCCAGGAGGAGGGCATGCCCCTCAAGAACGAGAAGTAATCAAGTCAAAATTGATTTCCATTTGAGAAAAACTAAACAGAAAACTGAAAAGAAAAAACCCCACCACATCCGCACAAGTTATGGTAGTTTCTACTGCACAATTGAGATTCTCTCTGTTAAAATTAAAAAACATATTTTTTAACTCGAAAATTGTCTGCAAACAGAAAAGAAACAAAAACAAACAAGACATTAGTTTTTAGCAAAAAGCTGTAAAGTTTCTAAACAAAAGAAAAAAACTAACGAAAAAAAAAATGACCATGTAGCCAGAATAAGTAATATTTACTTTCAACTTAGCTTAAATCCATTAAATTGTAGGCGTGGCAAGTTAGCAATTTATTTTTGCTATTAGGCCGCAAATTATTTTACAAAAATTTAAATTCTTAAATTTATGTACATAGTTTAATTGATTGTCTGTATATGTCCACGTAGTGCACAGAGATTAATGCCATTGTATTTTCCAGCAAATTGTACAAAAGAAAATTGTGGAGAAAATTCATTGATTTCTGTGCGCGAAATGTTCTGTTTAATTAGTTAAGTAGACTCTTGCATACCTATTACTCGTATTAGCTAATTATATAAATGCATAGCTTAGTTAAGTCGAATAATTCATGTATAATTTTATTATTTATGCAATTTATTTATAGATACTTTTCTAAATTCATAATAAAGATTATCACAGACACGAAAATCACCTTTTTATCCGTTACAAGTTCAAATTTTGAATATCGATTAATTTAGCTCGATGGCTGGCAGCTTATCGATACATCGCCATGCCAAGGAAAACTATCGATTGTGTAATTGGCGCTCTTGACGTCATAATTGACCCTCTTCAGTAACGGAAAACAGCACAAAGCGTAAATATAGATTTTGAAAAACGTTTATTTAATTTTGACTTTAATAAACTGAATACTTTCAGTTTGCCGATTAATAATAAGCAATGGGCTTGAAGTAGAGCGCCTTTTGAAAACTGTTTCCGTTAAATTGTGAAATTCACGCTGCAATATTTAACGCACTAAATAACATATTAATCACAATTATACGCATCGGAAATTAACTTTATCCTTTATATATTTTTGTTTTTCTTTAATTCAAATAAGCTACTGGTCCACGACATTAAGCTGAATGCTACATAATCCATACCAGTTGATCAAGCTTCGCAAATTTTCACCAGCAGGGTCACTAATGACGTCATAAACTACGCTCGCGTTTCTTGTTTGCCTCTTTCATTGTCGCTCAGCTGGTTTGACAGCCCCCACTCCTGTGCTCTCACCCACTCACTCTCCCGCAACTTACTCTTGCTTTTCGTTTTGGACAACATTCATATCAGACCACAAACTGAAGCCAATTGAAAAGCAAATCATCAACGCAGCCGATAGCAATAACATTTACGATGAAGGGATGACGTGCAGCCAAAACTAACCAACTACGGCAGCAGGTGAGGTAAGTAGCTGTGGGCGAGTGTGTCGCTTGTGCCGTTTTATAGTGTGGAATGTAATAGAAAGCCACGCTGTCTGTGCTGTGTGTGTGCGAGTGTGTCTGTGTATGGGGGTGCGCGTCGCGACTTGACATTGAAAAGTTAATTGCATTAGATGTCTAGAGAAATGTCTATTGGGTTGCCTTTTATGCAAGCCACGCACAAGCACACAATAGAAAGAGAGTGGGAGAGAGACAGCGAGAGAGCGAGAGCGCAACGCCAGCATCCCAGGCCTGAACGTTGTGGATTTTGTAGTTGGCGTAAAAGCGCTTACAACAGCAACAATTTCACACGCACACAAACACATACATACATATTGTATATACCTAGCCGTTTATGCACGTTGGCACGTTCTCTCAATGCCTCGCACTCTCTCTCTCTCGCTCTCTCTCTATTGCTTGCGCTTGTTTTGTCAATTCTCCAAAAACGCGTCGCGTGCTCCAACAAACACCCACCACCCCAACCTGCGCCTGTCGCTGCTGCTGCTGCTGCCGCTGCTACTGCTGCCGCTTCTGCTGCTGCCGTCGCTGTTGAATTGTAGTACAAAGCAGCAGCCCCATTCATCGTTCGACACTCGCTGCTGCCTGCTGCTGTTTTGTTGCCCAGAGTCCGGATCATAGTTTTTGGTTCGCGTTTCGCAAGCGTCTCGCAGGAGCATTCCACAAACCCACACACACACACATAGCCATAACCCACCCACCCTTCTCCCGCGCATCCAGGAACAAACACAAGCAGCTCAGTTTTCACATTTTGCATAATTGTGTGAAAAAAAGGCGACTCAAGTAAGTTGTAAAAATTTTGATACATTCGCCAAACGCTTTTCGCGTGCTGCACGCATAGCTATCCGTGTGTGCATGCATGTGTGCGTGTGCGTGTGTGTGTGTGTGTGCGCATGAAAAAGTGTAAAAAAATCCTTGCGAAGTTGCAAGCCTAGTGCTAAATTTAGACCTGAAACCAACAAGGCTGCAACACGCAGTCGCTGCTGCTGCTGCTGCTGCTGCTGCCTGGCGGCCCCCCACAGCCAAAACACCCACACCACAGAGCGTATGCATATATGCAAACGTCAGACTTACTCGCGCTCTCTCGCTCGCTCACTGCGTGAGGTGCTGTGCATAAGTGCATGCGTGTGCGTACGTGTGTGTGTGTGCGCAGTATGAATGGAACAAAAGTACTTGGCGACGCAACAACACCAGCAACAACATCAATGCGGAATCGATAGTCAGACGACGACGTGGTCCAAGCGGAGTGGGGGAGGTGAGCGAAGCTCTGCTCCGGATAAAACGATGGCTGCAAAGACGTTTACGTTTTACTGTCGTGCTCTCCTCCACTGCACTTGTCACTCTCTGTGTCTGTGTGCACGTGAGTCTGTGTATGTGTGTGTGTGTGTGTGCGTGCGTGCTTGTGCTCGTGGGGCACGTAGCCAACGGTCGTAGTATTTTCCGCGTAAATTGAAAGCAAATTGAATGTGATTGAAACGTACAACGTGTTCAACTAGCTGCAAGAGTCAATCAAACATGTCATCCATATTTGTGGCCAACTCTTTTTTCATGTCATGTTTCCACATTTTTCTCGAAAACAATTTTTGGTTTCATATCAACTTTCGCACGCTTTGGTATTTTTTTTCTCGCTGTGTTTTTTTGTTGTCATTATTGCTTTGCTCCTAGCTGGTTGCCATTTCTGCCGCCGCTGCTGCTGCTTCTTCAGCCCATAAATACTATGTACTACGAGCATGCTGCTAACTCGTTGCATTTTTACAAACGAAGCCCTGTCGAAGGCGCACGAAGCGGCACGAGTTGTGCGCGCATGTTTGCCCCCCCCCCCCCCCTGCCTACTCACCCTGTCGCACTATTCATACACACACACACACACATACAGATACCAACCCAGCCAGTCAACCAGTGCAAAAAGCTCCCACACACACGCACACACACACACTGACGTACAGAAATTGCAAGTGAGAGCGCAGCGACAGCAGCCGGAGCAGAGCTCCAGCGCCAGCGCAGAGATTTTTTGGCCATAATTTTTCAGTTTGAGCGCAGCGCTAGCCGGTGACGGGTGATGATAGTAATACGTAGTAGTAATAAGTCGGCGAGCCGAAAAGTCTGCCATAAAGAGAATTGCAGCAACTAAAAAAAAAAAATGAGTATAAAATAAAAAGTGCAATTGCAAATGTTGTGCAAAGCAAATGACAAAACAAAAAAACAAAATAAAGCGAATCAATGGGCCAAAGCTCAAAACTAAAACGACAGCCATCACTATTAGAGATAACTGTTGTTTTTCGACGCTGCCGCCGACTGCTGTCTGGCCGTGTGGAGGGGTCCTGTTAAAGAACTTTTGCTTCCGCAAATACGAGACCGAAAATCGATAATTTCGTGCTGTATAAGTTACGGCGAAAGGTGCGCGCTCGCTCGGCTCGGCTCGGCTCGGTTCGGTGCAGCTCGTCTTTTGGCACGAATAAACCTATATGTAAAGTGGCAACCTTCTTTTTGTTGTTCTTGCTGTTGTTGCAGTGGGTGGTGCAAAGCGGTGTGGATTACAACAAAACGCCGCGCATGAAACGTGATTGAAATTATTGCACAAAAAGGAAACGGCGCTTACACGCGCCAAACAGGCGCGCGTAGGCGGCAACAGTGAACGAACGGGAAAGAGACATCTCTCTCGAGAGAGTGTGTGTGTGTGTGTGTGTGAGCGAGTGAGTGAGCGCGCATTCAAGCTCTCGCGTAAATCAGGAAGCAAAGTAAAGCGCAAAAATAACAAACAAAAATACCATACACTGATGGCGAATAAATAGAAACCGAAAACGAGTGTAAAACGTAACAGCACAAAAAGTACTAGCATGTAGTAAAAGTAGTAGGAATAAGAGCGAGAGGACCCCACGGACACCCAAACGAACTCACACACACGCACACGTACACGTACACGTACAAAAGGCGGCAGAAAGAGGGGCGTCGCAGTCGCTGCCGCAGCTGACGTCGACGTTGTCGTCGTAGTAAGTTTTTCTGTGTTGTGGGTGCAGTGTCGCGTAAACACGAACGTGTGTGTTTGTGTGCGAATGTGTGTGCGTGTGGAATGTGTAATAAATAAAACAAAGCACACAGTAAAAAATCATGATAAAGTTTGTCAGGCACAAAAATCGCGAGAATTCATTAAAGGCATCGAAAAATTTTCTGCGTAAAAAGGTGGGCACAAAACGCACGGCAATCAGAAATGAACTCAAATGAACCAAAAAAATAGAAAAAACAAAACAAAATGAATCAAATCATTTTAATAATTCATTTCATATGCTTGCAGCGTGAATCGAATGACTCTGGCACCGAATCTGATGGTGAACTCCTCGATGTGGAAAACAAACGTCACTTAGACGTGGATATGGAAACCAGTAAGTAATTGTGTGTGTGTGTGAGTGTGTGTGTAGTGCGTATAAACAGATCATAAATCCAAATAATTAACATTTATATAAACAATAAATTCAAGCAATGAGGATCTGATTAAAGCCTAAAAGTCATTGAACTTATCGATAACAAAACAAAGTTTTATTTTCTCAGAGATTGGATCACAGTGGAATGTTTAAGATAAAGCTAAACGCATTTATTTGACAGAAATTTTGATTATTCGAACAATTTTGATTAATTATACGCCACAGTTATTCGATATTAGTCTTTCAAGTCATACAATTGATCGATATTTATCGGTAACTTAAAGTTCAATCGGAGTGCGAAGTCGATAATTGTATCGAATTGCTAAAACTTAACAATTACTTTTAGAATTGAAACTTTAAAAATAATCGATATCGATATACATCGATTAATATATTGTTATCGATACCTGAATATATTATTCCTGGCTAGCGGATCGCGGTTCATTTTACAACATTTATATGCATACCATAAACTCTAGAACACGTACTTAAAATGTTATCGATTTATCGATCTTCTTAAATTGTTATCGATGAATTTTCATTCATATTCTGATGCTCAACAGGTTTGAGTTCCTGTACGGATGCAAACTCACCTACAACCGATACTGCATGCTCATCCGAGTCGTCTGCGATCGCTGCTGCTGCAATGATGTGTCACCATCAGACATCGTCGTCGTCGTCCTGCGCCCATCTCATGTACGATCAGCATAGCTCCGAGGAGGAACTGGAGGTGATCAATGGGCCATCAGCGGTGGCCGCTGCCGAGGCAGCTGCAGCGGCGGCGGCGGCGGCGGCTCATACAACAACAACAACAACCAGCGGCGCAGCGGCATCCACGTCCAGTGCATCGCGTCTATCGAATCGGGGCTGTGCCTCGTCTCTCGATACGGAGGCGCCATACGATGAGCGTGCAACCACATCATCCAATTCGAAGCGTTCCAGCTCCACGCTGATGGTCGAGAATCGCAAGCGTTCGCTGGCCCACAGTTCCGATGATGAGGTGAGTAATGAGCAATAAGCTCTTCAACTAACGAGTAGCGAGTGAGAACTGACGAGTGAGAGCTTACGAGTAGTGATTTCAAACTGACGAGTAGCGAGTGGGAACTAACGAGTGAGATCAAAGGACTAACGAATAGCAAGTGAGAACTAACGAGTGAATAGTAACGAGTAGCGAGTGTATCGAAGTAACGCGTGAGAACTAACGAGCAGCGAGTGAGAAGTAACCAGTGAAATAGAAGAAGTAACGGGGGAGAACTAACGAGTAGCCAGTGTAAACTAACGAGTAGTATGTGAGAACTAATGAGTGATACCAAATGAGTAACGATGAGAACTAAAGAGTTAGAACAAAAAAGAAGTAACAAGTTAAAACTAACGAGTGAGCAATAACGAGTAACGAGTGTAAACTAACGAGTAACGAGTGAGTACTAACGAGTAACGAGTGAGTACTAACGAGTGTAAACTAACGAGTAACGAGTATAAACTAACGAGTAACGATTAATACCTAACGTGTAACAAGTAACGAGTAAGAACTAACGAATCTTTTTTGTTTTCTTTGTAGTTGCGCAACTCGCTGGAGCCAATATTGACGCCCGTGAACTTTCGCACATCGCCGCCATTGGAGGCATTTAAGCCAAATCGTAGCCATATGATGTTCCGCTCCACAACGCCACTGATATTATCGGAGGCCAGATGTGGCATCGAAAATATTAAATTATGTGATAATAGTGTAAATGAGGAGAACGGCGACGGCAGCAACAACAGCAACAACAGCAACAACAACAGCAACAACAGCAGCAACAACAGCAACAACAGCAACAGCAACAACAGCAGCAGCGGCAGCAAATGCGCCAAACTTGGAGCCGGCGAGGGAGTCGGCAACGAGAACGAGCCGAGCGCCATAAAGGCGTGCAGCAGCTCGCTGAAAATGAGCAACAGCTCGCATCACATTTACCAGCCGCAGCCGAAATATAGTTTCCATTACAATAGCTCACGCAGCAGTCCGGCCTCGACGACCGGCCTGGACATGGAGGTGCGTTCGGTTAGTCCGCCGGCGAAATTATTTCATTGCGCCATTTCGCCGCATCGTCGTCCCAGCAATAATGTTGCCGGCAGCGGGCAGCAGGCTGCAGCTGGCGTGGGCGATGCTGCCGTTAATGTTGCCGCCGCCGCTGCCGCCGCCGCCGCCACACAGAGACTGCAGCGACCGCATCGGCCGTGTTTAGATTTTGATAAGATGCAGCAGGTGAGTCTCTAATGCAGAGCGCGCTAACAGCTAAAGAAAACGAAAGCGAAAAGGCAAACAAAAAGGAAAAGGCAAATCAAAGACTTTTTATACAAACAACAACAGAAACAGAGAAAACAACTGCAAACTGTAAAAAGTACCTAAGCAGAGCCAGTGTTGATTAACAGCTGTTAGAAACACAAGCGCACTGGCCAACACAATTAGGCGCACACTACACGATCAAGCGGCCTGACGTCATGCAGGCAAACAATAAACAATAACAAAAACCAAACCAATAACAACAACAACCAACAGCAACAACAAAATATATATCATCAAATCAAATTATGTAAAGCTAAACGTAATTCAAGTTTTAAACAGAAAATACGCTAACAAAATAACAACTAAACAATAGAAGCAGCTATTTTTTCACAATTTTAAACCAAAAATGCAAGCAAAAAAAACCAGAAAAAAAGGAGAAAAAAAAACAAAAGCGGCAGTTGGCAAAGCTTAGGCATATATATGTGTATATACATACAAATATATATATATATATATATGTATATGTTTATGTGTGTGGATAGGTGTAACTGTAAATATTGTATTTGTGTGCGTTGAGAAAGGCATTTTGAAAATTGGCAAAAGCTACGCTGTTAGCAAGTATTTTAATTTTTTTAAAACAAAAAAAAAAACTTATAAATAATATAACATTTAAAAAACAAAAAACAAAATTAAAAATTTGTGGTGTGATGTAGAACGAAGAAGACTCGAAAACTTTAAAGAGCAACAAAAAAAAAAAACAAAAAATTATATTTCTATAAAAATGTGTAAAATGCAAAGCAAAAAGAAGATAACGAAAAAGCAGCGGCAGCTGACAGCAAGAAGAAGCAGAGGCAGAGCTGAGGCAGAAGAAGCAGAGGCAGAGCAGAGGCTTGTGAGAGCAGCAGCAGGAAGAAGAAGTTGTGAGAGAGTTATGTGGGAAGAAATAGCGTAGCAAACACTGGGGACAAACGCAAGACAGAGACGGCAATAGAAAAAATATACAAAACATAAGAAAAAATACTACAAAAAAAATACAACTTTTGTATGCAGCTAAAAAGAAAAAAAACAGTTAAATGTACCAGAGGCAAAAAAAAAAAAAACAGCTATTTTATAAACAAACTAAAAAATTATCCACAAAAAAAAGAAGAAAAGGAAAAAAACCAAAAAGCTGCCAACACAAAAAGCATTCATCTATGGATAAAAAAATTCTGGATTTAAAATACGTTTGAATGCCATCGATTGATTGATTGATTGATTGATTGATGGATTGATTGTAGAAACAATAATTGGCAAACGTTTGCAGGCGCAATATGTGTATGTGTATTAGTAAAAGCAGCATTCAATTTTCTTTGTCAACTTAAGCAAAAAACAAAAAAATAAACAATGCGAAAAATAACAAAAAACCAAAATCCATAATAAGCCCATATTAAACCAAAATAACAGTAATTTTGTGTGCAACCATAGCAAAAGCAGAGAACATACATTTTTAAGTACAGATATATATATACACAAATATATATATATATTAAAGGATATTCAAAGTAAAGCTAATTTTAAATCATATTCAAAGCGAGAAGCAAGCAAAACATTTCTGTTCAATCCCAAAAAGTAGTCGCATACACACACATCTTTTCAAATAACCGTATACCCCACACACACACACACTCACACACACACACAGAAACCTACCAGGAGCGCATAATCCACACCACCAAAAAAAAAAAAATAAACTTTAAAGTATAACTAACTCCATCAAGAATCGGATCGGGCAGAGATCCAAAAATGCAAGGTACTAGGATTGCAGTTTTCAACATTTTTAATTACACGATCAGCAGGAAAAACCCAAGAAATTATATTATATATAGTATATATATATTTAAATGGAGAATGGAAGATATCATGGACTGAGCGTACGTTAGAGAGCAAAAGTGAAGCAACCGCAACTAGGTTCTAGTTTTTAAGTTCAAAGTGAAGGCAAATTGTGAGAATGAAAAAAAACGATAAAGCACACAAATCAAGAAGGAGAAAGAAACAGAGAGATATGGAGGTTATGTTGAATATTTTTGAGACACACGAAAGAAAAAAAAAAAAACAAAGGAAGAAGTGGAGGAAGAGAGAAACAAGTTAAGTTGTAAACAAAATACAAAGATTTCATTGAGGTTCGGGCCAGCCCGGACACTTGTGTTGTACATAGTTACATTAATATTTACGATATATATTTAATATATATATATATATATATATGATTACTCAGTAACAAGATGAATGGAAAAACAAACAGAAACCAACCTTAAGAATTAAGTCGATGAACGGTACAAGTGCAAAAAGAGAAAGAATTATTACAAAAAGAAAACAAAAACGAGATGAAAAATAAAATAAAGAAATGCTCTGCAATAGTAAGCGAAAACAAAAATGAGGAATTTTCTTCGACGAGCCAATCAAGCAGCATCATGCAGTCTGAACGTGTGTGGCACACTTAACGGTAAGTACAAAAATATCACGTTATTTAATTTGTTATCGATTTATTTGTTGAGGTTATGTTTGCAAACTTTTCAATTTTATTTATGTTTAAGCAGTTTATATTGTTTTTTTCTATCCTTTTCACATATTTTAACAATTTGCTTTCAATTGATAACCTTGTTTACGAGTTTTTGTTATATTTAAATGCTTTTCTTTTTTCGAGGTTATGTTTACAAACTTTTTAACTTTAATTATGTTTATGCAGTTAGTTTATCTTGGTTTTCTATTCCTTTTCACATATTTTAACAATTTGTTTGGTCTGTTTTTCGCTTTTCATGATAACCTTGTTTGGAACTTTACATATTATAATTCCACTAGGAGCTCTACTTAAGTTAATTACAAGCTTCGTTTTTCTTTTGTTCTATTTACATTCTGCACACAGTTAGTTGTGTGCTTGTTAATACTATTTTGTGGAAACCTCGTCATTTGGCTATAAGCCCAAAATTTCCTGCTCAGCATCGCCGCATATTGCTTCAGACTTTTTGTTTATGATCATCGCCTCGACATCCTCATCCTCGATTTGCTTCAATTTGTTGCGCTTCCTTGCCGCCGTCGCCGTCTCCGGCTGAGCCTGAGCCTGTCGCGCCGGATCGTGTATCCGTGTGTGACGCTTCAGATCGCCGGATACGCGAAACTTTTTGTCGCACACGCCGCACGCGTACGGCTTCTCGCCCGTGTGCACCTTGATGTGGGTCAGCAGATAGGAGCTCGCCCGGAACGTTTTCCCGCAGTACTGGCACGCATAGTTCCGTTCGCTCGTGTGAATCCGTCGATGCACAACCAGCGAGTACTTCCGCGAGAAGCTCTTGCCACAATATTCGCACATGTGCGCCTTCACCTCGCTGTGCCGCGAGATGATGTGGTACTTGAGATCGCCCCACTGCCGGAACTTGAAGTCGCATTTCTCGCACTTGTAGGGCTTGATGCCGGAATCTAAAGTGGGGAAAATATTAATATATATTTATAATAGCCAGAGGTCTGTTACGAACTTCGCTTTCGCTTCGATTTTAAGGGGGCATTAAGGAAATAGTTGACAACGGGTTTATATTATTTCTTTCTATCCTAAATATATCTTTCAATAGAAAAGTTGTCGCTTAGAATTGTATTTTTTCTATACAGTCAAATCGGACCTCTATATTATATAGTTCTCATGGGAGCAATAGATCGTAAAACTTGGATCTTTTATCGAAAAGTAAACCTTCTTCTAAGATATTCTAAAATACGATATTTACTAAGCAAATACGATATACGATATACGATATTTACTCGGCAAATACGATATACGATATTTACTCGGCAAATACGATATACGATATTTACTCGGCAAATACGATATACGATATTTACTCGGCAAATACGATAGTTACCATGCTTTTAACATATAGCTAAAATCCTTTTAAAATCGGACAGCTGTATCATATAATTCCTATTCATACAATGTATCGTGAATTTAATACTCGACTAAGAAACATTGATGTCTTAAGATATCTAAATGAAACTGGGCAATATCGAGGTTTACTATGTTTTTGAAATATAGGAAAAATCGTATCTTCATCGGAGAACTATATTATATAACTGCCATAGGAACTATCGGAACGAAAATTAAGTTTTTATAGGAAAAAACTTTTTGCTTTTCGAAATACGTAGACTAAACTGTACAATTAAGAGCCGAGACATATAAAATCATACTCAACATCGGAAGACTATATATATCTTCATTCGGATAACTATACAATATATATATAGCTGCGATAGGAACAACCAGACGAAAGTTGAGTTTTTATATAAAAAAAAAGTTTGGATTTTCGAAATATGTTGACCAAAGTGTACAAAGTGACATATATATATATAATCAATATCAAAATCGGAACACTATATAGCGCATCTATTGGATAACTATATAATATATATAGCTGCCATAGGAATAATCAGATGAAAATTGAGTTTTTGTGTGAAAAATCTTTTTGATTTATAAAATACTTTGACCAAATTACAATTAAGAACTGGAATATATATATATTCGTAATCAACATCGGAACACTATATAGAACATCTATCGGATAACTATGTTATATAGCTGCCATAGGAAGAATCAGACGAAATTACATTTTTTATATGAAAAACCTTTTTTGATTTTCAAAATATGAAGACTAAACTGAACAATCAGGAGCTAAGATATACATATATATATATTCGTAATCAACATCGGAACACTATAAAGAACATCTATCTATATAGCATCTATATTATATAGCTGCCATATGAAGAATCAGACGAAATTACATTTTTCATATGAAAAACCTTTTTTGATTTTCAAAATATGAAGACTAAACTGAACAATCAGAAGCTAAGATATATATATATATTCGTCTTCAACATCGGAGCACTATATAGAACATCTATCTATATAGCATCTATATTATATAGCTGCCATATGAAGAATCAGACGAAATTACATTTTTCATATGAAAAACCTTTTTTGATTTTCAAAATATGAAGACTAAACTGAACAATCAGGAGCTAAGATATACATATATATATATTCGTAATCAACATCGGAACACTATAAAGAACATCTATCTATATAGCATCTATATTATATAGCTGCCATATGAAGAATCAGACGAAATTACATTTTTCATATGAAAAACCTTTTTTGATTTTCAAAATATGAAGACTAAACTGAACAATCAGAAGCTAAGATATATATATATATTCGTAATCAACATCGGAACACTATATAGAACATCTATCGGATAACTATGTTATATAGCTGCCATAGGAAGAATCAGACGAAATTATATTTTTTATATGAAAAAACCTTTTTTGATTTTCAAAATATGAAGACTAAACTGAACAATCAGGAGCTAAGATATATATATATATATATTCGTAATCAACATCGGAGCACTATATATCTATCGGATAACTATGTTATATATTCAATCAAGATCTCAGATTTATATAAATCACAATCAACATTGGAATACTATATAGAGCTTCTACAGATACTAAATCCCAGCTACAAAATATATATCGAGGGTAACTTGAAGGTAATCCTGCTCTTGTATAGACCGACTCTGAGATACCCTGTATTTTTGTGCTGCCCCGACTCACGTGTGCGTTCGTGCGCCTTGAGCGCGCTCTGCGTGTAGAAGGATCGCTCGCAGCTGGCGCACTGGAAGGCGCGCTCCTTGCTGTGTGTATATTGATGGTACTTGAGCGCATTGTACGAATTAAAGTCGCGGGCGCACTTGTCGCAGTGGAACTTGCGTTTCGCATCTGGCGCATCGTCGCCGCCGCCGCCGCCGCCGGCGGGCTTCTCGTCCGTCTCCATTTGGTAGCTGTCCGCGTTGTCGTCCGTCAAGTTGTCGGCCGCGGGCGAAGAGTTCGAGCTGCCCGCTGCGGGCGCTGCGGCCTCCACATCCTCCAGCTTAAAGGACTCGGCGCTGAGCATCAGCGGCGAACGCTGCAGCTGCTCGATGGCGGAGCCGGCGCTGGGCGGAGGAGGAGGCGTCTGTTCGTTGGCCGCGGCAGCTGCTGCCGCTTCCGCTGCGGCCTCCGCTGCTGCAGCTGCTGCAGCTGCCTCAATGTAGCTCTTCTTGTGGCCCATCTCCAGCTTGGGCTGCACCGTTGGCTGCTGCTGATAACTCAGCGTCATTTGCTCCGCCTCAATGGGATGCGTGGACGTTGCCTGTTGCGGCTGCGTGGAAGTCGTCGGCGGCGCCGGCGGCGGCGGTTCGCCGGGCAGCAGCAGCCCGGAGAAGGCAATGTCGGAGAAATTGTTATTGAACCAGGGCGCGCGCATGCCGCTGGCGGTTAGCTCCAGATCGACCAGCTCGTCGCAGGTGTCCTCAATGGACACCTTGTCCACGACATTGCGTATGCCCTCCAGCATATCCTCCGTGTCGCTGAACTCCACGTCATCCACAACGGGCACCGGATTCGCTGCGGTCGCATTTGCAGCGCCAACAGGCGGCAGTTTGTCCTCGTCTTTGTGAAGGGACATGGCATCCGCATGGATAACCATATTGACGCCCACAGCGTCGACAACGTCGTCGTCGTCGCCGACATCGACGTGGCTGATGTTGTGAAAGTTCTCGAAATTGAGCTGCACATCGTGAAAAACCTGATCCAGTTTGGCCTGCTCCTGCTGCAGCTGGAAAAAAAAAGAGGTGGATTAGGATAAAGGCGAGGACAAACGACAAAGATACAAATGAATGCTGAGAGGCGTCCGCAGTGCTTCCAACTGGACTTCTGTGAGGATGAAGAGCTGACGAAATGCGCCCTGGAGCTTCATCCGGCTGCCTTTTTCGGGCATCTCCTCTTTGAGGAACTGGAGAGTCCAGCAAAGATCCTATTCCTGCTCCTCATTTCGGTCCTTTGAGGAACTGGAGAGTCCAGCAAAGATCCTGCTCCTGCTCCTCATTTCGGTCCCTTCCTCCAACATCTTCTACCTCTTTTCTTTTCCGTTCCCTCGCCTCGCTTACCTTATCCTGCGTGGACAGTCCGCACATGTCCAGCGGCTCCTTCTGTTGTTGTTGTTGCACCTGTTGTTGCACCTGCTGTTGCACCTGCTGCTGCTGCTGCTGTGGCACGTCGAGGCGCTGCTGCGGATCGTAGTGCTCCTTGAGATGCGCATAGAATTCGATTTGTGTGTGCACCGCATAGCCGCATATTTCGCAGCTGTAATTGGCCACCGTTTGTGGCACCACATGATGATGATGCTGATGATGATGTTGCTTGTGCTGCTCCAGCTCGGCGTCCGGCAGCGTGCCCTTCAGCTTGCGCGAGATGCGCTTCTTGTGCGGCAGCACCTTGCGTGCATTCGTTGCGTTTGCATTGTGGCCGTACAGCAGCTCCTCGTCCGGCTCGTCGATAGCCGGATAGCCGGACTGCGGCACCTGCTGTGGCGCCACCTCGTTGCCGACAGCTGCTCCGGCTGCTGCTGCGGCGGCAGCTGCTCGGCTGAGAAAGCTGCTGTTGAGCGTGAGAAACTCCACGTCCGACTCCTTGACGGGCGCAGCGGGCACGGCGTCCGCACGCGTTCCGTTCGCCTGCACTTGCTCCTCCTCCACCTCGTCCACATGTTTGTTGACAAACTGAAAGATCGTATTGTGAAAATTGAGCTCCGGCGGCGTCAGCGTATGTTTTTCCACATAGCCAGCGTCGGCATTGGCGTCGCTGTGGTGGGCCGTGGTGCTCAGATTGGTGGGTCCCTCCGTCTTGGGAAATACGCCCGTGTGATCGATCAGATCCATCATGAAATTGTTGTGCATCAGCTCCGTCGCCAGCAGCGTCTGTCCATTGAATACGCTTACATACATTGGGTATATACAAATAAGGAACGCTTACGTGGTCGATGAACTGTTGTGTGTCCACTTCTTTGCGCTCCATTTTGTACCTTTCACACACAAATTCATTAAAATAGCAAAAAAAAACAACTTTGAACTGTGGCCAAGAGAAAAATCTAAATTGCAGAAATTGCGAACAGCTGTTCGCGACTTTGCGTTAGTGTTGAGCGCGTGTCGTGCGTGCGCGCTTATCGATTAATCGATATGCAGGCGGGTGCTCAACTGACGATAGTATCGCAAATACTGCATGGAGAGTGCAGTATTTTGTAATCGATATTGAAGTGTGTCCAAATAAAGTGCGTTTTTAAGTGTGCCAGTTAGCTGCTGTTGAATTGGCAGCACTTTTTAAAGGCGCGCCATTTGAAAGCTACAACTTTAAAGGAAAAGGGGAAATGCGTTTTCTGAAAGGAAAGTAGACATAGAATAAATAAAATTATATTAGGATGAATCAAATAAAGCAGCTTTTAAATAAACTCATACCTTTTACAACTGGTAGAATATCTGAATGTAAAATTTTTCTATATTATTCAATATTCTTAATTGAATATTTACAAGTTTTATGCTTTATTAATTTAATTTGATGCCTTCGTGTGATTTTTAAATGAAAAAAGTTCACAAAAACGAGACATTTAAATTATTACACTTAAAATTTCATATTTACTGTAATTTCCATCAAATATTATTGCTTTATTAATCAATTGAACGTGTGCTAGGGGTCTCTTCTGTTCTACTGCCAAAAGTTCTGACACCTTTTCGACTACTTTAGTGCAATAGTCAGGGCTCATTCAGCAGCCGCATCAACTTAATGCACATCAAAGCGCATTATGCCGACCTACATATATACAAAACTTCGGTAGAATTGTTGCCCGGAATTGCATGTCAAACAGTTTTTTTTTTCTTCTCGAACGTTGGCAATGATGATGGATTTGGATCTGTTATTGTTATGATTCGAATGAATTCGATGCGTAATTGCTTGGCACAATACCTAAACACAAGTTCGCCCGCCTGGCCTTTATTTATTTTTATACACCCAAACGCGAGATCAAAAGATTTACAACACAGCAGCAAAAGCAGCCACATATACAATATTATATTGTCTAATAATTGTTTATTAAACATTAAAAGACTTTCACCAAATATTAAACAGCCGCTGGCCGTCACAGAAAGTACATAAAATTTAACGCGTCTTCGCTGTACAGTGAAACCATATGGCGAACAACCACCGACTGTTTGGGGCGCTAAGCCCTCTGATCCATTTACCATAAATATGTTGATATATCGCGGAGCAGGATTAGCTTCCTGTTCTGCGGCCATATGGACGCATAAGCTGGGTATTCTTTTGGAGGGGAGAGGGGGGGGGGGAGGGGAGCGGGGTATCGCCAGCTTATAAATTGGCTGCTCGCGCTGACACTTGAGCGTGTAAAATATATGAAGTGTTAATTTGTAAATGAATTGGAATGTTTATTGTTATGTTTATTTCCTTTTGGGCTCTTCAGTTTTTATGCGGCCTCCAATTGGTTTTCTGTTATGTGAGTGGACTACTCGAGAGTGTGGCTCCATATGCTCCCTGTATACCCTGTACTTTTGTGATGGGTAAATAGGCTTTTCCGTCCGTCTGTCCGTTTGTATGAACGCAAGGATCTCGGAACCTATAAGAGCTAGAGACTTGAAATTTTAGCTGTAGGTCCTCCTAGTCCATGCGCAGATCGAGTTTGTTTCCGATATTCGATAACTTGCCCCATTTCCAGGTAATCGATGAAAATATCGATATCGAAATTCTGTTATTTTTTAGCAATTTTTGTAAGTAATATGAGCTAGAGTCACCAAACTTGACATGTAGCTTATATCTATATATATATCTATATATATATATCAAGTATTTTTTTAATTTTATTCCTATCGCCTGTTGGAAGCAGAAGGTTCAGGGTATCCCCTAGTCGGGAGCTCCCGACTAGAACCTCTTACTTGTTTTTTTTTATTTCCTTCACTTTTAAATCTCTATAAGAAGGAAACCTTTCGCAAAAAGATAATCAAATATCCTCCTTTAGACAATTTGTATCGTTTTTTCTTTGGATTTATCCACACAGGTTCGAAAAGGAAGCTCTATAACAAATATTGACTTTGCATATTTGTAGAAAATATTTGTCCGCATATTATTTATTTATATATGTATATAAAAGAGCAAAAACAAACTCAAAGCCGGGCAAACACACCTTTTGCCTGGACCCGAGAAAAATGTCCGATAAATAAACAAACCTCAAACGAACTCGAAAAAGATTTTTGCTGTTGTTGTTGTTGTTTTCTGGTTTGCTTCAGGTAGCGCTTCGTCTGAGCTGTGGGCGTTCACTAATTTCGGGCATCTATTTGCATTTCTCTAATGAAAAGATAATATTGATCGGAATCATATAAAGACTGTAAAAGCAAGGGAAAACCAATAAAAACAATAAACAGAAACGGAATAGAAAAAAGAGAAACATCTGCGAATTAATGGATTAACGTATTAGGCAGTCGAGAGAGCGGGAGGGAGAGGAAATCGATATCGATTGCTGGCAAAACGGGGCCAGTTATCGACTATCGGAAAGAAAGTCGTGATGCGAGGGCATTAGATGGACCTAGGTTCAAAATTTCAAGTCTTTAGCTCTTATAGGTTCTGAGATTGACGCACGGACAGACGAACAGACGGACGGAGAGACGGCAAGACGGACGGACGGACGGACGGACAGACAGACAGACTTGGGTAGATCGACTCGATTATTGATCCCGATCAAGAATATATATACTATACAGATGCCTCCTTCCGCCTCTTACACTCATTTGCACAAAAAACCAATTTTCTCTTATAATTCTCAATCAGTTAAAGCGACAACTAATGGTAAAGTTACTTGACTGAAGAGCTTTTTTTTGCCAATTGGCAACTGAGAAAACACAACTAGACAAAACTAGAAAAGAGATCCAAATTTGCCGAACATTTCCGTCAGCTCGTTAGAAAGTTTGCGCAACTCATAAAAAAAAACTCCGAAGAAAAAGGAAAAATACAAGAGCTTGGTTTTTTTTGAGGCTTTCGCTCTAGACAATACATAATGACATTATTATTATAAGCGTGCTTTTTTGTGGATACAACAAGAGCAGCATGTAAAAAATAATAAAGAGAACATATGACAGGGGCGAGGAGGTGGGCGAGGAGGGGGAGGAGGAGGAGGTGGGGGGCGGGGGGACCGCCAAAGGAGCGTGGCGCAGGAAGCACGAAAGTGTCGCAAGTGCCTTCTTTTGTTCTTCGTCACGTTCTGCGGTGCACTCGGCACAGGCAAAGTAAAGTAACCAACGCAAACCAACTACGGGCTTAAAGCAAAAATGATCGACTACTAAATACCCTGTGCTTTATCCCTAACTTCTTTAATAACTTGGTTGTTTATGCTTCGATCCTTATAAGACTTTCAAGTCTTAAACTTGACAGACAAATGTGTGCGTATACTAAAGCACAAGGCTGTACCTGAAAGAAAATGAGTTTCTTTAGTGATATATTTATTTTTCAATTTGGTATCCTTAAATTTCAATTTTTGATTAAATTTGGGAATCAAAAAAGATTTTGGATTGCGTAGTTTTTTTTTTAAGCGAAAAGTCGACTAAGTTGACAAGTTCCACTTTGGAATTTATAGTAAGATTTATTATGAAAGTCTAATCTTAAAAATGGAAAATTTAAAGTTGAAATTGGTTACAAGATAAATTTCAGAATTTATATTAATCTGTTCAACATTTTTCTAATTTAAGAATATAAATATGGAGTTAAGATTAACAAAAATGCTAGCTAATAGAATTTGATGGACTATAAGATTCCTTACATTATATGCAAAAGCAGTTCTTGGACTTTACCTGACTTTCCAGAAACGAACTGATTTTGTACGCGGCTTTTGTTTGACGGTTTCTTCTCTAGAATTGTTCTGAAACTTAAATTGATTTAGGTTTGGAATTACAATTAAATTTTGATATATTCTGCTGCTGCGCAGACTCCAATAATAATTCACATTCCAAATTTGTTGTCTCTAGCGCTTATATTTCTCGAGATATGCTCAAAAAACCTAAGTTGAAAATCGATATTTATCGATTTTGGGGGAAAAATGACTTTAGTTTGGTATACCTGAGCTATATCGATATCTAGAGCATATATCCTTATATACTCTATGATTTCGTAGACGCAACATGCCCCACATTTGCCTTGGTTACAGGGTATAACAATCTATCGATGCGCTGCGACGCCTCAAAGAGGAAACGGAAACAGCCACAAAATAACAACAACAGGAACAAGAGGGAGCAGTAGCAGGGGCCAGGGGGGGGGGGGGGAGGATTCAGGTTCGTTGCGGGACGAGCAATTGAAGAGCTCTGTTCGATCGTTGGAGAGTTTATTCAGAAAAGTTGGTTGCTTGCGGGCGCAAATTGCAAAACAAAAGCTGTAAAATGTAACAAAAATGCAAAAACAAATAGCAACAACAGCAGCAGGGGTTGCTGTAATGGGAGGGGAGGGGAGGGGAGGGGCAGCTGTTGGTGCTGCTGCTGCATAAATATTGTCAGCAGCAGCAGCTGAGCAGCTGAGCAGCGGGGCAGGCAGCTCAGTCGCTTGCCTCCCTTTTTGTTGGCCTCTGGCCCGTGGCTGCAGCTTTTTGTGGCACACGTTTCTATCCGCTGCCCGAGAGAGTCCTTTAACTGTGTCATGGAATGTGTAACGCATGGAGACAGCTGCGAATGCCAGTTCGAAAATGAGTTTGAACCAGCAACTTTACTCATAACGCATTGAGCCAGCTGCGAGCCCAAAAGCATATAAAATGCTTGCTTCCACTGTAAGTTATTAAAGCTTAGACATGGGTTTGAACCAGCAACTTCACCCAGCTCAACTTTGAGCCACATTTTCCCTTCAAGCGACTTGAATATTGCGAAAAGTGTGCAACGCGTCTCAAATGAATTTTGACAAGAAACTTTGAGCATGAGTTTGAACCAGCGACTTCACTCAAGTTAATATTTAAGCAGCATTTGCCTTTCAAGGGAGTTCAATATTACGAAAAGTGTGCAACACGTCTCAAATGAATTTTTGATCAAGTATTTTAAACTTGAGTTTGAACCAGCGACTTCACCCAGCTAAACATTTTTCCGCATTTTCCCCTCAAGCGAGTTGAATATTGCGAAAAGTGTAAAACACGCTGCAAATGATTTTTTTGATAAAGAACTTTGAGCGTGAGTTTGAACCAGCAACTTCACCCAGCTTTTGTTGACAAAGAACTTTGAGCATAAGTTTAAGGTCAAGCGGGACACAAAAATGATAAATGTAACCGCGTATTTTCCACTCTACGGCGTGGAATTTTCTCATTTATTAATATGCCTTAGCTTAGGGTATTAATTCGTTCGTTGTTAACTTTTCTTTACTGTTTTTTCCTTTATGTTTTATAATTTTGTGCGCATCTCAGCGAAAAATCTGTTGACGCAATTGTCACGTGCTGTGTTGTTATTTTTTTTCCTTTCCCTTCTTTTTTTTGGTACGTTCGTGTCCTGGCAAAGGATGTGCCAGCGGGCAAGGCACGCGCATAGTTTTCTCTTCTCCCTTCTCGCTTCTCGCTTCTCTCTCTCTCTCATGTGCTCCATGTCTCGTGCCACATTCTCAAGTGCAATGCGACGGGCCAAACCAAGTGGCGACTGTTTGTTTTTTAATCAGATCTAAGCAGAAGTTGCTAAGGCCTAGAAAAGCGCAGTGAATGTGCTTGAAAATAGTACGAAAAGAACTAGGAATCTCTATATTTTATAGTTTCAGAGACCTTAAGTAAAGAAATTGTCAAAGAAGACTCTTAAAAGTTGAAATAAATAACTAAATTGATTTTTGTGATTAAAACCATTTTTTGCTTTATATTTTCTTTAGATTAAATATTCTTGAATTTAATTTTAATGTTCGTTTTGGAACTTTATTTTTAATTAAAAATCTTCAAAATTAAAATTTAAACACTTCAAGCAATTTGATGCTCTAAAATTTCTTTTCAAAATCCAACATTTTGTGAATATTTTAGATTGAAAAGTATAGCTATAACATCTAGAAATTATATATTAATTTTTTCTAATTTTCTAATTTTGGAATGTGAAAAGTTAAAAAACTAAAATTCAGATTGATAAAAATGCTAGATAATAGAATTTGATAGACCAATAGATGCCCTACATTATATGCAAGTGAAGTTCTTAGAAAAGTCTGAGACCAGACTTTCCAGAACTGAACTGATTTTATACTCGGCTTTTGTTTAAAGATCTTACCTCTAGAATTGCTCTGCAACTTAAATTGATTTAGATGTGGAATAACATTTAAATTCCTCAATTCCCCTCAATCGTTTTTTACATGCCCACAACTAAAATGTTTTTGATGAGGAAAATCTCTTAAAAAAAAAACAACAACTGAAACCACAAAAATTGATGCATTGGCAAATATTTCCACACAAAGTAATTGCAGAGCAAATGCACTTGGCGATGCCTTGTGGACATATATTGGGTTCATTAAATGGCAACGGATATTTGATGTTGGGATCATTCAACTCACAGCATACTCCCCGCTAGGCAGTGCACGCCCCGCCCCGCCCCGCTCCGCTCCGCTCTGCCCCGCCCCGCTCTGCCCCGCTCTACCTTTTTGCCAATCGAACAATATGAAAATATTTCAACATTTGTTGACTCACGTGAGGCACCACCCCGAGTCGAATATACTTGGTATATAGTCCGACTGATTGCAGTTGCCGACTTTGATATAGCTCCGATTTGGCTAGCGATAGTTTTCACATGTTTTTTTGTTCGGGCATTAATTCCATCCAAATGATTTCCACTCCATTTGGATGCGGTGCGCACACATTTGAGCATTGCACTTAATCAACTGGAAGTGAATTTGACCAACACAAGAGGTTTTTATTTCTTTTTGCATTTACTTTTGCCATACCCTGCAAAGGTAAATGTGCTTTTAGAAAGGGGGCATGATAATGATTCTGGATAGTTATGAAACAGGCGGAAGTTATTGTGGATTGTGGTTCAAGTAAAAATTGATATGCTGTATATATGAAAAAAGTTCTTAAAATAAGAATTTCGTTCTATTCTTAAGGAAAGTTCATGTAGTAAGAATTTCTTCCTCTTGTTCAAAAAGTTGTTGAAGTAAGAACTTATTTCTCTCATTTTTTAACAAGCTAAATAAATTCTTATTTCAGGAACTTTTAAGCAAGATTATTATAGGAACTTATCTTTAGCAAGAAAATTAATGTCTTATTTTAGGAATTTTTTTTCATAAAAATTGTCTTGCTAAGTAATTCTTCTTTCCAAAACTTGTTTTTAACAGAGAAAGAAATTATTTTTAACAAGAGAAAGGCAATTTTTGTAAAACAACTTTTTTTTTTTTAATTTTTGTATTAAGAAATTCTAATTTCAAGAATCTTTTTTTTTAGTGATAAAAATTCATATTTAAAGAACTTTCTTCAACCAGAGAAAGAAACTCTTATTTTAGGAACTTTTTTTCTAAAATTTCTCTTATTAAGAAATTCGTATTTCAAGAACCTCTTTTAATGCTTTTTTAAGGATCTTTTTTTCCCTTAAATTTCTCTTGTTCAGAACTTCTTATGTGAAGAACTTTTTCTTTGATACTTGAATTTCTTGATATAATATATTAGCCTGGAAAATGTCTTGTGCTTATCTTGAGCATGCAATTTCTTGAGCTATATAGTTTGTTGTTTAATCCAATGGATTTAGTTTGAACCTTTCCTACTTTGGTTTTCTTAACGTTTATTGTAGGGGACACAGCAGAAATTTCTATAGCAATACACTTAGATGGTGTTCCGCCAAGTATAGATGGACTCTCAGGCTTTATATGCTTTGAATTTAGAATATTTATCAATAAAATATACTTATAATAATCCGAAATTATTTAGAACAACATTCTTTAGCTGTTTTTTAGCTCAATATGCATTTATGCTTGAACAACTAATGCGACAAGTCGTTTTTTCGGAAAACTCTCTGAGTGAACTCGGCAACTGTACGAGCTAGAGCTATGAAATTTTGGAAGTAGGCTCTTTTGTTCCTTACTAAGCTAAAAACTATTGCATAGTTTAGATAAGTTCCTATGCTAAGCTTTAAAAGAAGAGTAATGATTTGAACAGGAGAGATTTTATGATTTTTTGGAGTGTGGACTCTTTTATACGTGTGAAAAGTAAAATTTATATCACAATTATGATAAATCCCTACGGTTAGACTAAATTGAAGATCATAAGTCTTCATATCTGATAAAGATTTCTGTGAGATCTAGGAAACTATACGACATAGAGCTTTGAAATTTGGTTTGTGGGTTCCTTAATGATTCTCAAGAAAAAAAAAATAACGTGCAATATTCAGACCAAATTACGGGGTATCTTGCAGTCAGCTAGCTGATCGACTATACTTTTTTTATTTATTATATTTTATTTTTTTTTCAATATTTGCCTGGTTCTTTGTGCAGAGTGCGATTATTATTGTTATTTGTGGTGCGCCCCACAATCGAAATGATTTTCTGTTGCCGTCGCCCAGGGCCATTGAGCTGTGAAAGCCCAGAAATATAAAGGGAAAGAAGAAATAAACATTTAACTTGATGCGAGATCAGCTTAAAACTGTGACCAAACAACGCGCCGGGGCAGCGCTGCGTGCAGCTTGTGGCAAGGTCAGATGTTGGCCACAAAATGCGCGCTAGCTCGGCAAATGCGGCTCAATGCCAAATGGGCAAAGCGGGCGCGCGCGGTTAACCCACATGGCCCAAAATATGCCATTTGCATTGGCCACATCAAGGACACGCAACTCAAATCGAGTCGACTCGAGTCTCAAGGACAGCCTCTGTTGCAGTTGCAGCTGACTTTCGTCCTGTTTTGGGCTGCTGCCTGTCGTCGGGTTCAACAGGCCGCCGCAGCGGGCGCAATGTCCTTTCACGACTCATCAGCATCCTGTTGCGCCCCGGCATCTCGTGCTGTCCGTGGATCTGTTCGAGAGTTCTGTCCTCTCGGCCTCCCTCTGGTGCGCTGCTGGTGCAAATCGCTTGGCATTTAGCAAACAACCTTTTGCTGCTGCTGCTCCTCCTGCTGTTGTCAACGTGTCGTGTCCCGCCGCCAGCCAAAACAAAAGTCGAAACTCTGATTTCTCTAAATCAAATAGTTTTGCCAAGGATGAAAAAAACACCTGAGGCCGTAACAAAAACACAACAACACACATGTACACATCTTGTCTCAACTCAATTTGAAGCTGACGAAAATAAGCAAGAAACGGGCATCAAACGGGTGCAAGCGACTGCGACATACTCTTTCACAGACAAGCAGAACTTAGCAGTGGTTGCATATATAAATTTTTATGCTCTAAATTCATTGAGTATGCATAGAAAGGGGAATTGTGGTCCTTTTTTTCGATATCTTTTTTCCTATTCTCATAAAATCTATAAAAATCGGTTTTGTTGCATGATTTTTCAAGCATAACTCGAGGATTATAAAAATTATTAACACGAAATTTGGTATGTGGGTTCTCGTATGGAGTACGTAGTTTAAAAATATTCCACTTTTGGGATATCTCTCGTTCACAGGCGAAGAACAGCTTAGAACAGGCTACTCTCTAATTTCAAAATATCTATTTTTATGACCTGAATTCATTGAATATGGATAAAAAGTTTAATTTGTGGTAATTTCTTTCTATATCTTCTTCGCACTCTCATAAAATTGTATAATATCAATTTTCTGACATGGTTTTTCAAGCATAACTCGAGAATTATAAGAATTATTAACACGAAATTTGGTACGTGGGTGCTCGTAAGGCATACACAGATTAAGAACATTCCACTTTTTAGATACCTCTCCTCATTTTACCCTCAATTGATAAGGCAACTCACTTATCAAGGTAAAGCCTTGCTCCTTTATCTGAACCAATCGAAATGTGTGAGAAGGGTATTTTGTTTTGGTGCAAATGTTTGTTGGGGGGCAGTAGAGAGCATCTCCGATCTCGAGAACTACAAGAGCTAGAGAAATTTTAAATATATGTTTTCCTAAACCAAATGATGTCTCTTTCCATAATCAATAAATCGGGGATTATAAGAGACATATATATTAAATATGGTATATAAATTCTCCACAATATGCAATATTTTTGGATATCTCCGTACTTCCTTTAAAACAAGAATTAAATTCATTCATAAAGGCAGAGCCTTACGCTTTGGTATGTACACAATTTTTTGGGTCATATTCAGTCCCTGAAAGTTTCATAAAAATCGGAGTATAAATACCGAAGTTAAACTAGACTATATTTCCCATAAAAAGTGTGGATTGAAGAGAAGAAGAAGAAGCACAGCTGCCATATAAAGTATGCAGCTTACGGCGCATATTTGTGTGTGTGAGTTTATTGTGTATGTGTTTATAGAAGAAATCCAGAACATTTGTAATGCCAACTATCAGGCAGGGTATCTCTACGTCGATCACGCCCGACTAAAATCTCATATCTGCCTCTGGCAACATATATATCCCCCGTTTTACACTTGTCGAACATGCAACAAGTTTTTCTTACAATGTTTTCTCACAATTTCTCTTTGATCTATTGTCGGCATTTTGGTAATTCGAGTTCTCTCAAGTGTTCATTTTTTTTTCGTCTTTTTTCTTTTGGGGTTTTGTAATTAACCGACATTTGAACACATCGTCGCAACTTCAGGTTGCAGAATGCCTCTCGCCCCCGCCCCCGTCCCCTGCCCCTCGCCCCCCGCCCCCTCCACCGTCCCTAACATCTCATATTGGCTCGTCCAGTCGCGTTCCGTCCACGCCTAAACACTTCACTTGGCGCATGTGTTTCGTCTCCGGCTGTTCGGTGTCCGGTTTCCACATTAGCTGCAGGCGGCGCCCCTCCCCTCCTCCCCCTCCCCCCGCTACACACCTTCCCACTCTTCGCGTTAATGAGAAAGTGTCACTGATTTGACGGCTGTCGTCAGCGCCTGCGCCGGCAAAAGACTCTGTCAAAGATTCTGTCAACTGGCGTCGCGAGCTGTGCTCCCAATTTAGAGTAGAGGATTTTGGCAGGAAGTCGCCTTTTGAAGATTTAATTGATTGTTGGCACACAAAATTCAAGTAGTTGACACAGTTCTAAAACATAAACGAGGAAAAGAATTGGAAGTGCAATCATGTAATTTATAAGGTGTCTTCAAACCAACTTTTATTATCAATCGAGTTCTTGTTTATATTTCAAAATATATTTATAAATATTAAATATATTTTCTTTTATACTCTAGAGTCTTTCGTCTAGTTATTACTTTTAAATAAACATGGTCTTCCTTATGACAATTCAAACTAAAAACTTCTTTTTGTTGCAAAAAATAATTCAGACTATACCGAATTCTTTGATTGAACTGGATTACAACTTTTTTTATACCCTGAATCTATTGATAAAGGGTAAAAAGAGGGTACATCGTTTTTGTGTAACAGGCAGAAGGAAGCATCTCCGACCCCATAAAGTTTATATATTCTTTCAACAAACAAAAGGAAGCATCTAACAAAAAGAGCTAAGTCCTATAGAAATTTCTTACTAGTTACAAAATTCTTAGCTAGCGGGCAAGGCCGGGGTATACCCTCAAATATCCTATATAGACATAGGTCCAAATTTCCCACCCCCGTAACTTTGTCAAATCTCATCCGATTTTCAAGAGGTTTGGCGCTTTGTTCATGGTTTGGCCTCAAGATCAATTTGGCATCAAAATCTGACAACCCTATTTTTGGTCGAAATTCATGTGAAAATGGTTCCCTCAAATATCCCATATAGACATAGGTCCAAATTTCCCACCCCCATAACTCAGTCAAATCTCATCCGATTTTTATAAGGTTTTGCGTTTTGTTCATGTTTTGGCCTCTATATCAATTTGGCATCAAAATCTGACAACCTTATTTTTGGTCGAAATTCATGTGAAAATGGTTCCCTCAAATATTCTATATAGACATAGGGCAAAATTCCCAACCCCGTAACTTGGTCAAATCTCATCCGATTTTCGCAAGGTTTGACTTTTTTGTCATGGTTTGGCCTCTATATCAATTTGGCATCAAAATCTGACAACCCTATTTTTGGTCGAAATTCATGTGAAAGTGGTTCCCTCAAATATCCTATATAGACATAGGTCCAAATTTCCCACCCCCATAACTCAGTCAAATCTCATCCGATTTTTATAAGGTTTTGCGTTTTGTTCATGTTTTGGCCTCTATATCAATTTGGCATCAAAATCTGACAACCTTATTTTTGGTCGAAATTCATGTGAAAATGGTTCCCTCAAATATTCTATATAGACATAGGGCAAAATTCCCAACCCCGTAACTTGGTCAAATCTCATCCGATTTTCACCAGGTTTGGCGTTTTGTTCATGTTTTGGCCTCTATATCAATTTGGCATCAAAATCTGACAACCTTATTTTTGGTCGAAATTCATGTGAAAATGGTTCCCTCAAATATCCTATATGGACATAGGTCCAAATTACCCACCCCCATAACTCAGTCAAATCTCATCCGATTTTCACCAGGTTTGGAGTTTTGCTCATGGTTTGGCCTCTATATCAATTTGGCATCAACATCTGACAACATAATGTTAGGTCGAAATTCATGTGAAAATGGTTCAATTATCTTAAAGTCTAAGTCCTTTTGACTACATTCAGGCTTAATCTAGAGAATCAGCTTAAAGATTAAAGTTTGTTGATGCTTACAAAATATTTAAAAGAAGCTTGTTGTAAAATAGTTTACAACAACTATTTCTCATCACATATCTGAGCCAACCTTGAGTTAATGTAATAATGTTATAGGAAGTTTTACAAGAAAGGGTACAGCTCTGATGAAGGGAGCAGAAGGTTTATCATTACTTTAGCTAAAGAAGTCCTGAGCTGGGAGTACGAATTCCTCGCCGAGCTCTGCATTCTGGACATTCCCAGAGAATGTTCCTAGGCTAGTCTCGCACCACGACAGATCTCTCAACCCCAACCCGAATGCATTGCAAGTGTGAAAACTGGCATATCCATGACCTAATCCTGGCCAGATACTAATCGAATTTATCAAAAAGAAAAACCTCTCAAGTCTAAGCTTTAAAGAAAGACAAACAAAATGCGTTAGCTGCATTTGGGCGGCGGATCGCGTGATTTTGGTCTAATCTTGTGATTTGTAGAGAAATTGACAACATTATCGGGCATTAACAAGAGGCGGCAGAGATGACAACCGCCGCACAGTGGGACGAGGCGCAACAATGAAAATGTGAACGCGTCGCGACGAGGTTTGTTGCCGCCATTGTTGCCAACGTGCCGAAAGGCGAGACAAAGCTGTGTTGAGCGCAATAAAACGCAGCCAAAATGTCACCTGAGCCAAATTGCAGCCGTTCCCAAAAAGAAAAACAACACACAAAAATTGAGAATAATGGAGAGAAATCGAGAGAGAGAAAAAGGTGCAAAAGGAGCCGCATCGGTTGACTTTGATGCTTTGTTTTAGAAACACGTTATCACATTGTCGGCGGCACAAGAAAGCGGCCGCAAGTCGAACAGCTCAATTAATGGCAGAAGAAGAAGAAGAAGAAGAAGAAACAGAGCGGCACATCCTTAGAGCCAGCCCCGTTGTAAGGACATCTCTCTCGCTCTGCTTATGGAGACATCAAGTTGAGCATCGGCCGATGACTAAACCGAATTTGAAAGCCGAATTGTGCACGTTGCCGCGCAGCGGGTGATCCTTGATTTATGCGACGCCTGATCCTTGATCCTAGCGCGGCGAGCACACGCAATCGATCGAGAGGAGATAGAGAGAGGGAGAGAGAGAGAGAGGGGGAGGGAGAGAGCGAGCGAGCAGCGCGTGCAAAATGTTAGAGCGCAGGATCTGGGGCACATTAAAGACTGCCTCGTCGAAGCCCGTCGAACTGATCCATAAGCCAACAACAAACGAGCTCCGCCAGAAAAACATCAAAAACATCAAAAACAACAAAAACAACAACAACAAAAAGCGAGCAACTTAATTGAAGAAGAAGCAGCTGAAAAGGGCCAACATAAGCGGATTGTTGGCAACGTTTTTGGGATTGTTCCTTTTTTATAATAGTCTTAAAGAATTTGTTACTTTTGGGCCTTATTGAAATGAGCAGCTTGTTATTGTTGTGCCTCTTTGTGTGCGTGTGTGTGTGTGTGTGTGTGTGCGTGTGTGTGCGTGTGTGTGGACGTGTTAACACAGCAATTAACTTTAACAGTCGATTTATGCATCAACAGGACAACAGCTGGACTCTGCATTTTTTGTATTCAATCATCAGCAGCAGGTTTTATGAAGATTTACAGTGCTGTAAAACAGATCGAGGCCACAAACAGTGCGCGTCAGTGTTGCGTAAATACAAAAGATCATTTGCATAGGTGTTGTAAATTAACAACAGTTGGTTTTATGGGTCGAGGAAGTTTGAGGAAGTTTATTGTATAAGTATAAAAATATCCATATCTCAAATCTGTTTAAAAAGTATGGGAGTTTGGAATAGCCTCAAAATCCTTAAAGCTAAAGGCATATTAAAGGAGGTTTTCCATATACTTAATCTTGTCATCGAATCAATAAATGAAGTCTTGGGATAGCAGATCCTTAAAAAATCGTGGTTCTCAAAATTATGTTAAGGGCCTTTATATTTAATGCATATTGAAAGGGATTTTTTGAGCAGCAAAGCTCAATAAAACCTAGAGTCTTGGTAAAGAAGTTTTTTATAAAAATAAATATTCCCAAATTGAAAAACGTAGTGAAGGAAAGTTCAAAAGTATTTAAGCTTTCTTTTTCTGTTTTTGAATAACTCTGCGTTATATTAAGAAGTAAAAAATTGATTCAATTCAATTTTAGAGTAAATGGCTTAACGAAATATTAAAAAGTTACCTTTGTGGGCGATATTTGATAAACTTACCAATTTATAAGTTTCAAGTTGGCCTAAAAATTAAACCATATTTTTTAGGCATATTCAAGAAGGTTTTCTATATCCTTTACCTCACACTCTTAGCAATATCTAAATTCTTGGGAAAGAATGTTTTTTTTTAATTCCAGATCTCAAAATCTTGATAAAGCCCAGACTATGTATTTAAGGCATATAAGAAAAGTATATTCAAAAGTATTTGTGCTCATGTTTTTTCAATAACTGCTATTTAATTTTATGTTTTAATAAGTAGTAAAAATTAATAAAAATTTAATTTTATATTAAATGATTGAATGGAATGATGAAAAATTGGTTTTGTGTCAGATATTTGATACATTTTCTAATTTAATTCCAATTTTCAAGTTGACCTAAAAGTCAAGTCGCAAAAAGACCTTAATAAACTTGACAAAAACTAAAACAGTTTTTTAAATAAAAGTTTAAAGGGATATTGAAAAGTATTTGAGCTTCAGTTTCTATTTAACAATAATTTTCATTTAATTTTGAGTGTCATTAATTAGGTTTTCCATATCCTTATAAACTAAACAAAAACTAAAGTTCAAGTCGAATGACTTAGGAAATTTAAAAAAGTTTAACAAAAGTAAATAAAATAATACAAAATTGTCGTAAAAGTTTTCCAACACTTAGCTACCCAGAGTACAAACTGTACCAAAATACCCCAACTAGATACCCAATAGTTATGTATATAGAAGATGTTGTCTATGTTCTACTTAGGGACAGCTGCTTACCATGTCTAACTAGGTCCTAACTATGCCCTAAATACTTTATGGCCCACGGAACAAAGCGGGCTAACAACCGCATTAGGGTGGCCCATAAAATGCGACACCAGCGCACAAAACAATTGCGCAGTCATAAAACTGACAACACCCACTGTAACCGATCAGTTCCACCAAAAAGCAAGTATATATAGGAAAAAAAAGGCAATAACAAAAAGTTGGTTGATTAAGTTGTGAGGATAACATATGCCAGACAGGATATATGCACAGGACTCAAGCAGAACGTTGATCGAATTAAAAAGAAAAAAAAAAAAAGGCAACTGGTTGCAGTTGCTGCCAGACAGAACTGAGTTAAATTGATTCGTCACACCGATTTCGATACATTAAATGCAATCATTTGACAACAGGACGAAAATATTTTCATCCATTGTGTCCCAACAATACAGAAACAACAACAACAACAAGGCACAAAAATGTCTGTTGGACTTTTGTTGTTCAGTTTGTTCGGTTGCTCGACTCCCCCCCAAAGCGTAACAAATTATCCTGATGAGGATACATACAAGCTGACTCCTTATCCCAGCCAGACTCGCTCTCTCTCCCTGCCTCTGACTGTGTGTGTGTGCGTGTGTGTGTGTGTGTGTGCGTGACTTTGTGTGCATGGTCTAACGCCTGGGAGCCGGCGATAATTGCTCGTTAGTAGCAAACATTTTCATTTCCATTTCCATCCCAATTTGACCTGACTAAGATGTTCTTTTTGCCTGCCAAACTGATCGATGGATCTGTGAAAATTATATATCTATATATACATATATGTGATTGATTTGTGGGGTTTGCTTATCTTTTTATAATATTAATACAAAATTTAGATAACATTTGCTTTCTAATAATAATTTATTTATAATTTTAATCTTATTTGGGTTTTTCTTAAAGAGAGTCAAAAAATGTTTAAAGAAAGTTGTTTGCATTTATTATATTTAATATTTAATATTTGTTTTAGTTTAGGAATCGAACCTACGTAAAATCCGAAAAAACCATTTCAAACGTTTGTTTTTATTAATATTAAATTTTATATTTTGTAAATCTTTTTTTCGGGTATTTAGTAAAACTTTATGATATTTTGATCATAATTCTATTAAGTATTATTAATGTTATAAAATGAATTTTAATATTTATTGGGCCTATTTCAAGTTTTAAGTCTCTGCTCTGAATAGTTTGAATAGAAATTCCTATGCCTGTTGCATGTTTGATGCATTTCGAATATTTTGCTAAAATTTTATATAAAAAAAAAAGATATATAAATGCAAATAATAATTAGAAAAATAAATAACTGATGGGATTGTTTCTTAGCCGAACTTTATTTCTACTTTAAGTTCCACAAACTTTCTAAACTATCTTAAAACTAAATAACTTGTGGATCTTGTGTCTCAGCAGCAGCTTTTAGGCATGAATATGATTGATCAGCGTCGAATTGTGAAGCGCACGGAAGATTGTCAGTATTTTAAGAAGTTTTCAGTGTTGTACAGAGTTAAAAGTGTCCTAAGGCACAGTTCTAATAATTCGCAACTAGCGAAATGGGGCCTAAAAGGTTTCTGTTATAATTTTCTAATATTTTACACACTGGGAACTTAAAAAGTTCAACTATTATTTACAGTATTTAAATACATTTTCAGTGTTGTGTAACTTCTAAAAAGCCTCTTTGGGAATTTCGAGAGCTTACAAATTTAGAACTGGCCTATAATTCAGTCTTAAAAAGTTTCTCTTCCACTCTGATAACTCTCTTATTTTAATACCCTTCAATTAAGGTGACTTTCGTCGAATACCCTGCTTTTTTTTTGCCAGTTTATCTGGCTGCCAAATTGCGTAGCTTCTGAAAAATTGTGGAAATCTCAACTGCACAACATATGCGGCTCATGTGGAGCAGGGCCAAGTGTTCCGCAGAGATCAAACGAAGCGAGAAACTACCAAAAACAAAACCTACAACAAAAAAAACAAAAAAATAAGGAGAAAGAACAATAAAAACATTGAAATAGTTGGACAAGTGGCATTTGTTTTGAGCACTTGCTCGACAAATCAAAATTGAGTATATATGTGCCATATATGTGCATGTATATTATATGTGCATGTTTTTGCCGAGAAAAATTGGTAAAATAAATCGACCGAAAGTCAAGTGGAGACAATGAAGACGTCAGCGCTGTGGGTTATTAGAGGATATGTCTTCATCTTCATCTGCCGGCACGCACTTTGATATCTAAGACAACTTGACAAAACAATCAAAGCAACGCGCCAGCACGCACGGCCAACAACCAGCAACAACAACAACAACAACAACAACCAACAACTAACAACAACAACCAACAACAACACATGTTCAAATGACTGTCTATTAATTTGCGCCATAGTTTACTACTGTTATTGTAATTGTAGTTGTAGTTGTAGTTGTAGATTTTGTTGTTGTTGTTGTTGTTGTTGTAGTTGTACTTGTTGTTCCTTTTTTTGCCCAAATATTGTGTACATGTGCAACAACAATAGAGCAGGGTGTACGAAAAGAAACCAACAAGCATTAACAGCTAACTGCGGCACGCCGAAGTCTAAATGCCCTTCCCTAACATAGGTCCTCGATATTACTTACAACAATCTTCAGACTAAAATTCCGACTAATTGTTGCTATAGAAGTTAGTTTATATGCTCTTACATCACATTAATAGATTAGTTTCTATATAATGTGATGGTATTTGTTTTTGTTGTATACATTGTGATAATTGTATATTTTATGATAAAAAATGCTTGACAATATATATGATGTATAATATATACAATAATAAATTATACAATAATAATATATTAGCTATATTCCGATTTGATATGGTTTTGCGGATATGTTATAACAATACTGAAGCTCATAACAGTTGAGTTTGCTTAAGATATCCTGAAAAACAGAAAGTTTTAACAAACAAAAACTCATTTTCGAACTGATTCTTTCTATAGAGCTTTAAAATAAAGTAGTTCGATATTAACATATGTTTAAGATAATTTGTTTGCGATATCATGGAGAAACAAAAAAGTTTTTCATTTCAAGGCCTTATTTTCGACCGATTCTTCTTATAGAGCTATATAATATAATAATATGGGAAGTATTATACACCTTGTAACTAGAATTTGAAAAATGTATCTTGATAAAGACTCTGCTTTGGATACAGATTAGGTATATATATAGATTGATAGATAGATAGATAGATAGATAGATATATAGATAGATAGATAGATAGATAGACAGACAGACTGATAGATACATAAATATATTATGCATATAAACACATTAATACTTCAAATACCTTTGCTTCTCTGCGTTACACATTTCAGCACAAAATTGTACTACCCTACTGTAGGGTATATTAAAGAGCTGTGGAAGAAACAAAAAGTAGGCAGCGCACTTTGACGCTGTAGTCCAATTGCCGTTGATAATGATGCACTCAGTCGGCAAAGTTGAAAGGTTGCCGGTGAAAGAAACCAAAACCAAATGAAAAGATGCCTCCCGCACTCCGCGCCCCTCGCCCCTTCGGCTGAGGATAAATGTAGATTTGAACGCCTCGAATTTTCATTTCTCTTTTGTGGCCCAAGCGGCTTCTCTTTTCATATACATGCATCTATATCTATATGTGTATTTGTATTTTTTACTCGGCGTGGGCAGAGTTCAACTAATTGAGTTGGAAATTTTTGCAAATGCCATGACCAGCGGTCGCCGGTTCAAAGGCAGCGCCGACGGCAACTGCAACCGCCAACTGCAACTGCGGCTAAGCATGTTGCAAGCATGACTTTTCGACTTTTGCCTAGTCGCCGTTCATGTGTGCGTGTGTGTGTGTGTTAGTGTGTGTGTGTGTGTCTGTGTGTGTTTGTGTACAGCCTGATCCTGGCGCATTTTGACAGCCGCGACAAAACTAATTGATTTCAAAACGGCTCAAAGCCGACAGATCCTCAAAATGCTCGCCCACACAGACGCAGACGCACATCAGCTGCTGCCAAGAGTCCAAAAAATGCTCGAAACTGTATTTAAAACAAATGTTTTTATCTTAATTTTATTACTTTTTTATTGTTACTTGTGCCCAAATATTTCTTTGAATTTTAAAGTTGAGCTTGGGGCTCGAAAAGCAGCAGATTTCGGGCTGTAAAGTGATTTGTAATATTAAAATCTATTTTTTTTTATAGAAATATTAAAGTAACACACACACACACACACACACACACACACACACACACACACACACACACAAGCAGACAATCCGCTAGCTGCTTCTACGCTTTGCTCCAGACTCTATATAGGAAATTCCCTCTTAATTAACTTGGCTGTTCATGGTTCGATCTTTATAAGATTTTCAGGATTCAAATATGGCACACAAAAGTGTGTATATACTAATGCGCAAGGGGCTAGCTCTAAAAATTATTATTCTGCGATTTTATTTGGGAATTATGGGCGATATTTTTAAAAATAAAACAATCCGTGGTTGTATGTGCCAAAAAAGAACCTACACGCTACGTTTGCCGTATCTAGCTCTTAGATTCCTCGAGTTATGTATAAAAAAACCAATCGTCTTCAAAGCGATATTAGGCGATATTTTAAAAATGGTAGAAGATATCGCAAAGAAATGTGAAGCATATGTATTCAAAATTTCAAGTCTCTAACTTACATAGTTCTCGAGATTGAGCAACTTTATAAGTTTGAAGATGCGCCCTTCTGCCTGATATCCAAATTTCAAGAGTCTAACTTACAGCGTTCTCGAGATTGAGCAACTTTTTAAGCTCGGTGATTCTTCCTTCTGCCTGATATACTCACCTGTTTTTTTTATGATAATAGAGCATATGTATTGCAAATTTCAAGTCTCTAACTAACATAGTTCTCGAGTTTAAGCTACTTTATCAGCTCGAAGATGCTTCCCTTTGCCTGTCATACATACCTTTTCTCTTTTTGGCAGTAGATCAAATTTCTCTATTCTCTACCTTACACAGTTCCCGAGTTTAAGCGACTTAACCAGCTCGAAGATGCTGCCTTTTCCCTGTTATAAAACTTTGCCTTATAAAAAACAGAGAACATTTTTCATATAACTTCGCTGCAGAGTATTGAAATCAATTTCAATTCAATAATGTGCACTTTGCCGCATTTAAGCTACCTGTTGAGAGATGCGTGAAATGCAGTTCGGGTGACTTTTTGGCCATGGCCAACAGTTTGCGAGTCGGATGTGTCACAGTTGATGATCGTCGGTGATCGTCGGGCACAGCTCCACGCTGTCAGGGCCGGGTTGTGGCCGCCTGTTGGTTGACATTATGGTTTCATTGCCAGACCACACTTAGGCGAGCTTCACGCTTGTCCGGCCACGCCTGGCGCATTAAAAAACACAGAGAGAGAGAGAGAGAGAGAGATGCAATTCCGAGTAGTTGCCGGCCGGACAATGTGCATGTAATTTTGAATTAATGCCACAAGATTCGCACGGGCAGCGGGGGGAGGAGAGAAACTCCAGCCGGATTCGTTACGCCGCCGGAGCGCATTGAGTCTCATAATTGATCGTAATGTGCAAAGGGCCTGTCAACAGGCCAAGGGACTGGACGCGGCAGGACACTCGCTCCGTTCGTTCGCTCCGTTCGTTGTCGATAAAAAGGACACATTCGCCTGCGGCATTTGTCGCGCTCGACTCGCACTTCTTTGCGCCTCTTTTGTCGTTTCTAGGTTTCTCGCTCTGGAACCTTGCCGATTTCATGGACGAACAATGCCCATCATCGATCTCCGGGATGTGTGGGCCACATTTTGCCTGGCATCGAGTGCGGAACGAGATGAGAGAGTATCTCGTTGTTGGATCTGGCTGCATGTGCCCCGCAAAAATCTTTGCTTTATTGATAAATCTAGCTAGATTTGAATGAATCCCGCTCTTAACTTCTAGGTATATCTATATATCTATTACTTTATGGCTGGCTTTATGACCTGGATTTATAGCACAAGTTTATGGTACTCGCTTGGCAGGTAGCTCGTATACCCTACAGTTTCCTGTTCACACATTTCGGCTTGCAAAAGTGGTTGACTAGCCAAAAATCGAAACTTTCTTTGTTCAAATAAAGAACTTTTGTTTATTTGTGACTATGTTTCACATTTTTGAATAATGTTATACTTAATGCCTTTTTTGGCGGACTTTCCATTTTTAAATATTTTATTTTATGGCTCGAGGTCCTGGGCTTAATTTATTAAAATCAAAATTATATTGATTTCTTAACAGTTTTCGATATCTATAATAATTATATATCTTTCTATAGTATCACATATAGAATATAATGTTCCATATGTGTTGAACTCCGGAGAAAATTTCTGACACAAGACTATGCAAATATATTTGAGAAATATTTTTGTATATTTCTTTTCATTTTAAATAAACAATTTTCATTTTAAATAAACAATAAATGACCTTAAAAGTGCTTGATGGAAATTGTTTAATTTTTAAATATTGCATTTTATGCAAAATACTTAAATTTGTTGAGGGAAAATGTTGTTTTAGCAATTGGGAAAAGGAAAATTGACTTCCTACTGCTCGAATATAGTTTTTTCTGTCTTTTAATATAATATTAATATGATATTGATATGAAGATTTAATTACAAATCATATATTTATTAATATATTAATAATATATATATATAATAAATATTTAAATATTGATTATTGATATGAAAGATTTAAATATTTATTTTTATTTAAAAGATTTAAATACTTGAATATTCAAGTAAATGGTGCTAAGAAGCCCTGCTGGATTTGTCCCTTATAAAATCAGAAGATTGTAACGTCTTTAACTAAGAAAATAATAAGAGTTATATTGAGTATTATACAAAATAAATAAGTATTATATTACTTGTAAAGACAGTCTTATTATTCCCTCTTCCATTACTTACACAATCATTTCTAATGTCAGACCAAAATATTTAGCTCTCGATCTCGCTTAGCTCACTTTTGGCTGCTTAGCTAAACGGATATTGTTCTATATCTTGGCTCGAGCCCCTTGCAAATCTGAGCAAAGTCAGTAACTAAAACCAACAGAGCTTACTTTTAAGTATATCTGTATATGCTGGCAAATGTTTGCTTGGATCCATTGCCAAATGTGCATATCAAATGCCCAAAAACCGAGAAGGGCAAATTCTGAAGAAGCGCGATTTAATAAATCTGCTGCGAAAGTAGAACAAATCCGTGTGGCACATGCTTAACCCTTTACTTGCCAGGGGATTACCTGCCACTTGAGCTCCATTGAGCTGTTGCAAATCAGCGAAAATCAGCCAAAAATTTTAAGCCCAAGTGGATTGTCAAGTAATCCCACAGGCAGCGAGCGAGTGAGAGAGCGAAAGAGAGAGAGCGAATTGCAAGTGAACTAATTTTGGGATTGGATTAAGCGCAGATTCCGTGAATTTCTTGTTTGATTAAAGCGCAACGTTTTTGCTGTTGTTGTTGTTGCTGCCTTTTTATAGCAATTAACTGTGCAATATGCCGAATCAAAACAAGACGCAGCAGCTAGAAAGGGAGAGAGAGAGAGAGAGAGCGAGCGAGCGAGACTGTCTGTGTGTGTGTGTATAATCAACAGCCATACGCTTACAAGCAGAGCGGCGCAGCAACCCCTGTTTGGATTGGATGTAATGGATATTTTGACGCCGAGCCAAGCAAAGGGCTGCAAATAAACATCCACAAGTTCCAAAACAAACGGCAGCCAGCAACAAAAACAAACAGCCCAGTGTGTGTGTGTGAGAGAGTGCGCGCGTGTTAGTGTGTGTGTGCTTGTGTGTGGATGGCAAGTGGAACAAAATGGTCAGCCAAACCGGTTTGAGCGAGAGGCGGAGTCAATGCTGCGCTGTCTACCTAGCCTGTGCACGCTCTCTGAGCGCGTGCGTGCGCGTGTGTGTGTGCGTGCGCGAGTCGCGTCCACTGAAGCATGTGTGTGTGTGTGTGTGAGACGCGCTCAGTGCAGCGTGTGTGTGTGTGTGTGAGACGCGCTCAGTGCAGCGCTGCGTATAAATAGCGCGCTGCGCTGGTATGGAGAGTCAGTATTGAGCGACGCCTCGCAACGTGCACAACGCAACAAACAGTTAGAAACGTGTGTTTCGTTAACATAGCAGTAAAATTGTTGATAAATACTTTGCAAATATGGTGAAAAGTGTCTGCGAAATGGAATTCAAGAGCAATTTCTCCATCGATGCCATTTTGGCAAAAAAACCAACAACAACAGCACCCGTGATCAAGCAAGAGCCAATGCCACATCAAACACATCCCCATTATCATGCGCATCCATATGCCAACTCTGACGGTGAGCTGTCCGCATCTGAAGATTTTGATAGCCCCTCGAGGACAAGCACGCCGATGAGCAGCGCCGCCGAATCGCTGTCGTCGCAGCACAACGACAAGCTGGATGTGGAGGAATTCGATGATGAGGACATCGAGCTGGACGGCGAGGAGGACAGTGATGGCAGCAGCGAGCATGCGGGCAATCCCAGCAAGAAGCAGAAGCTCAGCGCCGGCAGCAATGACAACAAGAAGCCGCCGTACAGCTACAATGCGCTCATTATGATGGCCATACAGGACAGCGCCGAGCAGAGACTGACCCTGAATGGCATCTATCAGTATCTGATCAATCGGTTTCCGTACTTCAAGGCGAACAAGCGCGGCTGGCAGAATTCCATACGCCACAATTTGAGCCTGAACAAATGCTTTACGAAAATACCGCGCAGCTATGATGATCCCGGCAAGGGCAACTACTGGATTCTGGACCCCTCCGCCGAGGAGGTCTTCATTGGCGAGACCACCGGCAAGCTGCGTCGCAAAAATCCCGGCGCCAGTCGCACCCGTCTCGCCGCCTACCGTCAGGCCATCTTCTCGCCCATGCTGGCCGCCGGCGGCGGTGGCTATGGCGCTCCGGCGGGCTATGGCTATCCGGGCATGCAATTTGCCGCCGCCGCTGCCCTGTATCAGCGCATGAATCCGGCTGCCTATCAGGCAGCCGCTGCGGCTGCCGCTGCTGCTGCTGCCTATGGACAGCCACAGCTGCAGTATCCATCAGCTGCTGGACCACCGCCGCCGCCGCACGCCGCCGCCGCCGCCCATCCACAGCTGCAGGGCTATCCGGGCGTGCATATGAATGCGGAGCTCTTTCAGCGCATGCAGTTCTTTGGCAAATTTCCGGCCAGCTAAGGCGCCCAGCCACGTTTGCCACGCCCAGCGTTTTGGTTTAATGGGACAAGGCTTTGGTTAAGCCGCCGCCGTCGTCGTTGTCAACAGCAAGAAGCCGCACACACAATTCCCTTTGACGTCTGAATGTTGCATTTAGCAAGAGCCAACAAATTTGTTTGTGTCCAGCGCCGGCCTGGACAGCCGGTTAGCTTTCTGGCTAGCATTTGAGTAGCAGCGCACCAGGCTAACAAAAAAAAAAAAAAAAATCCAATTCAAATACAGCTGCTCCGCCGCCCAGCACTCGGCATGGCGGCTTGTAGTTTGGCTACATTAGAAATAAATAAAAAAAAAAACTTATTTATTAAATACATAAAACTAATAAAAAAAAACATTTTAAATGAACAAAAAACTTGAAATTGTTCTCATTTTTATAATTTATATTAATTTCTAGCAAATTTCAAATATTTTCAGCTGTTTTTGGCAGTTCTTAACTTGATTCAAGCTACTTTTGAGCGAACTTAACTTATTTCAAGCTAAGTTTAACTTGATTCAGGCTATTTATCAATACATTTTAGCCTTTTTCTTTTTATTATGGCTATGAATACTTATTTTTAGCTACTTTTAGCCTTTCTTATCTTTTTTCCTGCCTTTGCTTAACTTATTTCGAGCTGCTTTTGCTTCTTTTAAGCTTCTCTCTTGTAACTTAACTTAACTTCTAGCTGCCTTTAGTCACTTTCCGCTAGTTTTAGCTTTAAAACCAACTGTTTTTAATTATCTAGCTGCCTTTGTACAGCTATTAGCTGCCTTTTTAGCTGCTTTTAGCTGCCTGATGACTTAATTAGGCGGCAAACATGAGATTTGTTTGAAGCTGTGCGCAGAGAGAGAAAAGGGGCGATCAGCTAAGTTGTTGTTGTTGTTTTTGTTGTTGTTGTCGTGTTGTTGTCTCAATTTCTTGGCTCTTTACATGCCCAGTGACAACTCCAGCTGTGCCCCGCACCGCAGGTAACCCAACTAGCCCGAACCCTGCGCACGTAGGACTCCTTGCCGGGGTCCAGTTCCAGCCAGGCCATTGTCTCAGCCAGCACACGTCTATTTGCCTACACACACATGTCTCTGTGTGTGTGTGTGTGTGTGTAAATACAACAATTTTTCTTAACTTTTGTTATACAATTTTTCAACTAATATGGCCTGGATAAAAGTGAAAGATGAGAACCCTAGCAAAAAGGGCACCGACAATGCCAAGCGGGGCCACTTTTTTCACTTCATCTCTCTCTCTCTCTCTCTCTCTCTCTCTCTCCCGCTCTCGCTCTCGCTCTCTCTCTCTCGCTGTCTAGAGCTGGCGAAGGCGTTGTTGAAATTTCTCAAACTGTTTTGTTCTGTTGATGTCTTCATTTTCAAATATTCCAAAATTTTCGGAGATAGAAATTTGTGCGGCAGCCGCGCTTTGATCACTTGTGATCACAGCTGTGCGTGTGTGTGTGTGTGTTAAGTGCGCAACATGTGAGAAAAACGGAGCATCAACAATCATCAGAACAAACATCATCATCATTATCATTGTCATTATCATTATCATTGTCATTATCATGCTCATCGCTGGCATCAACAAGTTCCTCTTCTAACAAGGCCCGCTCCTATCATAAATACTGCGCTTTTCTCTCCCCCTCTCTCTCGCTCTCTCTCTGTGATTCTCCGTCTCGCTCGCTCATCGATTTGTTTCAAGAAAATGATAATTAATATCATCGTTAGTCAGTTGCGTGAGTGAGCGACGGTTTCGGTAGCAATTATCATACTCGTATTTTCATCTCTTTTATTTTTCTTTCATTTTCCTTCTTCCATTTTCAATAATTGTAAATTATTGTTCGGACACTGTTTGTCTGTTTTGGGTTTTGTTTGTGGGTAAATCATGTTATTGAAACGATTAGCTGGCAGTTTTATAGGGTGCCAAGCAGCACTGGCTGCCTGTCGAGAGAGGGGGAGGCGGAGGGGGAGGTGGGGTAGGGGGGAATGAATGGGCACAGTTGTTATAAGTCCGAAGTCAGCTTAACAGTTGGTGCCAAATGAACGCGTGAAGGTTTCAGTTATTAACTTGGTTAATTGAAAGCCGAGTTTAAAGTATGTCAAAGCTTAATAAAATCAAGAATGTCGACAGCGCTTAGTTACCTAAACTAATAAGCGAGAAATCGCTGGATCAAACTCTGCAAGAATTTTCAATTAGTATTGTTTCAATATATTCAATTGTAAATGTTGATTAAATTTGTTGCTATTAACAAAGAAAAATGCAATTTTTAATTATTATTATTATTATTAATTATTAATTATTATTATTAATTATTATTAGTTATTTACTAAGATATGAATGAGGGTTAATTATTAAAGTTTGCGCCGGGCAATGACGCGTAATTTCTTTCGGAATAAAGTTGAAAATAAACTTTAAGCATTTCAAATTATTTTGAAAAATAAGATATGTTAGTAATTAATAATTAAATAATTTTAGCCGGGTAACGCCGAATCATTTTGCTGGTATAAAGTTTAAAGAAAACTTTTCTTTTTTTATTAGCACATATTGAACATTAATATTTAATTTTCGTTTAAATAAGATAGAAATATGTGTAAGTAATTAATTTATTTGAGCCGTGCAACACCGGGTAATTTCTGCTAGTAAAAATATAAGAACTAGGCTTTTCCAATTTAATTTTCTTTAAATAAGATTTAAACGTGTGTTAATAAGTTTGCGCTGGGCAATGCCGCGTAATTTCTGTTAGTTTCAAGCTGGCAATAGAATTTTATTTATTTTTGTTATCTGTCATCTTTTTCATATGATAACAAAAATATATAAAATTTCCCTTTAAGCTTTTCAATCTAAATTTTATATTGAATTCTCATTATTTTATATATATTTTTTAATTCCCATATTAATAGATCACAATATCCGTGCTTTAATCCAAGCGCGCCTTTTGTTCATTTCATTTCGCATGTTTTCATGTGTATGCGAATTGTTGGGGTTTAGGCCAGGCTCAAGAACACATGCAAGAGTTAAATCGGGCCCACACATAAGTCCCATATGCCATCCAATATTTTGCATATAGAAGCCAAGCTTAGCCTCGCCGACTTACAATCCTGTGAGTAACTGTTGGAAACGGAGTTGCATTGTTTGATTGGGCAGTTGCCCGGCTTAAGTAGCCGCTTGTTATTGAAATAGTTTTGGATGAGCGCATTATATACTTAACACATTGCCGCAATTGATGCACGGGAGCACGGGATTTGCTGATTGAATCCACTTACCTAAGCCAAGGGACGAGACCCGAGAGACTCCGGGCTCAATTTCGAACTGGTCTAAGTCGCTAAAGCAGTTTGTGTCCTTGTGTTGACCTGTGGAATTATTGGTTCATGGGATCTGCTAGATGGGATTCCTTTTAACTGTATCACACACACAGTCTCCGGAGGTCCTGCAGCACGCGTGGACTTGCTGTGCTTAACCAGTTTCGAGTTGAGTTCGGAGTTTGAGAATTGGCTTAAGTGCTCGACATGCAATTTACAAAGATAACAACAAGCTGCGGCAGCCGAAAAACGGATCTGCCTTACTTATCTTATTACCCGGGTTAAGTGCACGGATTACGTGGTCGAAAGAGCAGCAAGGAGCAGCGAGAAGCAGCGAGAAGCAGCACAAGCTGATTACCTTTAGGCTTTGTCTATCTCCCTTCTCTACCTTCTCCCGGCTGCGTGTGCCGTTTGTTACACTTTCTGTGCATTTAGTCTGCCCCAGGCTGAGGCAGCTAGAGCAGGACTTAGCCCAGTTTCATTAATGATTCAAGCCCATCCAACCAGTTCAGGGGTTTCTCCCTCTCCCTCTTTTGTATAAATATTTGATATATATTGTATATAGATCGGTTAGTTTTTCTTTGAGGCTTAACCCGACGCGTTGAGGTTTTAGTCGCTTTGTCTCTCGCCGGGATGTTCTTCTTGTTCTCGAGCTGATGAATAGACAATCGCTGTAAGTAGATACTAGATAAGTTTAGGCCAGACAACTTTGTGCAGGATGAGTGTGGAAGATGCGTGGAAAGCAGAAAACAAGATGTTGGGGAACAAGATATATGATTAGAAGCAAGGAATTGTTAATAGCTGCCATAAATAATCAAGATTTGAGATAATAGTAACAGAAATTCAAATAAAGTAAAAGAAATTAATCAAGTGAAAGAACTGAGAAGAGATATAAAAAGGCTTCGAGAATATATCAACAAAATTTGGAACAGAAATTTTCTCTATTAATGTAAATAAATATATATTTTTAATTATTAAATATTTTTATTAGGGAACACATATTTTTCTTTTTATATATCAACAAATTTTGGAACAGAAATATTCCTCGTTAACGTAAATAGATATATATAAGAAGTTATAAAATATTTTTCCTATATTACATTCTGGTTTTTATATATCAACACATTTAGGAACAGAAATGTTCCCTATAAATCTAAATAAATATATATGAAATTTTTAAATATTTATTAGATTTTATTTAGAGTTAGAATTTTTATTTAGAATTTATTAGAGAATACATATTATTCTTTATCAATTAAAAAACTAGATATATTCTGTGTTGTATGTATGGGGATTTGAACCCTCAACTTTGTGTTTAGCATGCTGTCTCTGAGTTCACTTAAATATGTCTTGATTCCTGAGAATGTATACATATGATGGCATTGTAGTTGACAAAAGAAATGTTTTAATTTCTATATATCGTTTAATTGAAGAATGTACATATTCTGTCTTGTATGCACGAGGATTTGAACCCTCAACTTTGTGTATATAATCTTTGTGTTATAATCGATAAATTATAAATATTATTACATATAAATTGGTGAAGTATACCCAATAGAAGAAGCAGCTTAAAAATGTGACATTTGCTGCTGAATTTGAACCAGCGACTTCTAGCTTGCGGGTCCGACGCTCAAACAACAAAGTCAAGCGAACTTCTGACGTTAAAGGGCTTCGCTCTTCTTGCAGAAAGATCAGTCTGACTGGTAAAACTCTTGATATATATATATAGATATCTATAAAGTTTATTCTTATATATATTTGTATATATATACATAGATTTACGATATGATTTCATAAGAAGCACCTACTCGCAAATCGCGTGTCACGAATCGGATTGTTAACTCTTGCAGCTGTAAAAAAGCATCTGCAATTTCTGACATCGGAGTTCATGTGTCAAGTTGTCAGGCGTCGTCGTCTTGTCAACCCGCCTGAACTCACTTCCGTTTCTGGGGTTCAGACCGGGGCTCAATCGAGCGGGTCCAGTCATCGGAGTATGAGTGCGACTTCAAGTGCATTCATTATTCATACTCATTCATAATTTCTTTTAATTGTGCGCGTATTTTCTTGATCAAAAGACAACAATTGGCCGGCAGCAGCAGCAGCTACTACTACTACGGATTCATTCACATATGTAGTACATTTATTTATTATTCTGAATTGGTTCCGTTGAGAGGTCGCGCAACAGTGTCAGAGTCCGAGTCCGAGGCCCAGTCTGATTCTCCCTGGTCACGATGTGCGGCGCGCGTAAATTAACTTAATTGAAATTCGGGTCAACAGAGAGGCCAAGATAATGAAAGAAACTAATTAGAGAGCAACTCTCGTCACTCGCCTAGACTCTAGATGTATATAGATATGCCCTCTACAGCCGTCAACTAGCCACCTACCCACATGCAGGCGGTTTGTTGTGTGTCGCTACAAATATTTATACCCTGTAACCAATCGAATTGGGCGAGAAGGGTATGCTGTTTCTGTACCAATGTATGATAGAGGAAGTAGAAAGCATCTACAAAAGCTATAGAAATTGGTACAATATATTTTCCTATGCCAAAGGAAACTCTCTGTTCATTGTTAATAACTCGAGGATTATAATAGATAAATATATTTAATCTGTTATATAGGATCTCGTACTATACACAAAGGTTAAGAATATTTCAGTTTTTGGATACCTCCTCCTACTTCTCTTAAAACAAGAATAAAACTTATTTTTAAAGGTAGAGCCTTGTGCTTTGGTATGCATAAACTTTGACATGTCATATTTAAGCCCTGAAAATTTGATAAAGATCGGACTATGAGAACCGAAGTTACTTAGGAATACATTTATAATTTAAAGTGAATTTTTAATGATAGGATCTTTGGCTTTGGTATGCGTAAACTTCCGTATACCATATTTAATCCATTAAAGTTGGACAAAGATCGGACTATAAATATTTTTTCATTTCTATAGCAGGGAACAGAGTACAGGGTATCTGCTAGTCAATCACTCGCGACGAGAACTCTCTTTACTTGTTGTCAAATATTTTCATTGCGCTTTCATTGTTGTTGCTGTCGTTTGTGTTGCCATTATTTGATTAGTTTTTGTGCCATGGGTTAACAATTATTTTATTAATAAACATTTGAATGTGCATTTGCCCTCATCTCTGAGCTGGGCAGCCGCCGCCGCATCGCATTCAATTAAAAACACATTTTGTGGTCACTCTGCGGTCGCATAAAGCTGGCTGGAGGGATGGAGGGGTGTATATACATAGGTGACACGCCCGACCACGACTTGCAAGGCTTCCCATCCATATCGTGTATAGCTTCTATATGTTGATCGATCGATAGTGTCGCTAAATTTGAATACGTAACTCAGCTGCTTAGTGTCCGTTTTGTGGGTCGCCGGCAGCCTGAGCCGAAGACATAAATCAACGATAAATGACAATAAATTGTCATGCGACTATCGTCAATAGCCTTGGCGAAAATCGTGCTATAGGTAGTGCGAGTTCCAGTACAACGTTAATGAGGCAAGACTTGAGCTGAACAATCTACAAGTATATTTCACTCTTCTAGATGCCCTACAATTACTAGCGAGCATAGCCCGGCTTTGCGCGGGCCAAGTTTTAGCTACAAGTTATAGGCATTCCTTTTCCTTGCCGTGAGAAATGTTATAGAAATTGGATTGATTCTGGAAAATGTGTTTAAATTCGTTCGAATGTTAAACTAAGAATGCTTCTTGCAACAGCTTTCCCTGAATTTTCCACACTTACGCGTGGAATCAGCAAAAAGTACTTTATTATTGAAAAACGAATACAAATTTTGTTATTAAATGAAATTAATTACAGAATACTTTCGGAAAATAAGAAAAGTTTTATGCCGCAGGTTTCCGTGTATTTTCCACATGTGCTCGTGTAATTAGCAAAAACTACTTTTCTATTAAAAAAGTAATATAACTTTTGTTATTAATGGAAACTGAATACAGAATACTTTTGGGAAATAAGAAAAGTTTCATGCCGCAGGTTTCCATGTATTTTCCACACCTGCTCGTGGAAATACCAAAAAACTCCTTCATTACTAAGAAATACAATAAAGCTTTTGTTAAAAGAAATTAAATGAAATAACGACATGATAAGAATAAAGAAATTTATTTAAGAAATTTTTTAATCGGAACTTTGTCCAAGTTTTTCGCACTTGAATCTAAAAATTCGAATTGTTACGAAATTTCGAAATTGTCTGTTGGGCAAACTTCATCCTATGAAGGCTCCTAATTGCTTTTGTCTACTTGCCCCGGCATCCTTTCAATTGCACTTGGTAACCCCAACTTCCTTTTGCAGATCGTGCGGATAGAGCCCATGTCATTTGACAGATTTCACACTGATACAGTGGGCACTCGGCAAGGCGGGCAACCATTGACTGCCAACACATTGGACAAATTAAGACGGGCCAAAGGGCCCAGCGTGCCTGGACCTCAATTAAATTGATTTGGATCGGAGCGGCCAGTGGAACCAAGTGACCAACAAACGGCACCAGCATAATCAACCAAGCCAGGGTATGTTCTTTCACTTTCTCTATTCTTATACCCTGTAGCCTTTATAATTTGTTAAAAGCGGGCATATTGCATATGTATCTATGCCAAGCAGTCAAGAAGATATTTGACTGCCTGTGTATACGATCTCAGAGAATATTTTTTAAAAATTTATCGAAACTTGTTATTATTATTTTTGACTGCCAATCGACAGATGTGCTAAGTAGAAAGCAAAAAAAAACTACACTCATTATTAAACTTTATCATTTTTATCCTATTTATATTTGTCTAAAAAAAATAGAACTATATGGCTATATATGACTTTATGGGAAATCGAGTGGAGAAACCCGCAAGTGATTGGTAACTCCCAAATGCCTTTGTCCGAATATCGCTAAATACGCTTAACACTTTGGTGGATATCTCTGAAAATAGACAAAATTTAGCTATAAAATATAACCGGACTGACTTTCTAATCACAAGCAATACATAAATCGAGCTACAATTCTGACGGAGACCTCTGCTGATAGCCACATTTGAGCTATAAAAAATTGCCTACATTATCACCAATAGGCTATACAAATAGCTAAATACTTTTTTAATTTTTACTGGGGCCTCTAGTAATAGCTATGTGACTATTTCATAGCTAAAATATAGCTGGAATAGCCCTCTAAGCACAACTAGTCAATACAAATAGCTAAATAGGTTAAGATATTGGTTAATATCTCTGAAAATAGCTACATTTTAGATAAAAAAATATAGCTTCATTGGCTTTATGGACACAAATAGGCAATACAAATAGCTAAATCAGTTAATTTTTTTACTGAGACCGTTGCAAACACCCACATTTTAGCTAGAAAATAACTAAACAGGGTATCTGCCAGTCGAGCATTGTCCAGACTAGAGCATGCTTTTGCTTATTTTGCTTCTGTTGTCCGATTATGCAGCAATAAATCCGCAAATGAACCCGCAGCAACAGCAGCTTCTCAGTTATGTGAGCTGTGGAAACGGAGTGGGAATCGAAATGGGAATCGAAATGGGAATCGGAATGGGAATTGGAGTGGGAATCGGAATCGGAATCGTGTGCGTGGCCACTGACTTTTAAGCTGAGCCGCAACAGCAGCAGCGCCCTTCTGGGTGTTGTTGCGCTTTATTTGAGCTCGTTGTTGCTGTTAATTGTTACGCAGTTCATTAACACACAAACACAACACCCGACCAGAGCAGACCACAGCACAGCACGGTACGGCTCGGTACGGCACACAAATCATGCTTGCCCCTTTAAGTTGCCCACCCTCGCGTGGCACACGCGACCAGCTACCCCTGCCCCCCCCCCCCCCCCTTAAGCCTATGCCCCTTTCCATAGCCATTTCCATCTCCCTTTGGCAGCAGCAACATCAGCTAACGATGACATCTAAGCGGTTGCCCGTCGACGACGCTAACGACCTTCTCCACATTGTTGTTGTTTTTGTTGCTTCTGTTGGTGTTGGCGCTGCGTGAGTTTTGGCAGTGTTTCTTTTCGTTAAATGCGTGTAAATCAGTTTATAACACATTGTCAACAATTATTAAGTGTTAGCCTAAAAGGGGTGCTAGCATTGCTCTGAGTGAGCGCTAGTGCGGGGGGTGGCCAGAGGGTTGGGTTAGCTGGCAACACAGCAGTTTTATTATTTTATTTTTGAGGCCTCGTTGCGCTACGCTCAAACGAAAGTCTCTTAATGGCTGGGAATGAGGCATAAATATTATTCCAACAGCATTGTCTTAGCCGAAGCCAAATTGTAGTCAGTGTTATTTAAATTAGAAAGAGCTGAAGGTATTTATAAAAAAAATTAGCGATGATTAGTGCGATTTGAGTACATTTTAAAGCAGTAAGAGAATTAGCGCCTCTCTATGCAATTCTCATAGCATCAAGATTTGCAAAAATAAATAATAATAATAAGATTTGCGATTCGATTTGATTATAAATCAATAGCAATAAAAAATAGCACCTTTCTATGCAATTCTCATGACAACAATAAAATTTGCAATTTGTGTATGTCTTAAATCAATAGCAATAAAAATAGCACCTTTCTATGCAAATCTCATAACATTAAAATTCGTAAATATTAAATCATAATAAAACCATTTGCAATTTAAGTAAATATTCAATCAGTAGCTATTTTAAAAAAGCACCTTCCTATGCAATTCTCATAATATCTACATTCGACAAAAAAAAAAAAACAAAAAAATAAGACTAATATAATAATAATAATTATAAAAACAATATGATAATAATAATACAACAATAAAAATAATTTTGTTTCTCGCGAGTGATAATAATAAATTAATTATTAAATTGTCAGAAAATAATTCTCTACATATCAGCCTAGGTATAGCATATTGTTAGCTTCATCTTTGTAGGGTATTCAGCAGCCGGTGCAGCCGGGCAGAGCTTACTTTCTAAGCTCACTTCCTGCTGCTGCTGCTGCTGCTGCTGCTGTTAACCACCCGTCGTTAACCATACGCTGTTTCCCACCGAAACCCCCTTCTGCCCAGCCCCTGCCCCTGCCCCTGCCCCTGTCCCTGTCCCTGCCCCCCTCTCACCACACCCACCCCTTGCTCTGGCACACTTGTAGCACACTCGTTTGGCTGTTTATTTGCAAAACGAAGCGCACGATAATAACAACAATAACAAGTGCCATAAACGTGAGAGGGAGAGGAAGCGGGAGGGAGGGGGGCTGGGGAGAGGGAGATGTCCACAAACTGCCCGTTGTCCTGCGAAAGGACTCCATAGACCGGAAAAGCTGCTGTGCGTGATTTCAACAAAATTTGGCCAATTTGTTGGCCACGGCTCGCAGCCAACCTGCTCCGCCCCGCTGCCCCACAACCTAGATAAAGGAAGAAAAAAAAACAAACAGGGTATATCAAGTTAAGCGTAGCTTGCTGCGCCTTAAACGAAATCAGATGTCAGGGCAAAGGGTTTGAACTTAACCCTTTCGGGCCTTAATCGAGCCAAATCCCGCGCGCTGATGTTGGAAAATATTTGGATGGCTAAGCGACGGCGATTAGGCTGAAAAATAGTCGCAAGTTTCACGAACATCAGATTAATACGCGCTAAGCTAAGGCTACGCTAAGTCCCAAGGAATATCTAATCCTTGCTTAACTCTTTTCGAGTCCTGGGCGTAGCTAAGACCAATTTGGCAGCTCAATTGTGTGGCTACTGTCCTGAGTCCCGAGTCCTGAGTCCCTCTGCCTGCCATGTAAACAGACAATGTAAACAACGGAAGCCGATGTCCTGCTTAACCCGTTACCCGCCAGCCCATACCCTAGATATATGACATTTAAGCCAGGTAGCCGGGCACGCCCGCGCTTAGGTAGCCGCCGCTCTGTTTGCATGCCGTCGCGTTGATCCGCCGGACAAACAAGCTAATCCTGCGGTTAAACTGCCATTGAGTTTATCAAAATAAACCGGGCAATGTCTACCCGGAAGGACGTCGCGATCGGCGCGGCCCGGAGAGATCCCGGCCGAGCGAACGGGTTGAGAGTCCGTGAAAACGGGTTAAGAGAGATGCTCACGGATTTATCAAATGCATTTCGTCTGTCTATCCGCAAAACTAACAAAACTAAATGCCAGCTATAAATCTGGCTGATTAGTAAAGTGCTCTCGCCCCCTCAAAAACTCTCGCGCTGACCGATTCTCGAATACTCTATAAGCCGCCGTATTGATTTAGCGTCTTTGATGTGCGGTAGCCGCGTTTTACAACCAAATTGTTTGCATTTCCACAGTTCTTGTCAATGAAAAATTCGACTCTCTGTTTGTCGTTTAAATACGGCTTCCTGTTTTTTAAGCTAGCCTACAGAAGGATATGTCAATTCGAGCAAAGCTGGCGATATGACATTCGAAATGTACATTTATTTATGGCATACTCTGAACGAGTTTGTCGATATTATCGCACTAGTTTATCGATATTTTCCTACCTAAAAGCGATAAATATCGACTTGGTTTTTAGCGCAAAGCTCGAGGATTATACGATCGATATACTTGAAACTTCGATAGGATTGGGAATAGTTCACTTTTTGAATACCTCCTCCCGTTTCCCCTATAATAAGAAAGGAACTCAGTTTTTAAGTTAGAGCCTTGCGCTTTGGTATGTACACAATTTTATGTGTCATATTTAAGTCCTGGAAACTTCAACAAGATCTGACTGTAAGCAACCGAGTTAATTGGGAACATATCTTAATATCTTATCTTAACCCAAATCTTACAAGTATAGAACCTTTTTCGAATAAGATCGTTTTGTTATTAGGTAAGATTAAATAAATATACATATAAACGCGATATACATTGGGATCGATAGATATAAACAGATACACTTCTGGTCTGTGGACAAGCCATGTCTAAGAAGAACCCATAGAAATTGGGTAGTCACTTCTGTATTGGCGCCAGGCGATTTCTTTTGTGGCCAATTTGATGCAGCGGATACTTTGGAATTAGATACTCCAATCTCTGATGGCGCCGCAGGGCACATTCCATATAATCCTGCCAACGGACATTTTCGGGCTTATGGCACTCCTCGCTGTTGCCCTGCAGATAAATCTGTCGCCTGAGATCGGACCAAATGGGCCGATGTAGAGCCAGGCTGGTATAAAGCATTCGCTGTAGGTAGTCCACGACCTTGGGCACGTTGTAGATTTCGCTGCGGCCAATGCAGACGTTTTCCAGATTTGTGTAGCTGCAGGAATGAGAAAACAAATGAAGAAATGAAAATGATTCGACTTGAAATTTACGCACCTTGGATAATAATCCGAAACCATATAAGTCTCTACCATAAACCGCAGAGGTGTGAAGCGGTGGCCTATGCCAAATCGAGTATCGCGGAACATTTTGCCGAAGGTGATGCCCCAAAAAGTGGCCACCCAATCGCCTTTCTCGTTTTTTATGAATCGCGGCATGGACACGGTTAGTTCCTTGTGCGTTACATTCGCACCTTTTGCCCTTTTTGTCGTTTTTTTGGCTGCCTTACCTGCCGCACCTCCTCCCTGAGCACCATCCCCTCCCTTAGCACGATCCCCTCCCTGAGCACCATCCCCTCCCTGAGCACCATCCCCTCCCTGAGCACCACCCGCACCTCCAGCATCTCCCTGCTTAGGTGCTCTATAAACTGCTGCGGTCTCCGCCTCCTCCTTGGCTTTCGCCCAAAAGTTAATCTTCGGCGGGCCACGCCGATTGGGCATCCACTTGTCGAATGCCCCGCCAACGCCTGCATTACCATCTTTCCAAAAAGTCATCTTCAATATGGGGAACACGCCGCTGGTGCTGCTTTTCCCCGCGCGAGCTCCACGCATCGCTGCAGCGTCCGAGCTGTCCGGCGATTTTAGCTGCAACAAAGACGGGTTTTTTAATTTGTTATATCGGGCTCGGAAGACCTACGAGCATTATGTTGAGAAACAGCAGGACCGTCAGAGAACTTGCCGTAGACATCTCGAAAACTTTCACAGGAATTTCGTAAAACACAAAAATCAACACGAAATGCTTAACTATAACCAACTGACGTTTGAGAAAATGTTAACGAAAAAGGAAAGAGATTTCGTATCAGCTAGAAGACGTGCTTCGACAGATTCCACCCGCATGTGTGGAAAAAACGTGATAACCGTTTGCATGAAACTTTTTTATTTACCATCTGATCGGCCTCAAGCTCATTTTCAAAGATCTTTGTTCAAATTCAATTTTAGGGGTGTTTCACACTTTTCGAAAAATCCATTCCTCATTGGTGGAAATGAGGGTCAGAGATTTGGTGGGTCACGTTTCGTGTTCAAATTTTTTTCCAAAAGATCTAATCGAAAAATCATTTCAAACGTGTTTCATAGAATTAGAACTTAATGAATACGTCTTTCAGCCTTTTGGGAAATTCCACCCGATACAGTGGAAAATTGGCGGAACACGTTAGTCTGATGTTTTTTTTACCGTCCGATCGGCTTCAAACGTCATATTCATAGATCTTTGAGAGAATTTATTTTATACGTGCCACGGACAATACCCGCTCGCAGATTTATATACATAGCTTCAAAAGCCAATATACTCCTTTTCCGCATTGCGTGGCGGGCATCAGGGGAGAAACCGTTACAAGCAACAAACCAAAACAATGAACAACAACAATAATTCAATACACACTCAATTGAAAAACGCAAACACAAACGAGGATCCATTGTGAAAAATGTGTAGCCAGCAATTAAAATGCCGTTGTGTGCGCCATTTTGTTTTGACCTGTGGGCCCCCATTAAGCTTATATGTGCACGCGCGAGTGCGAGAGAGAGAGCGAGCGAGAGAGCGTGAGTGAGTGGAGCTTTTGCGCGCATGTCTCCACTCTACACGCAAAGCGAACGTCCAATAAGTTTTAGCCATGCGCTCACACACGCACGCACACGCACACACACATGCATGCAAGCAGACCGCATTCCGTTGCGGGCTGCTTAACGCGAAGAAGAAGAAGAAGAACAGCTACAATCCACACACTACAACAATTGGCCAACATGGCGTCTGACGTTTTTATTTACGTAGTTTCTGCTGCTGTTTTTCTTCTTGTTGTTATTGTTTTTGTTGTCGCTGCATTTTTATTTTAGTTTTCTTTTGGTTTATTTTTGTGGCCAGGTAAAACATGTTACACCTTGGCAGCTCTTGGCTCCAATCAGAGCGCGTTGTCCTCCTTTTATGTTCCACACACACACACACACACACACACACACACACACGAGCACAGCTGAGTTCACGCCCCCCGCAAATGAGCGAAAACAATTATTATGATTACAAAATGATTGCGTTTTCGAGCGGGACACATGTCCGTCCGGGCTTGTGCCTCATGCGAATGGCAGCAGCTGTTGCTGCCCTTTTCAAAGATTCCACGAAACGCACGATTGCAGCAAATTGCATCTAATTGTTAAGGAACCCAACAGCATTTGCATTTTGTATTTATTGTATGCTAAATGCAGCTAAAATGCAGCTAAATGCAGCTAAAATGTTTGAATTTTAAATGCTAAAAGTGGCATTTGTATTCTTAAACAGTTTAGCAAAAGGAATTAAGGTTAATTCAAATTTAATGGGCTAAATTAAGGGTTCAAAAAGACCACAAAAGACTACTTAACTCTCAGAAGAAAATTGTGAGATAAATAAATAATAAAATCAAATAAAAAATAGTTTAATCATTTTTAAACTGTTATTATACACAATTTATTGTTAGTTAATTAGTCGAAGTTCCTATATAAAATCGAATTAAGCAGAATGTGGCTTATATGCACAGTGAGAGCGTCGAACTGACGAGCCGCAAGTCGCTGGTTCAAATTTGACAGAAAAATTTCATTTTTCGCAGAGATAAAACTCATAATAAATCGCAAATTGTTTTGATTTAAGATTTGTGGAAACTTTTTTGAAAATCTCAATTTTGGCTTAATTTTGTTTGTTAGTTAAGCTATTTATTTGCTCCAAGGATAGTTTTTGTTACGCTCTGAAGATCGCTCGCAAGTTAAGCTACAAATTTGGAGGCTTAAATCGAGCGCAGCTGTTCCTCAGGAGAACTTTCATTGTTTTCGGTGCTGTTATATAAACATTATATAAAACATTCGCACATAGCTCTTAAACGCTGCGAGTTCTGAAAGGGGGCAAAACCGAAACCGAAACAAAGGCATGTGTGCGTACGTACGTGTGTGTGTGTGTGTGTGTGAAAACAAGAAAACCATTAAAAGGAACCTTCACAACAACAACACAACAACAGTTAGAAACTGTAACAAATGCGGCAGCTGCTGCGAAAAGAGCAAAATAAACGAAAAACCTGGCGTATCAAAATGCAACCCACAACGCGGCCAAACCGTGGCGGCTGCCTTCCCCCTTCCCCTATCAACTCTCCACGCACACACACACACACACACATACTAACTTAACGATAAAAGCCAAAAACAAAGGCCAGTCGGCGTCGGCGTCGTCGCCGGCGTTCGTGTCGTGTCAGCAGCAATTAGCAGCGCGAATGTTAAAAATCTGTACACACACACACACACAGACGCACACACACACACAGACGCACGCACGCCAGCAAAGAGCACGCGCGAGCGAGCGCGCCGTATGCGCTATGCTGCGCGTGAGTGCGAGCGAGCGAGCGAGAGAGAGGGTGAGTGCCAGGGCAAACACAATCCACAGTTGCCATTGGCTGTGGCGGCGCTCGCAGCAAATGCCGCGAGGCGCAGCAACTGGATTGAGATTTTTTTCGGAATTCTTGTTAGTCTACACAAAACGCCACAGCGCAGCGGACGTGTGAACACGAGCAACGGCAGAAACGTGCAACGGTAAACGGCCAACGGCCAACGGCGAATGGCAAAAACGTAAACGTGCCCAATTTGAATACGCGTGTGGGCGGCATTCAATCAATTTGCTGCGCTGTGATATAAATTAAATTACAAACAACAAAAAATAAAATAAATTAAAATGCAGCTTTAGCAACAAGAAACCAAAACAAAACTACAAAATAAACAATATTCTGCAACAATTGTGACAGTGCAAAATGGTGAAAATCGTTGACGAGATCAACGCACATCATCATCATCCACACAATCACGCGCCGCACACACACCATCCACAGCCGCATCCACATCCGCCTCCGCATCCACATCCGCATCTCAGTGCCGTCGGCGCATTGAATCTGAATCTGAACTTGACGCCGGCCACGCTGCTCATGAAAATGGCGCGAACGCCGCATCTGAAGTCCAGTTTCTCGATAAATGCCATATTGCCGGAGACGGTGGAGCAGGATGAGCAGCGGGAGCAGGAGGAGCAACAGCAGGCGGCACAAAAGTTTAACAACAACAACAACAACAATAACAACAACAATAGCTCACCGCTGGGCTCGGAGCCGGACAGCGATGTGGAATCGGATTTGGATGTGACCTCCATGTCGCCAGCGCCGCCCGCAGCCGAGGACGAGCACGAACCCGAAGATGAAGATGCGGATGCGGATGCTGATGCTGATGCAGAGGCGGATGGCGATGGCGATGCGGATGAGGATGTGGAATGTGATAACGATTCGGAGACGAAATCAACGGACGGCAAACCCATCAAGGATAAGAAGGGCAACGAGAAGCCGCCGTATAGCTACAATGCTCTGATCATGATGGCCATCCGTCAGAGCCAGGAGAAGCGTCTGACCCTGAATGGCATCTACGAGTACATCATGACCAATCATCCGTATTATCGGGACAACAAGCAGGGCTGGCAGAACTCCATACGCCACAATCTCAGCCTGAACAAATGCTTTGTGAAGGTGCCGCGACACTATGATGATCCCGGCAAGGGCAACTATTGGATGCTCGATCCATCCGCGGAGGATGTCTTCATTGGCGGCTCCACCGGCAAGCTGCGGCGTCGCACCACCGCCGCCAGCCGCTCCCGCCTGGCGGCCTTCAAGCGCTCGTTAATCGGACCCATGTTCCCCGGCCTGGCGGCATATCCGCAATTCGGACAGTTTCTCACCTATCCGCAGGCGGCGCCCAGCCTGCTGGCCAGCATGTATCAGCGCTACAATCCGTTTGCGCCCAAGAGTCCGGCTGCAGTAGGCCCGCCGCCGGGCCCGCCGCCGCCGCCGCCGCCGCCGTTTGTGAGTCCCGCCAGCAGCCAGGAGCTGTATCAGCGTCTGCAGTATCAGCAGCTGCTGCATCAGCATGCCGCTGCCGCCGCTCTGGCGGCGCATCAAAGGCAGCTGAGCGCGGCGATGCCAACGGCGCCGGCGCCGCAGCCGCACATGACGCATCTCGGCCAGCCGCCCTCCTCGCCCAATCTCCAGCAGCAGCAGGGCCACGGGGAGGCCAGCTCCCGTTCGCCGGGTCCGCAGCTGAAGCCCGTCACAGTTGTCAGCCGCAACAGCTGAAGCGGGCGGCAGTGTATAAAGTATTCGTTGTATATAGAGAAAAAACAGCCGCGACTGAGGCGCTAGACGCTTGTAAATAGAGAGGAGCAGAGCAGCTACTTCGGCTAGCCGAAGCTTAAATACCCTTGCAGCGCAGCACATACTTAAGCTAACGCAGCTAAAATACCCTTGCAGAAAATCAAATACTAAAGAGAGCTCTAATTGGAAAGATATTCTTCCAGAATATTGACAAATTTATCATTAAATAGTTCTCTATAAAAAATACTTTAATTTATCTGAAATTAAAGTTATATTAAAAATATCGCCAGGGCATCTAAAAAACTTTATCTTAGCTTATTTTCTCACTGATCGAAATTCTTGGAAACTTTCTAGTCTTTCAAAAACTTAAACTTTGTTTATATTCTTATATTCCTATAATTATATTCCCATTGTTGAATATTGCGGGACGTCTTAAACTAATATTTAAGTTTATCTGACGCCTTCATAATTATATTTTAATTCCTAGAAATCAATTCAAGTGAAAATCTCAGTTTCCCTTAATTCTAAAATAAATATCTTTTTCTTATAAGATATTCTATCTATTGTAATATGCTTAAAAAAGTTGCCAATATAATTTCAAACTAAAGCCTAAACTATTAAACAAATGTCTCTAGGAATTGTCAGCTTTAACTCCTTCAATCCTTATTTTCCATATTTTCCACACAGTTGCGTGGATTTATGAATTTTCATATAGTACATTGAATGGAAAAGAAAAATGTTTCAAAAGGGTTTTTTACGTTCAGCCTTACAACTTTATAGATCAAAATTCTTAAATATTCTTTCAAGACACGCAAAAAGATTTCTAGCCTAAATCTTAAAATCGTTTATAATGAAATTCTTTTATTAATTTCAGGCACATGCCTTGTTTTTTGTAAAAGAAATTTATTTTCAAAAAACGTTCTAAAAAATTTAATTTTTTGGTGATGCCCCAAGGCTTAGATTAAATATTTCATGAGTGCAGTTCCATTCTTAACTTAAACAAGCTCTCTTTGCGATCTATTAAAATGTATTTCATTTAACTTTTTCTTTAAACAAACAAAAAAGCTCTTAAATTAATCTTCTAAGCTTTCACTAACAGAAAAGCTTCTGAGAATTTCAACTTTATTTTGATGCCCTTTAAAAATGATGCTCATTAAAGTGTAATTTAAATTTTAATGCCTAATTCCATAGACTCCTGCAAGGGTATTTCTTATATGCATAGAACAGAACGTACTCTGTTTCGATAACGATAACGATAACGATTACGATAACGATACTTAAGCGCAGCAGGCAATTGAAACTAAGCACTATTTAATTTATATTATTACTATTATTATTAAAATGATTATTGTGTACTTTAGAAGGCAGACATAAAACAATTGAAATTCTATTGAAATAAAAAATAAAAACGGAAAATTGCAACAAAAATTGACTTTGAAATCGGATTTTGTGCGGCGGTTAAATTGAACTGCAGTGCGTTAAATTAATCTGTTGTCGCGACAAAAATGATGCTGACGTCCAACAGGAAGTCCTTAATAAGTCGCACACCAACACACACACACACACTACCAACACACACACACACACAAGTCGCTAACAGGCACTGTTAAGTGTAAAATCAAATAAAATTTTAGCGCATGTCCCACACACGCCAACAAAATGAGGGGCGCATGGAGCGTGCGGAACTCGGCAGCGGCTGATCAAATTGTTTTTACCCGACTTGCTAGTCATTATGTTGTTGTTGTTGTTGTGGTTGCACATCGGGTGTGGAAATGGGAATGGGAATGGGAATGGGTCTGGGAATTGGATTTCGTTTGCCCGCCAAGAAATGCGGGCCAGACACAATTTCACACAAGGCAAAAGGCATTCGGCGTTGGCGTTGATCTGTGCAGACGCAGCCGCATGGAATGAAGTGGGCTTTGGACTAACTACATGTCTAGCGATAGATTAATATAGTCAAAGACTAGTTAAGGAAGTTGGGAAAAGGCTGTAGTTGGGCTAAAGAAAAATACGAATTATTTAAGCAATTACCCTAAAGAATACGCAGGAAGAGATTTTGATTTTTCTTGAGTTAATTTCTTCTCTTATTTCGATAACATCGATAAATATCGATTTAGAGACTTGGTTATTTAAATTAAATTTGTTGTGTAGGTTTTTTAATAGTTTACGATACACTGATAAAAAATAATTTACGTTTTGCTTTTAGTCTATAGAAAAATATGAATTACATGAGCAAATTTTCTTACAGATTATGCGGAACAAGCTTAACATTTTTCTTAAGATATTTGCTCCTCTTATTTCTATAATATCGATAAATATCGATTTTGAGTCTTGGTTACTTAAGCATAACTCGAAGATTATAAGAGCAAGATGCACGAAAATTGGGGTGTAGCTTTTTCTATAGTATATACTGATAAAGAATAATTCACTTTTTGCATATCTCCCACCATTTCTCTTCAAAATTGATAAAAACTCATTTTTGATGGTAGAGCCTTCAGCTTTGGTATGTACACACTTTTATATGACATATTTAAGCTCCGCAAATTTCAGACAAATCGGGCTATAAGAACTCGAGTTAATCCAGAATGCAATACCCATAAATAGTGTAGGATGGAAAGAAGAAGAAGCAAAGCACCTGGCGTGCTTATGTATGTATGTGTGTGTATGTATGTGTGTGTATGTTTGTGTGTGTGTGTATGTGTGTGTAGGAGACAACTCGGCGCTGGCTGCAGGGTATATTCAAGTCAGGCACGCCCAATTAAAGAACTCTTTATAGTTTTTATTTTAACTGACAACTCACAAATATATCAAAAATGTTCTCAATATTTTTCTCAATTTTCTTAAATATTATATTTATATAACATAATATGATATAAAAATTCTTTCTTCTATGCTCTCTTCTTGAGTTGCGGACAATCTCCGACTTCCAGCAGAATGAATAAGTGTCGCCATTTAAAAATGAAAAAAAAGAGTCTGCCACTTTTAGAAAGGTGTTGCAAGAACAAGTGGCAGCAGCTCCAACGACGGCTTTCCAAATGCCAAGTGCATGAGACTTGCCCTTGCTCTTCTTCTTATTCGCTTCTGCTACTGGTTCTCGAGCTGCCCAAATGCATGATTCATTCGCTGCAGGTTAATAAACTGCACGACTCAAGATTCAATCTGCGCTCAAGGCGGCGGGGGCATGGCAACGGGGCGTATGTGTAATATCGCATCCATCTAGTTGACAATTGTCGCCTGACATTTCACAGTTGCACATTTCAATTTAACAAAATCTTCGACTACAATTGGCGACAATGCGACGCCAGTCGCCAGTTCAGTCATTTCTATACCCTGAACCCATGGCAAAATGCGTAAAAGGGGTATGATGTTTGTGAAGAAAGCATCTCCTAAAAAAGATATAGATTTGTGATCAGGCTGACGAGCTGGGCACGATAGAGACTTAAAATGTGAGACATATATTCTTCTAAGCCATAAGCAGAGGGCGATATTTCCTTCCATTCCCTATTCCCATCGATAAATATCGATTTTGTTTCTTCGTTTCTTAAGCACAACTCGAGGATTATACTATCTTGCTATACCAAATTTGGTATGTATACAGATTAAGAAGGATTTGCTTTCTTTCTTTCCCCCATTCCCATGTTAAGTACTAATTTTTATTGGTAGAGCTTTGGTCTTTAGTATACACCTACTAAATTTCATAAAGATCGGTATTTATAGACACGTGATCAGCCAAAACACTCTTTCTTTAATAACTTTTGTGTTTTTGAACCGATCTTGATGAAATTTTCAATAGCAGCTCTTTTTATGCTATAGAATATTCGTATTATCTCAATAAGACAATTGCATTAAAATTGTGGCTTAAATTGGTGGGTAGTTCCAATTGGTTTATTTTTTCTTTATTTATACCAGAGTTACTAAAGAACGGTTTACTCATATATGTTCTTGGGAAAGTGGAAGAAGTAGAAAAAGCACGGACAATTCTTGTTTTCCATACTCTGTAATTAGAGTAGCTCTTCAAGAGGGTATCTTGACTTTATAAAGTATAAAGACTTAAGAGCTGAGTTCATCTAGTCTCATCGAACTCAGAGACTACACGAGCTAGAGCTACGAAATTTGGAATGTAGGCTCTCATATGCCTAAACCAAGTTAAAAATAGCTCAAATTTGACAGAGCTGACTATATAAAGAACACATCTATAACAATCCTATAAAAAATCTTGATTTGTATTGCCCTAAATTGAGGGTATGTGAAAGTCTTGCCTTTGCGCCTCGTTTACTTGCAATTGTTTTGTGTACACCCCGTAGCTGAGCATAAGAATCAGAATAAGAATCAGAATGAGAATCAGAATGAGATTATCCAATTCAGTTGGTTAATGCGCGCATTTAGATAGAAGTACCACACATTATATTTATAAGTATATATATGTTCATGTCTTATCTGGTTGCAACATCGTGTTGTTACATTTTCAATTGGGCTTTGTGGCATATGTTTTGCCTGCTACTCAATTCCATTCAAGTTGCCAATTATGCGACCATTATTCAATCAAAGTAAATTTATTTGTTTGTCTCAATTCCACGTAAAAACTGAAAAGCTGACGAGAACCCGACGGCAAGGCATCTCAGCTGAATTGAGTATAGTTCCATCAATTTGTTCGCCTTCGTTCGCGACGGATTATGGTCTGTGTATAAACAATTCGAGTGAATTATCCTTATATATGATGTCACATATAGTTGCCGCAATTGCCAGTTAAGCTGAATGCGTCCGCCTGACTGAAGATCTCGCAAGTTCAAGAAACTCTTCGAGTTCGAGAGAGACATAGAACAGATGTGCGTAAGATCCACAAAGATCCACGGCAAATGGCGCCAGTTTTTCTGGTTGTTCTTGTTGTTATGATTTATAAACTGCGGCTGCTGCACTTGCAATGAAGATTCATCGTGTGGCCAAATCAACTGATTAACTGGGTTTGACTTATGTGGGCTAAGCCTCGGCACAATGCACATCAGGTTTAAAGTTCGAATCGCCGCGAAGATGGCAAAAAAAATATATTTATGCATGAATAGATGGCATAAACACGTGTAGTTAATTAATTTATTTCAATTATCTGCTGAAGGAATGGAATAAGTATTATTATGCATACGATTCTACCTAATAATTGGGTGATATAATTATTCTTATATCTTGAATTCTTATATTTCACCTTTAAAAATATCGTTGCTTGAGTTACAAACAAAGTTTTCTAATTCAAATCATTTTTAAGGCAAGAGCTATAATAATAATATTTATTCACAATTTACTCTCACAAAATTGAACTGAATTAAAAAACTTTTTTGAATATTTTGCCATATATGTCCAATATATGAATTGAATTAACCTGTCAAATAATTGCAATGCATTCCACCAAGCGGGCTAGTTGGGAGTTATTCGAGTTATTCCCAGACAGAAGGTCGCCTTATAATCATGTCCTATGCAATATAAATAATTATTTATATATTTTTTATACACACAAAATTGTGTTCGTCTTTGTGATCATTGATGACGATTTTATCCTAACGTCCATTTTTTTTATTATTCTTTGATTTCCTTAACCTTTTATACCCTGAACCCATTAACCTAACCCATTATTCGGTAGAAGGGTATAAAGTAATTATGCAAATGTATGTAACAGGCAGAAGAAAGCATCTCCGACCCCTATAAAGTATATATATATTCTTGATCAGCATCAACTGCCGAGTCGATCTAGTTATGCCCGTCTGTCTGTCCGTATGTATGAACGCAAGGATATCAGACCCTATCAGAGCGAGAGACTTAAAATTTGGAACGTAGGTCCTCCTAGTTTTCCCGTGAAAACCTCACATATGCCTCCGTTTACATTGCACAAAGCTAGAGCTTAAAATTCCCAAACAGTTAAGCACAATGCTGTCATGTATTTCCTTTGATATTCTCCAAACAATCGCTTGAGCAGTGATCGAGCCCCCGTAAAGGCAAAAGTCCAAATGTTTTTTCAACTAAGTATTAGAAAATAAAATATATCAGATTAATTATTAAAAAGTGCAACAAAAAAATGGTGTAAATATAAAACCGAATAGGCCTGTTTCTTGTGGAAAGTCTTAATAAAAAAAAAAACGCCTCAAGGCTCAAATGGCAACTTGTGTGTAAATAGATTGTGGCCAAATTGTGTTAGCTACTGCAATTAGATAAAAATGGGGGGAAACAAAAGCTTCAACTGGAATGTTGTTACCCAAAAGAGGGAGATAGAGAGAGGGAGAGAGAGAGAGAGAAAGGGAAACTGCACGCTTAACAACTCGGTCACGCCCTCCGCGAGTGCCACACCCATTTGGCAAATGGTTCGTCATCGTCGCCGCCTGCAACTCTTGGGGATTTGGGAAACCGAAAAGACTTCGAGACTCGACTTGGAACCACATGAAAAGGCAGCGAGCTGCGAGCTGAGGCTGTCATGAATTACAATGTTGAAAATCGCTCATTAGGAGCGAAATTTTTGTGTAAACTGAATGCGATAAAGATCGACAATCCGCCCCGCCCCCTCTGCTGCCCCCCCTTCAATTCGAGCCACTGTGTAGGTAACAATGGAGTCGCGGCGAGCGTGTGGAAATAATTTGGTTACAATTAAATAACAAAAGAATTTGTTTGGCAACTCTTGTGCGCATTTTGCGCCAACAATTGCCCGGTCCCGGGCCCGGGCCAAGAGGTGCCCGGTGGCAGGTGGCAGCGAACCGGCAGCGGCGGCGGCATTACAAAGCAATACCTCCCCACCCCCTCCCCCCCCCCTCTTTGCCCCTCTGTCCAGTGCAGCCATTGTCCAGTGTCAGCTGCCGCGCTCCAGATTAAGTTCGCGGCGTTTATAATTAAGCAGCGACGACGACTGAAAAACTGTCTGTTTACCATAACAATGAGGGCGCGGCAGTGAAAACACCTTTGCAGACAAAATCGCCCCCCCCCCCCACCCCCTCCTCTCTCACCTGGCTGGCTGCGCAGGCGTATCAGGTGTTAATGTCTGTGTTTAGGGCCTAAGTGAATAGCCGGACAGACGTTGCCGACTTATTTGTGAGCTGCGCGCAATTATGGTCATTAGTAGACGTCTACCTAACCGTAACCCCCTATACACCTTTCCCCTCCCCCCCTCTTACTCCACTGTATCATTGTTCGGCTGCCGCTTTAGTTGCGGCTTGTTGTTTATCGATGTGCATGCTATAATTTGAAAAAATGATTTCTTCATGCCCAGTCACAGTCACAGAGACGCGTCACACGCATCATAATACATAATCATCATCATCCTCATCATCATCATCATCCTCATCATCATCATCATCCACAACTCATCAGCGGCTCGTATCCGTCTCTGCCTCGTCCAATTATTACAGTTTAGCCGTAGCCGCAAGTCAAACAAAAGATAACCCCAACTGCCGCTCACTTGGGCACACTTACCGTTCAATTTTTTATCCTCCTTTTAAATTTTGACCAGCTTTTAATTATATTATGCAGCGCCATGTTTGTGAATTGCACTAGATTTGCCGTGCAGTTTCATAAAAAAAGGTGCCTAGAAGCTTGGTTTACCAGAGAGTAATTCGAGTTTTGGAAAGTTCAAGTTTATCCAAAAATTTAGACTTTTTTGGGCAAATAAAGTCTGATTTTTGTTTATTACATAATTTTCAAGCAAATTCCAAATCTAGTCTAAAAACTTGTTCAAAAATGCATCATTTTCTTTTTTCCTCAATTTGTCTATTGGGATATCTCGGGTAATTATAATCTGATAATCGTTATATTTATCTTTTTCGTTTAGTACGACGCGGAACCATCTTTTGACATTCAAAAAATCAAATTCTAGGTTGTGTTTAAATTTTTAAAAAATATTAATGAGCTTACACACACAATTTTTGCGAAAAGTAAGGTCAATTTGGAAATTTATTGATTCTGAGCCATTCCCAGGGCTGACATGATGCCATATTTTAAGGCTCTTAATTAAAACCGAATTCAGTCCGAGTTATAAACATGTTTAGTTCCAAATAATGCATTTTTCAATATTTTTTTGTAAAAGAATTTTAGTTAGTCAGAATTTATACGAATTTAAAGAACCAGAAATTATACAAAAAAGTTTGTCCGAATTCTTCTAGAAGATTTCTGCTATAAAAACCTGGTATTTTGTATACGAATGAAAATATTATTTTTTTTTTTAAATTAATTTATTAAGTGCCAACTTTTATATTTTTCAAAACCTTCTTCTTCTTATCTTTATAATAATTCATTCAGATGATAGATATATCAGAAAATAGCCAAGTCGAAGTATTGCATCTAAAATAATAACAGTTTTATTTAAATTCTTGAGCTCTCCCCAATAAAAGATTTAAACATTTAGAAAACTCTGACACTCTTTATATAAAAATTCTAGATCTTTCTTTATAGAAATAGTTCACAATCTCTAGACATTTCTTATCTATATAACTTCAGAGCTGAGAGTCTACAGTAAAAATTCATAATACTTTTCGTTTTGATTAGATCTATAAAACAATTTAAAGATTTATTATATTGTTATTTTTTTTCATATTTGATTAGGCCTATTTCCAAAAGAGTTTTCATAGTGCAATTTTCCAATTAATATATTTATATATATCTCGTTTTCTTTGGAATTTGAGTCTTTAATCATTTGAGAAGTAAATATTATTGAAATCAATATCAGATATTTGCAAATTACAGTCAGCAGAGCATAATATGTTATAAGCCTTCCCTTAAAAGAATTACAAATTTGAAAATTTACTTCGCCTGATTAGGCACGTGTTAAATAACAGCTGAAATTAAATAACTTTCGGGTAAATCTTGATCTTGTGGCCCGATTTCGACAATAATTCCTTTGTACTCCTCGGAATTTGCCAAGTTGCACAACTTTTCCATTGTTTCGCACATATTTATCGTATAGACATCATTATCGTATGGATTTCAATGAAGTACTTAGGGAGCAGCATCCTTTACCACAATGCAGCCATTAAAGGATAACTCACTCCTCGCTGGCCGCAACTGGCCAACAGCGATTAGGCCAATAAAGAAAATGGCAACACACGTGGAAAATTGCAAATGTTTTTTCCTATACTTTTCGCTCTTTTATTTTGCTCAATATTATCTAAGGCAACAAAAGGTCAAAGGATCTGCAACTGGATATTCTGGAAAGCGGCTTAAGATTGCCTTTCAACCGGCAGCTGTAGCTAAAGTCTATCTCCTTTCTTTTTTTTTTGTTGGGTAATACGAGCAATAATATTTTCTTAGTTCAAATTGGCTTAAGATTGTAATTTTGTGCTCGTTTCTTGTAATACCCTGAATTCGTTTAAAATGGGTTGGAAGGGGTATATTGTTAAGGTGGGAATGTATGTAACGGGTAGGCGGAGGAATAACTGAGCTCATAAAATATATATATGCTTGATCAGGAAGACCTGTAAGATCGGGAAGATCAGGAAGATATCGAAAACTGCAAGAGATAAAGACTTTAAGTTTCCAATTTATAAACTCCTTTACCAAACTCAGAAAGAGTTTATCGTAGGTTTTCAATATCTAATTTGTCTGATATCGATAAATATCGAGATGGCATTTGCCTGACTTCGATAACTATCGATTATCAGACTTTTTAAGCAAAACTCGAGCATTATAAGAGCTACCTAAACGAAACTTGGTATGTAGCTTCTCGTTTAGCTTGAAAGTACTTCACTTTCTATCTCCCTTTCTAGGGTATCTTCTAGTCGAGCACTTCCAACTGGATTATTTCTTGTGGGATTGAGTCCTGGGAATTGTTGTTGCACTCGCAGCACTTGCAGCTGTTTGTGGCAACATATTGTAATTTCCTGGGAAAGCTTTTTAGATTGCAAGCCAAAACACTTGAGCACTTAAAAAGGCGCATGAACATGAGCCAGGACTCCACATCCTGACTTCCTATCCTGCCCTCGCTTGCGGCTTGCCTGACCCTGTTCCTGTGTGTGAGAGTGTGTGAATAGTTTGATGTGTGCGGCAAACAAACTGATTGTTTCAATGGACGTTTTGTATTGTTGGGAAACAGTCGAAATGGACTCATTGATTCCAATTGACTGACTTCCATTGCAGTTAAGTGTCTGACGCTGCCAAATGCCGCGCGTCCTGCCACAGGACTCTTCGAGGCCTCGAGGCCTCGAGCGTTGAGCCTTGAGCCTCGAACGCCGCTGCCTTGTTGACTTTTTGGGCGGCGGCGCTGGCAGCTGAACGTCGATCGGGCATTTGCTTTTACAGCCGGGCATATGAGCTGGGTTGGGCAGCATGTAACCCAAATGTTGATTATTGATGAAGAAAATGGGAGTTCGAAACTGGGGCACACTCTTATTAGTTGCTTTAAAATCAGATAAAATATATAAATTAAATAAAGTCTATGGTTAAAAATGAAATTAAATAAATAAATAATAAATATATAATAAATAAATAATAAATAAATAATAAATAAATAATAAATAAATATTAAATAAATAATAAATAAAAAATAAATAAATAATAAATAAATAACATTAAATAAATAATAAATAAATAATAAATAAATAATAAATAAATAATAAGTAAAATAAATAATAAAAAATAAAATAAATAATAAATTAAATATATAAATTAAATAAAGTATATGGTTAAATATGAAATTAAATAAATAATAAGTAAATAATAAATAAAACAAATAATAAACAAAATTTATAAATTATATAAAGTATATGGTTAGATATGAAATTTAATAAATAAATAAATAATAAATAAAATAGATGATAAATAAAATATATAAATTAAATAAAGAATATGGTTAAATATGTTATTAAATAAATATTAAAAAAAAAACCTAATTCGCAGTCAACTAGGTTTACCTTTGTAGCTAAAACCGGGAGCTCGAACCCTTTTGCTTAGGACTCGTAGCCAAGCTGATTAGTTTTGTGGCGAAGTTAATAAAGAAAATAACTCTTTTATTGAGCAACTGAATTGTACATAATTTAAATAAACAATATGTTGGTCCGATCAGTGAGTAGGGTGTCAAATATTCGGCGCTTCGCTGGCCGCTGCAACTTGGGGGTGACTGCTGCCTGCCGCATGGGTTCAAGTTTTTCGAGTGCCCTGTTGGCTGCCAGGGCAAATGTGCCACACAAGTGGCTCACATCAGCGGGGGCAAACAATATGCCGCTTCCCAAGAAATCGCAGAGCTCAGCTAGTCCAAGACCAAGTCCGATTCGGGGCGGGCGCGCTGGCAAAGTTCAAAGTTGCCCAAGTCGCTTCCGTTCAATTGACAATTGAACTTCTCGAAGCTGGAAGCTGGAGACGTGAGCAGATGCTGGAGCTGATGCTGATGCTGGAGCTGCTGCCGCGTCAGCCTCAAGCAAGTCGTGTACTTAATTTCCCGTTTAAAACGCCATTCATTCAATTAAGCCAATGAATTTGAGGCACGCGAGAGAGAGAGAGAGAGACGGAGAGACAGAGAGAGAGTGTGAAGCGGGCGGGCAGCAGATCTTCAAGTTGTCGTGCTCTCCACTTTTACTAATCAGACGCGGGTCAAAATATTTACCACTTGACCCTATTGATTTAATTAAATAGTTGCAAGACATTCAACCGTTTGTTGTCGCACAAACCCGAAACTGGCTGCCCCAACGACAGATACTCGAATATACTATATATATACATATATATATAAATGTGCACAATTTGTCGTCGCGATCTTTAAAGATCTTCGTCATCGGCTGTCAACACAGATTTCGCTTTGCTGCCCAACTAAAGACGTGTTAATTAACGAGAGTTAACTAATTGTTGTTAGCAAAATATTTTCGTAATTTGATACTAAATTAATGTTACGCTCAACTGGCTCGTTCTGCGCTTTTGTGTCGCGTACCCGACCCAACGCACCGTGGTGCAAACTAAGCTCAAATATAATCTGATTTTAATTGAGCAAAACAAAAGCTGGCTAATGAAGTTCACAACTTGTTTGGAATTTATTGTAATTTCTTGCTTTGTTTTTGTAGAAGTTCTTAGAGTTTTATTGAGCCTGATTCACTATATATACAATTTTTTGCATTAATTTAAAATCAATTTTCAGTGATTATATTTTTTTAATATTTTCTTAACCATAAAAATTTAAGCAAATTAAGTTGCGGAATAAATCTACTTAATTTCAAAAACTTTTTAAGCCAAATACATAACAACGCCTCTCTATGCGATTCGCATAGCTAAAAATATAAACTTTTTGCTTACAAGCTTTTTAATTATTCGATTTATATTTAGTAATAATTAAATAAATATAAACGAACCGAATTCTAAATAAGTACTTGTGGCTGTCTAGTGAAATTTTAGTTCATTTTAAGCCATTATCACCTCTCTATGCAATTCTCATAACATCAACACATAAAATCTCACTTGTCTATGCAATTCTCATGACATCAACATTTAATTTAAGGTTTATATTGAATAATAGTTAAATAAAATAAACCCAAAGAATTTCATATAAGCTGTTGTGGCTGTCAAGTGAAACATATGAGCATAACATTTCAAGTAGCACCTTTCTATGCAATTCTCAAATCATCAACATTCACAAAACTGTCATCAACAAAGCACATTTTTAAGCTAGAATTGTTGCAATTTTGGAATCCTAACAATATTGACGAGTCCCTCACTCATAATAATTCCCACTGATTTATCAGCCTTGCCCCACTGTGCCTCCAATGCCGCCACCAGGCAACGTGGTTGTCAGCTTTGTTGTTGCTGTTGCTCATGTCTTGAAACTGGGAATTGGATACCTGAGCAGTGGCCAATGGCCACAGAAATGTTTTCGTTGTTGGGTTTGCAATTCGCGCGCGCCTGCCTCACGGTCTCCACTCGGCGTCTGTCTTTGGGGCAAGCGCTGAAAAAAAAAAACAAGCCAAAGATGACGAGGGGCTGGTCAGAGCAGACAGGAATGAATCGTTTTAGGGCAACGCCTTTAATGCTTTATTGTTTTAGCGGTACGCAACGAGCGCCGCCTGCGAGAGAGAGTGAGAGAGAGAGAGAGAGGCTGTTCCAGGACATGCGTTCCATAAATCAAAATCTATAAATGTTTTAATATTCATGAGCAACGTGTGAACAGACAGGACTAAAAAGGAAACGACGCAATGTATTAATTTCATTTATTGCCATATTTATTCACATGACAAGGACGAGCGCGCGCGAATTTAACATGGCATGGCTGGAAAACGGGAGCAGGAGCATTGCGACATATAAATGACAAGGACACACCCATATTTAGCACATTTTAACATTCGGGCACAATGGCAACTGTGGCCAGGATATGCCCGCTGCCTGCTGCTGCTGCTGCCTCCTGGTGGTGGTTCATCCTCGGGAGCACCCTAAATTTAACAATCACATTGCGGGTTAAATGAAATGGAGAATGCCATTCCTAATTATGTGTTCTCCTCTCTCCCCCTCTCTCTCTCCTCTCTCGCTCTCTCTCGCTCTCTCTCGCTGTTATCCTGAGCACCCTTTTATATTGTTTGCAGCTCGGTCTGTCGTCGCAGCCATTGTTGCTGGCAGCCGCAGGATCAGGCAAATTTCTGTTTCAGTTGCTGCCCCATTTTTTTTTTTTTTGCTGCATTCGCGCTTCCTGCCGCAGCCGAAGGATTCGTTTTTGTCCGCCAGCCGCTTTTATTTATTTGTGTTTATAATACAACAAAATCAGCTACGCTTGCACCCTGCTCGGACATGGCCGCTGCCTCAATATCAAACTGGTTGCCTCAGCCTCAGCCTCAATCCCTGCCTCACCCCAGTTGGCAACTTGCGACTCGCCGTTGTTGGGTTTTGACTGGCATCGTCGACGTGATGTTTACATTTATGGATTATTGTTTCCGTATGTCCTGGCTGGGTCCTTGTTTTACGCCGTCGCACCGCTTGCCGCCTCATAAGTTCCGCACAATCATGCTCATCAGCAGTTTTTTTCTTTCTCTCTCTCTCTTTTTTTTCGTATTTGCGTGCCATGCTTCACTAGCGACCCAATGTGCACAGTGTGCCGCAATTCAACAATTTCTGCGGCCGTCTCAAGTGCCGAGAGCTGTTGCTCGAAAGCACTTCACATGCAAACTTTTCAACTGAAAGTGCTTTGCTGTTTGGTCGTGTGAGAAAGTTTTCAACTTTATTCAGTTTCTTTCTCACAGCTAATTGGAATAAAGTTTACGATTTATCTGTATCATAGATGAAATTGAGACAAGTGTCTAAAAGTTTATGAAGATAATGAAACATTATTCTGCCCAAGCTCTTAGTTTAATTAGTTGCTGCGCTTTGAAACTCATTTTATCCTACAGAATGTATTTGCGCCCCACGAGGGTTTAATCAACACTAATCCAAGCTGCATTTCGATCAAGCCTCTCTTTGTGCTTCTCATTTGTGCATTTTTTAATAAGCCATAATATACTATCACAACAATATAAATCTGCTTGCACCAAGATTTGAATATTTAAATATTAAATATTTGCCTATCCTAAAGAAATTTCTTAGATTAAATATTTTGATAATATTTTAAGCCTGTCCATCAGATAAAGATATGTAAGATAGAAGTCTGCCTGAACGCTTCTTGTTTCCTCTGATATTTGTTTTAGTTCTTACTCGCACTTAGATCTAGACCTAGATGAAATCCCTACGGAGTTTCAATCAATACTTTTACAAGCTACATTTCAATCAAGCCTCTCTACGCGCTTCTCACTTGAGCATTTCTTTTATATCTTCTCTTCTTTCTATATCAGAGCCATAAAAGCCTTTAAATCTGCTTGTGTAACGTATTTGGCTGTCATATTTAGCTTAAATTGAACTCATTTCATATACTTTTGCACCACTGTGCGTTCTGCAATTGCCAACGACTCTTTCGTGAGCTGCTCTACCTTTTGGCTTTGCGTTTTCCACTTGAGTTGCATTTGATTTGCTTGCGACGGCTGCTTCCAAAGTTTTCTTTGATTTAACACACACTCGCACACTCACACGCACACACTCGCACACACACTTTTGTTTCAGTTGCTGGAGTCTTATTGAGATTCAAATAAATAAAATAATATTTGGAATTTCGCACCCTAAATACCAAGGCGAGTTGCCCGTAACCCCTGCCTTTGCCCCTACCCAACTCTGCCTTGCCCGGGCATTAGTTCGGCTTTATAACTGTTAAAGAGACGTTGACGTTGAGGTAGTTGTTAATATTTCTTTATTTTCATATATGCATTTTTTTTATGATTGTTGTTGCTGTTGTGATTCGCTACGACATTACACACATTACACACACACACACATACATATATATGTATATATGTGACATTCTGCGCTGAGGTCTTAATCTGACCAAAAGTGTAAACCAGGCGAAAGCAACCCCGAGGGGGTTTCTGCTTACGAGGCATATGCATCGGTCCCCGACCAGCGCATATGTTACGAAAGCAGCCCTCCCCTCTCTCTCTCTCTCTCTCGCTCTCTCTCTCTCTGTCTCTGGCGTATTACAGGGATTTATATTACGCTCTATTGACTTTTGCTTGCTGCTGCCAAGTGGCCTTTGGTAACGAGTGGGCTTAGTCGTGAATTTGGGATTGGGATTCGGGTTTGCGATTGGTATTACCACGCTTATGCAGGGCATCTCCCCCTCTCCCTCTCCCTCTCTCTCTCTCTCTCTCTCTCTCGCTATTTAGTTTTGGGGTGTTTGCCGTAAACGCAGATTAAGACATTAATTTAATTGCCTGACATTGTGAGGTGCGAATTTTGAGGCGGCAGCTTGCAAAAAAAAAAAATTGAATGCATTCTTGCTTGTTGTTTGCGCATTTGATTAGCGGCTCCTGTCACACTGTCAGGCGGCTAAATTCTGTGTTGATTTATGTACTGTTAGTAAATGTTGATTTTTCCCATGGTCAACACGACGACAAACACGGCAAACACGGCAATTGCCTTTTGCTGTGGGTTGGGGACAGGTTTTTGCACTTCTTCAAACAGCAACATTTGAGAAGCTAGCCGAAGATTAGAGAAATAAGTAAGACTTAGAAAACTAGAGTAAAGGTGAGAAATTCGATAATAATAAATTTATTAAAAGAGAGAGAGGGAGAAGGAGCGAGAGGAAGAGAGAAATTCGTTAATATAATACTACAAATTATTTCCTAAAATCCCTTCGTTTCTTTTCGTTTGGTTCACAATAACGATAACAAGTTGACATTAAAATAATTTACCTATCGATAGTTTAATAATTTTTAATAAATTTTATATTTTATATTATTATAAAATCAAACTATATTTAAATATTTCCAGTCAAAGTGAGCTTTCAACTTAGCAGAGCTCAACTGATAATTTATTGCTTAATGTTGCTTCGTTATTTGTTTGGTTAACGATAACGATAACAAGCTTATATTACGAGCAATTACCTATCGGTAGTATAATAATTAATTAATATAAATTATACAATCGAAATATATTCAAAAATTTTTCCAAGCTCAATTGAATCTAAGTGAGCTTACAACTAGGCAAAGCACAGCAGACAAACTATTTCTTAAAGTTTTTTGTTTGACTTACGATCATTAACTTATCGATAACATGCTCAAATTACGATCATTTGCTTATCGATCATTAAGAGCTTCGCATAATTAATTAAGCTGCTTGACTCTTAAAGTGTTGACTCACGCAGCTTTTTGTGGTTTCTTTTTCTGTCTCCTGCTCAACAAATATATCACGAAGTGCTTAAAGCTCTTACACACAGTGCTGAAAGCTCTCGCAGATTTCTTAAAGCTCTCAAAAGCTTTTGAAATATTATCTTAATGAGCAGATACAGCCTCGTCTGAAATTTTAATAGAACCTTTAACAGAAAAATAAGATTGCTTTTCAAAAATAAATCTCTATTTATTTTTTACAAGATTTGCAATATATATATATTTAGAAAAGTAAATATATGTATTTCAAGATTTGACTGGAAGAAGACTTATAAAATATAGTTAAGACTCTTATTGGACAGAACGAAATGGAATTCAAATATGAATATGGACTTAAAGCAATCTAATCCAGATCCCATCTGGCCACTGAAGTGCTACTGATTCGTCGGCAACATATGCCCGAAGAGTCAACAAATTGAGACATTTACTTGGCACTTGGCCTAAAGGCCAAAAACTGTTCGTACCTGTTCGCTGTATCGCAGCGGCACTCGGGATCAGTTAAGTGCCTGGCAACGAAAATATTATCAATAATAATTTTCACATTTTCAACTGCAAATTTCACACACAGAGACAGAGTGAGAGAGCCTGAGCCCGAGTATGTAGTCTGGAGTTGGTTAAGCAGCTAACTTGGCCAACTGTCCAAGTGGCTGGCAACTGCAACTGCTTCTCGTAAATCGCGCTGTGAAGCCAACAACAACAACAACAACAATTCGAGACACAACTGGCTGGGCAAAAAATGTTAATTAACTTTTCAATCCTTAAATAATGAATGATCAACGCATCCGCGGCGACACGCTGAGTTCCTTTTTATCACTGAGCCTCAGCGAGTGTCTCCGCCCGAGCCCGAGCCCGAGCCCGAGCCCGAGCCTGGCCGCGCCAGACCCAGAGCCAGAGCCAACTAAATGAGCCGCCGCCAACAACAACAGCGACAATAAGCAGGAAGAGCTAAATGCCGAACAACGACAGCTGTATACCCTTTTGCACATACAGAGCGATCGATGCGTTGAACTCAGACTAACTCTGTTCGTTTTTTCGATATACATTCTGAATATTATAAGAGTTGTGCTCAAAAGGGACTTGGATTATGAAACGATAATTATCGATTTTAAGGAAAAGTTGAGAACCTTTCGAACGGAAAGATTAACTTGCTTGGGCTTTCCTATACACACATGAGCTCATTTTATGCTAAATACCTTATACCTTATACTATTTAAAGCTTGACCAGAAATTTGATGTGAGCATCGATATTTATCGAATTTCATATTCACATATATAAAATCTATTATAAATATTTGTATATATGGATATAATATCTTTTTTTCTGCTATCGAAAGTCTCTGTATCGATAATTTTCCCCACAAGTAGAAGTAAAGGCGATAATTATCGATATTAGCTAGACTTTTAGAAAACATAACAAAATAATTTACTGTGCGTTTAATAAACGAGTGCCTGCAGTTTCTTCAGTTCATTTTGCACATAAATAGACGCAGGTCTTATACTATCCGAAGCTTGACCGAACATTTGATTCTGTAAATCGATATTTATCGTATTTGGGAAGGGAAAGTCTTGTAAATAAAAGACAAACTTTCTCTGTGTGTGATATATACGAGATCCAACATTATCTTTAGCTCTCTTTATGCTAAGTATAAAATAATAATCCAATAACATGCATAGTTTAGTGTCTAAAATCGATAATTATCGGAAAGATTTCTACATAAATAAAAGAAAAGAAAAACTACCCAAATCAAGATGTATTTATGGTGTTGAGGCATTTTTACTTTTCTAACTTCTCCTTTTATATAAATTGAATATATAAATGACCTATAAACAATTACCTTCCGACATAGTTAACCAATTACTATATATTTCGTATTAGCTGCATTTAATTGGGCTTCGCAAAACACATAAAACTCGCTTCATTCAAAACCCAATTTTTTCGCCTGATGGTCTTTTAATTATATAGTAATTCAATCAGACTTATCGCGACATGAGCAATAAAAAGTATTGATATATAAAGCACAAATCAACGTAAAGAATGTGTTTAAGCTTTAAGGGATTTATAAATTTTATGACAAAGTTATAAGACCTACTCGAAGAGTATAACACGAGGCAGATATGCTCTCTCCCGTTGTTGTTGTTGTTGGTGCTCTGCTGATCTGGTGATATTGCCTTATATATAATTTATATGCAATACGATAAATTTATGCGCTGTGCGCGCGCATGCGCCTACCGTAGGAGCTGGCCAGAGCAGGAGGAGGAAGAAGAGGGGGATGAGAAGGAGTTGGAGTCGGAGTTGGAGTAGCTGCTGCTGCCGTCTAGTTGCCGGCACGAATCGCATTCAAATGCGAAAGGGAACGTCTCTACTATGGCCGAAATGTCAGCGGGTGAGCCGAGTGTTTACACGCAAATTTACACTCTCATTTGTTGCGAGCGAAATTGTGTTGTTGCACATCCGCAAATCGGTGGCTGCTGCCGCTGCCGTTGCAAGTTGCAAGTTGCAAGTTGCCATAAATAAAGTTTTGTATTATGCGCACTCGCATTTGGCAGCGCATCCCACAACAGCAGCAGAGCCCCCCTCTCCCCCCCCCTCGCCCCTCTGCCCCCGCTGCTTGCCACGTAAGTAGTTTTGGGGGCATGGCAATTATCGCTCACTGTGCTGAGAAATTGGTTTTTGCCACTTCGCACTTTCATGATTTTCAATCACGTTCAATTTTAATTGAAAATATTTTCAAATGCTAAGCAAGCAAATAAATAAAAATAAATAAAAAAAGGAGCAGAAATAAACACAACAAAAATAAATAATTGCAACATTGTAAGCTTGCCGCATGCAGCACGTACTTGCCGCAGCTTGCAACAAGTTTTATGATATGTGGCAGCTACTGTGGCGCATTCTCTCACAGATGCATCCTGAGGCATTGTTAAGAGACCTTTAGAAATATGACTGCTGGGAAATGAATTATTCTTTATTTTATTAGTTAAGTTTTAGTGAAAGTATTTATTAAATAATATATGAAAATTGACAGTTGTTGGTGGGCTTGAACCAGCGAATATTCGCTTCTTAGTTCGAATCTAAGCATGTTTATATTGCTGCGTTATTCTTGACGATTTTTCATGCAAAGTTTATCCCATATTCGATCTTTAAAGTTGTTGCTGGGCTTTCAACCAGCGATTTTTCGCTTCTTAGTTCGAATCTTAGCTTATTTAAGTTGCTGCGTTATTCTTCAGGTTTTTTTTATAAAAAAAGTTTAACCAATCTTTTACCCCACATTCGATCTCAGAAGTTGTTGCTGGGCTTTGATCCAGCGATTTTTCGCTTCTTAGTTCGACTTTTATATTGCTGCGTTATTCTTCAGGTTTTTTTTATAAAATAGTCTAAGCAATCTTTTACCCCACATTCGATCTTAGAAGTTTTTGCTGGGCTTTGATCCAGCGACTTTTCGCTTCTTAGTTCGACTCTTAGCACATTTGACCCATCTTTTTCCCCAAATTCGATCTCCAAAATTGTTGCTGGGCTATGAACCAGCGATTTTTCGCTTCTTAGTTCGACTCTTTTTTATACAAAATTTGACCCATCTTTTTCCCCACATTCGATCTCTAAAGTTGAACCCAAAGAAAGCCTAAGTACAAATTTTCTAACTGTTATCCCTTAGTCTTTTATGTACATATAGATTCTATGTACTTAATTCTATGTACTTAATTCTATGTGATCGCAAAGATATAATCGAGCGACAAATCCGAAAATACAACATTTCAGTTGATTTATAGTTCGTTTTTAGCTGATGATCTTTATTTGAATAGGCTTTGATCAGACATATTTTATTTGCCCCCTACTTTATCTCTCTCTATCTCTCTCTGTCTCTCTCTCTCTCTCTCCCTTTCATTATTCGAACTAATTTGCATAGTTTTGCCTACAACAATTAAATAGCTGACCACATTTGCCCGGCACGCCTTGCCGTGTAGAGCACAATAAACTATATCATGGCTCTGTTCTAGTACTAAGTATATAAGTAGTTCCGGAGCAGTCCGTCTCCCTCGCACCCTTTCGTCGGGCACCGTGTCTGTCGGGCTCGAACAATTGCATAGGCGATTATAAAACATAATACTCTACGTATTTAGACGCCGCCCCGAGTCTGGCACCTTTTTTGTCAGCTCGTGCTACCCTCTTGGATCGGTTGGGCTGCTCGGGTCGGTTGGGCTCCTTGGCCCGGTTAGTTGCATAACGTGTATGTAAAATGTATCGAGTTACGATCGCAGATAAGCTGCTGTACAAATACATATATAATATTTATACGCAAACTTGCTCAAACAACCAACTGACAAACGGACAAATGTGAGCTGTGTTCTAATAAACAATAAAACAAATACACGCAATTTGAGATGGCAGCGTGAGTCGTGTTTTCTATCGTCTTCGTGTTGACTAATCGAATTTTCGTGCGCGTTTGTTGAAATTTGGGAAATGTGGCATAAAGTGAAGCTAAAAATGATCAATTTAATGGAATAAATTATAAATAAATAATGGAATAAATTGATAACTTTTGTAGTTAAATATTATTATTAATATTTTTTTAATTAATTTCTTAAATTCTTTGCTTTATTATCCTTTCCAACTTCAGAGAAATTTTCTAAAAGTCATGTACTTTATTACCTACGATGCCGCGATTTTACTTAGATTATAAATATGATATTCAGTTAGACAAGAAAATATGTCAATTATATATTTTTGATCGTGATCTTATCGAATAACCGTGCGTGCTCGTGTTAATTGAAATCCATCTCTCCACGAAATAAAAATCTTCGTGGAATATGAAACTTCAAATTTGTTAGAATTTCCCCATATTCTAATATTCCTTCGAGCTCGTGTCGTGCTGTCCTTTTATCCATCTCTAAATGAAATCCAAAATTTTTGCTGGAATGGGAAACTGTAAATTTGTAACGATTTTCTAATAATCAACAAACGAACCCTCCCCTTGTTGATTCGCATACAAAACTGATGTAGATGTTGTGCCTGTGCGATATCTGTTGAAAATCGCAACAACAAACACAGCAGCAGCAACAAAAACAGCGGCAACAACAATGAAACCAGAGAAATCTCAACAGAAATGTAACAAAATGCGGATTACTACGCTGATTGCCATGCCGAATACCAAATGCCAATCTATCGAGTCCCGAGTTTCGTGTCCTGAGTCCGAGTTCGAGTTCGAGTCGCACACATTAATGAGAATATTGTTAAATTAGTGGGCTTTGAAATGTGATATGCCCGACCACAGGCCGGGCACAGAGCCCGAGGGTCCTGCTCCGACTGCTTGACTTTGCCAAACGAGCAGCTGTGTCACCAGAGGATAGGCCACGGCCAGGAGAGGGGAGGGGAGGGAAGGGGTGGTTGAGCCGGGAGGGTGAGGCTAGAGGTTAGAGGGAGTTGTACGTACATTACATTTGCACTTTGGATTGTAAATGTCATAAAAATGGGTTATTTCTATAGCTTCCCAATCTCTCTCTCTCTCTCTCTCTCTCTCTCTCTCTCTCTCTCTCTCTCTGCTCAGCTTTTCGAGCTGCTTTTGGCCTAAAGCTGCCTTAATAGGCTTATGATAAACATGACACTTGACTTTTGTGTGCGCCGCCGCTGCCCAAATTGCCAGTTGACACTCAATTTGACACATGAGACCCGCAAAATGCCTTCAACTAAAGCGTCCAGAGGACATCAGCAACGTGCCGCATGTGGCAGCAACAACTCCAGCAACAACAACTACAACCTCAAGTGTGTGTGTGTGTGCTCCATGGCAACTCGTCTTGGCTAATGATGTGTGCCCCGTTTTGCGGGCTGGCTTGGGCCTGCATTCGGTTACGTCTACAATTTCCGGGGCCCAGACACATGAATAGCTAAGCATTCGTCATTATATGGCGCACCCAGACAACAGCTGACTCAACCGGAGGCAGTTACAATTACAATTACAACAACTTGTTACAACTTGCGGATTTGTGTCGAGTTGTCTTCAAGTTTTGCATTAGAAGTGTTTGCCTGAGCATACTTCAGCTGCTGAAGTGAAATTCAGGGGGGAAGTCGGTCTGAAATAAAGCTAAAACTGTTGGGGAACAACATTAAAATAGCCCGAAACAAACAATCTGAACTATGTTTGGGATATGCATCCCTGATTAACTAGGGAATGGGCTGAGGTATACAAAAAGTTAAATGCTTCCAATCTTTGTATAATCGAGGAGAAACTGCATACCAAGTTTGATGCGTCCAGCTCTTATAATCTTCGAGCTTTTCGTTCTTTTCTACAAATATATTTGTATCTTTATTATCAACATTGGAAGAGATATCGATAAGATATATTACACTCGTTCTGTGTTTGGCATAGATCTAAAATTGCTGGGTAACAACATGAAAATAGTAAAAGTACTCTGAGCGATACAAACAATCCGAACTATGTATGGGATATGCATCCCTGATTAACTTGGGAATGGGCTGAGATATACAAAAAGTTAAATGCTTCCAATCTTTGTATAATCGAGGAGAAACTGCATACCAAGTTTGATGCGTCTAGCTCTTATAATCCTCGAGCTTTTCATTCTTTTCTACAAATATATTTTTATACCCTTGCAGAGGGTATTATAATTTTGTCGTGAAATGTGTAACGCATAGAAGGAGACATCTCCGACCCCATAAAGTATATATATTCTTGATCAGTATCAACAGCCGAGTTGATATAGCCATGTCCGTCTGTCCGTCTGTCCGTCTGTCCGTCTGTCTGTTTCTATGCGAACTAGTCTCTCAGTTTTAAAGCTATCTTTATGAAACTTTGCAGAAGTCCCTCTTTCTGTTGCACGCAGCTCATATGTCAAAACCAGCTGGATCGGACCACTATATCTATAGCTGCCATAGGAACGATCGGTCGAAAAGTAGGTTCTTGTATGAAAAACATTTTTGTTTATAAAGTTATCTTTACTAAACTTGGTATTTATTAGTTTTACTACGTTCCCCATATATATGCAAAATCCTATTAAGATCAGACAACTATATCATATAGCTGCCATAGGAACGATCGGTCGAAAATTAAGTTTTTGTATGGAAAATTTTTATGTGTTTCAAGATATCTTGACCAAACTCGGTACTTATTAGTTTTACTAAGCTCCCCATATATATGCAAAATTCTATTCAGATCGGGCAACTATATCATATAGCTGCCATAGGAACAATCGGTCGAAAATTAAGTTTTTGTATGGAAAATTTTTATGTTTTTCAAGATATCTTGACCAAACTCGGTACTTATTAGTTTTACTACGGTCCCCATATATATGCAAAACTATTAAGAGGCAACTATATCATATAGCTGCCATAGGAAAGAGGTCGAATTAATTTTTTAAAATTTTTTTTAATTTGTTTCTATATATCAACATTGAAAGTTGTCTTAAGATTTTAAACTCGTTCTGTGTTTGAGATAGATCTAAAACTGTTGGTAAACAACTTGAAAATAGCTCAAGTAAAAGTTCTCTGGGCGATACAAACAATCCACACTATCTATGTGATATGCATCCCTGATTAACTTCGGAATGGGCTGGGGTATAGAAAAAGTGAAATGTTTCCAATCTTTGTATAATCGAGGAGAAACTACATACCAAGTTTCGATGTGTCTAGCTCTTATAGTCTTCGACTTTTAAGCTTTTAGTCCAAAAATCGATTTTTATCTATGTATATTATCAACATTGGAAAGAGATATCGATAAGATATATTACACTCGTTTTGTGTTTCGCTTAGAAGAATATATATTTACAATTTGTATGTATTTTGTAGATATGTACCTTTTGTAGTTCCCGAGATCGAGCTGTAAATAAAAGTGCATCATATTTTTATAATAGGAATAATAAAATTTTGATATAATGTCCCTCATATAATTGCGTCCAGTTTTGACAGAGTCCGGAACTTTTTATACCCTGGTCTAATATCATAAGCCTTATATAACTTCCCCACAATGCCAGACAACTGCATTTGGAGTCTTCCATCTATAACTCACAATAGTTAATCCATATTGTGCTCCACATCGCTTGTTTTATTGCCGGCCATTTAGGCTGGAGGCGCTGTCGACACCGTCGCCCAAATCGTCGATCCCAATTGATCCACATTGGGCATCGGAACCGAACTAAGCGGCACCTCATCAACACATCAGCATTATCATCAGCATCGGCGAGCCATATATTATTTAGTCGAATGCACATTGGGATCGCAGCATAATGCTAGCCATAATAATAATAATAATAATAATAAAAAGAAAGATTTCAAACCTTTGGGTTTTTGTGGCATTAACAACTCGCGTCGGGGCATTGAGGTACAAAAATATTTATGATTATGAGAAATACACGGCAGGCTTATTATAAAATATACAACAACTTTTCCGAAATCAAAAGAAAAATCAACCAAAGCCGACGCACAACGATCGCATCGAACCGAGTTTAGAGTTTATTTAAATATTTCTGTCCCACCAGTTCGCTTAAGTAGCCCCCAAACGGTTCGCTCAGTCTGTTGTCCGCTTTTGGCCATATCGACAGGTAGCCCAAATATTTATAGTGTTCAATAATTGAGATACACATTAATGAGTCTGTAGCTGGTGCTGGAGTCGGAGTCGGAGTTGGAGTTGGGGTGAGGGTTCGCCTTTTCGAGTTTCGAGTCAGAATAGTAGTAGCGCCCATTATTTCATATTGAATAGAGCTGGCTATGCCCTTTGAATAGTTGACAGTCAAATGGGCAATACAAAATTCGTATGCATTTGGTGACGCAAAGGCGAAGTCTTTAATTTTCTAGATTTATATAGAGTCTAGACTGTGCTTATATTTGTGCTTATTATATATTTCTGCAGCAAGCTCATGTTCAGTAAAAAATTAATAACTTTATCCCAAATTATGCCTGTTAATGTCTATTTTGAAAGATACCCTATACCAGGCGCAGACTAAATTAACCTGACATTTCTTTATGTAATATGTCTGGGATGTTCGTATGTAAATATGAATCCATCTTAGACAAAACACATTCAAATTTTAGTTCACTTTTTTGATAATTCTTCTTGCTGTTAACTAAAAAAAGTTTTTTTTTATTATCGCCCTACTATTCGATTCTCATGAATTCAAGTAAGGCTTAAGGCTTTCATATTCTGATTGTAGCTGCCTATTTATTCCCTTGCCGTCTATATGTCTCTATTTAAATCTCTCAATTTCTCTCTCTCTTTTTCTCTCTCTCCCCCTCTCTCTCTCTCTCTCCATCTCTCTCTCTCTCTCTCTCTAGTCCTCTGTATCTCTTCCACCCTATCATTTCATATCGAGACAGAATACTTAATGCAATCTTTTCCTCGGACAATATTATTTCCGATTTCTACAATTCTGAAGATTGTTCGAGAATTCTGTATTCTCAATGCCTCTATCTATCTCTCTCTCTCTCTCTCTCTCTCTCTCTCTCTCTCTTTCGCTCTCTCTCCTTTTATATTATAATAGAGCTTTATCAATCATTTTAAGTATTCTGCTATTCAAATCTTTTTTTCTGGGCCTATATTATATTCGATTGTCTGAAGATTGTTCGATGTTTGTTATAAATTGTATTTTTGTTATTTCTACCTTCATCGGAAGGGTATATTTGACATTCGTTGTGTGACTATTTTGTATGTGTTTCATCGTGTTTTCAGTTCGATTTCGGTTGTCTGTTGTTGTCATTGTCATTGTTAATTTAAATAATAATTTCGTTGTATATTTTAGATGCCAGCTCTGCATTGGCTGGCTGCATTTCTCACTTGGCTCCAATGTATCTGCATCTGCATCTGTATCTGTATCTTTTTGGGCGCTGCATCTGCAGCGGTGCCTTTTGTCGGCTCGCGTTCGCTTTGATTGCGCTGCAACTTATTAGTTGTTGTTATTTGTTTGACTAGACACAGTCATATATAGTTGGTATCTCCCTTGGGTACTAGGCGGGGGCATTATTATAAAAATGTCGAATCGTTGCCAGTTGGAAGCTGCCGCTGTCTGCGGTGATAATGGGACAAATGTCGTGAGGAGAAAAATAGCCGGGGCTTAATCTTCAGGTGTCTCTCTCTCTCTCTTACACTCTCCCTTTCTCTCCCTCTCCCGTTTGTGGCCTTTTCTTTGGCGTTGTCAACATATCTGGCTTATATGTGAGTCAGAATTATGTGACGATCGTTCGCTCTCGGAGTCGGCCTTTTTGAGGTCCGCACAACTTGCCACATGTTGTTGCAGCTTTAATAAAGACATCAGCCGCGTATAATTATGGATTTGTAGTAGCTGTCCCAGTGCCCAGTTGCCAGTCTCCTCTCGACTCGATTCTCTTCACACAAATGCAATTCGTTCAGCTTCGTTTTTCAGTGCCTTCCTTCATAAGTCGTAGATTGGCATTATTGTCATGAGTTGTCTGGACCCTCGACTCGACTCGACTTCCCCTCCCGTTGCCCCGTTGCCCGTTGCAGTTATCACTTAATTCTATTGCATTCCATTTCCATTTGCCGTCGCTTTTTTCTTCTTTAAACCAGATACGATCCAATGCAAATGAGCTCTATTAAATTTATATCAAATATATGCCCACTTTTGGCTACCGCGTGACTCTTTCCCAGTTCCACTTAGAGGCTAGTTCTTTTAGCTAAGTGCAGTTAGTCTCTGGCTTTTAAAATCTAATAAAGGTTTTGTTTTCGGTTACTGTTATGGCCGAAAGGCAATCACTTTTTGTTTACTGTTTCGAGTTTTTGTGATAAGAAAAAGTGCATTCGTGAGTTGACTGTGGCAAGAAAATTAAATTAGTTTGTTTTAAATGGCAGATGCCTCTTATTTCTCTGAATCTGAGTGTGTTGGCAATTGGAAACAAGTGAAATTAATAGCTGAAAGGAATCTATATTTAAGTGAGTATAAATTATGTTTTAAGAGTTGAGCAGATTATGTTATTATGTTGATATAAAAAAATACTTTAAAAGCGTTGTCAATTATGGCGAATTAAAAGCGAATAAAGGTTTGAGAGAGCAGGGAATGATTTTGTGCCTTAAATTAATTGCTGTTCTTCAATTCAAAAATAAGAATAGCAAAAGTTTATATATTTATCATGCTTTGTTATCATTTAACTATTCTCTGTTAACGAATAGTTTATGGACCTTTGAGATGAAATATATAGAGCATAAATAAGAGCTAAAGTTTGCTAACAGAGAATGGTTCAATGAGAATAAAGCAAAATAAACTCAATAAAAAAATATTAATAATATTAATAAAAATAAATAAACGAAAGTCTTATTTGTTGCTGTGTAAAAATATGAAAAGACATATTTTGTCGCAGCTCGTTACATATATAGAAAAACTTTGGATTGTGTTTTCCTTTAATAAGATGTCGTCCGAATTAGAATATTAGATCATATAAAATTAAAAATTATACCAAACTGTTTGTCTTTTTTCAAGAAAGTTTCTCCAATTACGAGTTAAACTATATTTATTTACCTAATATGCATCCATTAGGCTGCCATACTATATAGACCCCATAGGTTTAATGGGTTTGATTAGTTGAAAACTGATTTCTTTGTAAGAAATACTTCAGTTAGACTATATATATTAGCACTTGACAGATACTTTGCGTCGATCGAGACGTCGACAAGACCGAGTTGATACCCTTTGAGACGCAGGCAGGAACTTGACTCGACGATCTAATTTTCTTTTTAAACAACAGGAACAATTGGAGGACACTCATACATTTTTTCTTAAAAATATTTAACTTTCTTATTCAGAACATAGACAAACCTATGTTGTTTCTCATTATTGATATATTTAGAAACATAATTTGTTTTATATCTTAAGGTCTAAGAGGGCAACACTCCAATTGCCATTTCACAACCATTTCAAGCCAAAAATCATTCGACAAACTTCAGCTAACTATTCAATTGATTTTCAGACAGCTTCAAAGCTAGATTGTAGCCTGTTTTTTTTCACATGAGTCCCATTTGGATCGATGCCGATGCCGATCTTCCCATGAATTGCCATCCAGCTGTTTTGGGGTAACGCGACAAACACTCGTTTCTAATAATAATAATAATAATCCCCACAGCCGTTGACAAGCTGCGTTGATATGGCTGTCATAAATACATAGATACGAGACGCTATAATCCTCCATCTAATAGCCGACACCTCTTATCTGTGGCAACTCCCCCCCCGTCCCCTTCTCCGGGGGCTACCGGGAGCACAGTTTGTGCAACGATGTTGAAACATATTAAAATTAACAAATGTGTTTTAATCTCCGACAACAAATTTGAATTGTATCTTGTTGGAATGTGTTCAGTTTATTTATTTGTGTTATTTTGTTTTTTTCGAGCAAAATTCGTTGTCTCGAACACCCGCTGCTCGTCAGGTAAAGCCCGGGTTCAGGGCAGGAATGGGTCCTCCTGTGCGCTGCCTGGTTAAATGCGAGTTGTTGTTGTTGTTGTTGTTGTAGTTGTTGCCATTGTTGAACAGGTCGATCGATCTATGACAGATGAGATCATGTTGACTTGGCACAAAAGCAACCCAGCACAGCAGTTCCAGCAGCTCTCCGAGTCGTAGCTGCTGGCGTTCGAGTCCTGTTGCTTTCGATGATGTATCGCTTCTTCTCTCCTTCTCCCTCTCCCCCTCTCCCCCTCTCCCCCTCTCTCTCTCTCTCCTGACTCTGCCCAGTTGGCTTCACGCTATGCTGCGCTCCTCATCTCTTACACAAATTCTGATTCGAAGTGACATTTATGCCATGCTCTACACATTCCAGGCGATATGATTTGACTGCCTGCCTGTGAGTTTGAACCAGCGGCCTAGCTCTCTCTCCCTCTGTCTCTCTCTCTCTCTTTCTCTCTCTATACAATAGCTGTTTATTGTCGTTGATTTGTGCCTTATTTGTTGACAGTTTATTTGGCTTATCAATTGCATTCGGCGACGTTTTGTCAAGGGTGTGCAGCCACTTTTCGCATTAATCCTACTGTTTTTCGCCCAAAAAAAAATTAGCATTCCATACACTGAGCACAATTTATGACTTAGAAAAGTTATAGGCTATGTGAGTTATATGCAAAAGACTAATTAAAATAGTCAAAATAATAATAATAATAATAATAATAATTAATATAATTAAAAGAAAACTATTATAACAAAAATTAATAATAATAATAATAACAGTAAATATTATATTAAAAATAATAATACAAAATACAATTATAATAATAAAAATAATTAGAATAATTATTATTATCTTAGCTAAAACTCTAGATATAAAGAGATGTTCCTTAAATATTCTTTTGTATTTATGTAGATATTTTAAAATCAATTATTTTTTACCTAAATATTTGTATATGCACGTCTGCAAGGCCTGTAGTTCCGTTTGCGGTTTGAACCAGCTTTCTGGTTTGATATTCGGTTCCTGAACCTGACTTACCACGTCCATAAAGCCAAGTTTTGATTGAAATCTGGATCATACTTGTCTAAAGATTTTAAAATATTTATAAAACAATTCAAATTTCGTTTATAATTTAGTCGATACTACTAAGGATCGATACTATACAGTTTTAACTCTTGATCGTATAGTAAAAATTCTTTAAGCTCTTGTGTTGAATTTTTCTCGCTCCCATTTTTGTTTTAGCACTAACTAACTGCAATTTCTCTCAGTGCACAGCACAATTTGCATTTGTGTCTAGTCCGTCTTTTGCAGATTGCCAGTTGCCAATTCACACACAAAGTCACAACTACATGCACACACACACACACTCACACACACACACACACGCAAATCGAATTCAAAGTGTGGACATTTCTCGTGCTGCGTTTAGTGGACATTGCCTCTGCCTCTCATTGTTGCAACAACTGGAACTGAGTCTTCTGGGCCTGGGCCTGGGCCTGGGCCTGGCCATGTCCAGCTGACATTTTTGTTGTGCTCTTTCATATCAGCAGCTCCGCCTGTTTTGTGCGCGTTGCTTGCAGCTCCTTTTGGCCTCTTTTCGTTCACCAATACCCTGTTCAGCAAAGACAAGAGAGTATATTCGGCTGAGATTTGACAGCTGAACTACTTAGAGCGACTCTTTAGATCGAGTCTCAAATATTTGCAGCTCCAGTCCATAAATTGCAATAAATCTATATTACGCTAATTTACAGTAGAGCTTGGCAGTTGATGAACTGTTTGTTACTTATTTTTATGAGTTTTTTGGGGATCTTTTTTTATTTTTTATACGATTTTCGGACGTTGTCTTGGTTTCCAAATGATGTCCGTTTTTTTACATTATCTTTAGATTATTCTCGAGAATTTTAAGCAGGAAACAGCAACATCTCCGCTTCTTCTTCTGTCTTCTTGTCTAAATAATTTAATAATTTGAATTTAAAATAATAATTTAATATATCCTATAATAGTTTTAAAGGCGGTTCTGAATTCACAGTTTGAAAGGCACGTATTACAGTCTGAGAGGCAGCAATGCAAGCAGAAACTTTTCCCAAACTTAGGCTGTTTTAACACTGTGTATAGAGTATGTCGCAGTCGCTTACAACCGATTTTTATATATATTTTTTTTGCAACTGTTCTGGACACTGGACAATGGGCAATGGCTGTGCAATTGTGGGCCAGTTTTTGACGTATGCGCATTTCTTGTGTTCTGTTTGTTTTCCAAATCGTGTTGACAGCCTGTGGAAGAAGAAGAAGCAGCAGCAGCAGCAGCAGCAGCAGTTGCAGAAGTTGCAGTTGCAGCAGTCGCAGTTGCCCCGAGCAGCAATCAATCAAGTTGGCCTGTTCCACATAACTGGGATGGATTTTTGTACAGTGCCCCCATGGGGAATTTGACAGGGGCGTGCAGTTTTTTTCTTGTTGCTTTATTTATTTGTATATATTTTTATTTTTTTCTTGGTCACAATCATCTGGAGTAACCGCATTCGGCGTAATCAATTGTTGGCTACCATAATTCCATAGGGGGCACGTGTGGCAACAATAGATTCTAACGGTTAACAGCTGTTGTTGTGCCTTGCGGCTGGTCAAGCGCAGTCCCCCCTCCCCCCTTCCCTCCCCCCTAAAGGTCTCCCCACAGCGCCATGAATAATTACAATTTAATACTTAACAAAAATGAAGAGAGCGCAAAAAAACTAACAATTCAGCTGCAGCAACAACAAGTTTACCCTACAAAAAGTACAACTCATACTCGCACTCGCACTCATAGTCATAGTCATACTCAGACTTTATTCATATACACTCATACGAGTATCATTTGGCGCGCCAAGCCGCTTTGATCACAACAACAATGCTTGCCACAACAAAACAACTTCTTTGGCTTTGTGTTGCCCCTTAGTCGAACAAGGAGCAGGGCGAGGGGAGAGGGGAGAGGGGAGCGGGGCAAGGGGCACAGGGTAGCAGCAGAAGAAATGTCTGTGTGTGTGTGGAAAATAAGAAAAGAAATCCATCTTCGCGAGCGTTTCACACTGATCGCACCGCAAGCCCAATCACTGCTTCAGTGTGTGTGTGTGTGTGTGTGTGTGTGTGTGTGTGTGTGTGTGTGCAGCTCCATTTAGTCACACAATGGCCGCCGCCACAGCTATGGCCAGTCTTAGGCATACCCTATAAAAGCGCATAAGCAGGCCATGATGTGCTTAAAAGCTGTGCAAATTTAATTAGTGCAAACTCTGGTCACACAGTGGCTGCCACACTTTTAAATACCCTATAAATTTGAGTCGGAAAGGTATGCTGTGCTCTCAGTTCTGAAATTCCATAATGACATATATCAAATTTCACAATTAATTTATCATATTAATTTAATCATATTTTATTTTGTAATGTCAAGCATTGTATACCTCTTGAATACCCTATAAATTTGATTCGGAAAGGTATGCTGTGATCTCAGTTCTAAAATTTGAGGACATACATATAATAAATTTCACAAGTAATTGATCATATTAATTTATTCATATTTTATTTTCTTATAGGGTATCACACACTGTACACTTTTAAATACCCTGTAAATTTGAACGAAAGGGTATACAGCATACCACAATTTTAAAATTCGATGACATTTCACAAGTTATTTATCATATTCATTTATTAATATTTTATTAAATGAACTCAAGCACTGTACAGGGTATCCTCGCAGTCGAGCACGCTCCATTAGCCATCTATGACTCGTTTTTTTTTTTTGGTAGTAGCCCGCGCCGAGTGGTAAAACATTTCGTACTACTTGAATCATACATTTGTAAACAAATACGGCCAAGCGGCAGCCCTGCCCCCTCCCCTACTCCCCCCTACTCCCCCCCCCCCTTGCCTAGCCTGAGCCGCAAGCAGGCGGCATTCCGTTTACAACTACAATAAGAGCAGAGCTGTATTCGTATAGTACCGCAAGTGTGTGGCGTTTCCAGGCATCGTAATGATAATGGATGGCGCATTCATCGCACATACCAGACATACTCCACTCGGGCACAGTGGAACGAATGTATGGCAAATGCTGATGAAATTCAAATGGTTGAAAATTATGATGTAATGAGGGGAAATACATTTAAAGCATTATTAAATGGAATTTTCTATGAATTTACAGTAGAACAGCTGCCGAGGCTCTTAAGTGTAGGATATTCTCTCTTCTTTTACTTAGTTATAATTAAATTCATAATTTGTCATAGCTAAGATTTAATTTTATTCTTTGGATAACATTTAGCTGTGTTTAGGTCTTCGTTAAAAATTAAATAAAATAACTAAATGGGTTCCCTAAAAATATAAATTAAATTATATATATATATTATTCTTCGATTCTTCTCTCATTTGACAGCGACATAATTTTACTATTTTTTACTTTTACTTTTACTTTTTATATTATTAAACAATATATATAATATTATTATAAGACTCTTCTTAAATGCAATACATATTTAGAGCCTTTTGTATGGTTTACTTATATTATTAATTTTCCATTTAATTTGTATTTCACTTAAAATTGACTTTAACACTCGTTATGCCCTGCCCCACTGTGGCGCGAGCATGGTTTCCAAGTGCTTTGGCCCAAACAATTCAATAATACAATAACAACAATCATAATAATAACACAAAACACCAGCAACAGCGGCTACAATGAGAGAGTATTACAACAACTGAACAACCAAACACAACAACAACAACAACACGAGAGAGTTTAAAAGCGCAACCACATCAATACACCCCCACAACAACACACTCACCGTGAGAGGGGGAGGGGATCGGGGTGCACATATAAACATACATCATAACGCACCGACACCGACGACTGATGAACGTCGCGACGTTCGCGGCCGAAACGACCTTATTCCACTCACAATCAGTCAAAATTGAAAATTTATTGAATAACCAACAGAAAATACAACAAAAGAACTAACCTGGCAAGCATCGACTGCGCAATACCCTGTTTACGGTTTAAAGAGTGACTGTCAGAGGGTCAACTGAATGCAGTGACTTAAACTGTGACTTGAGGAAGTCACGATTTTTTCAATTTATGGAGAAGTTCAAAGAAAAGTCACATTTTGGAAAACCTGGCTCTAAAATTGCTTGAGATCTAGGCTTTAAAATTCCAGCCAGCCCTCAAATGGGTGATCCCAAGACTGTTAACCAATTTTAAACTAAGCTGGTTCAAACTCAAGTTCAAATTTCTTTTGGCTATAAACCAAACCTTAAACCAAGCCCAAAAGGCAGCCAAACCGAAACATTATTCGAAAAATACTTTCATTATTTTCAATATCATAGAAAGGCTTATAGATATAAATTAATATTTACCGGTTCGAACCAGCGACTTTCCTTTAAGAGAGGGCCCGAATTAGCACTTTGTCGGAGAACTACCTTTCAACTCTCCAACTAATATGCCTTTTGTTACTTTGTGAACAGCGTATATAAAAAAAACTCTAAATGTCTTGCCGTGATCTCGCTCTGTAAATGTATGTGTGTGTGTGTGTGTGTATGTGTGGTGTGTGTGTGCGTCTGTGTTAAGATCAACAAAGGATTTCTTACCAAAATAGCTCGTGTCAAAAGACTTTGATCCATTAATCAATATGCCGCAGCCGCCGTGTGCGAAGGTTTTGGCCAGCTTGCCCCTCCCCAACCCCCTCCCCCTCCCCCCTCTGTATGCTGCCCCCCCCCCCTTCTGAACTGTTTGTTGTAAGTTTGTTTGATGATGAGTCCCCGAGACAGACCCCCAGTCAGTTCCAGTACCAGTCGTCAGTTCAGATACAAAAGCCCGGCTGTACGCGAGTATTTACCTTCTTTTCTTGGTCTTTTGTTTTTTCTCTTATTTTTTGGTGCCCGGTCAAGATCATGATGAGGCTGTTATTTGTTGTACTCGTATTTTGGTTGCCCGATTCACGGTAGGTATTCACAATGCGCCGTGCCGTGCTGGGGCTCTAGATGGGGCCCCCATTGTTGTCGTGTAATGCTCGACAAACCATGTGACATGTGTAAGTGATAGCGTTAATGCCCGCTCTTAAGTAGTAATTACTACTTCAATTGGGCCTTGAAGTTGAGCTGCTTGAGTTGGGTCTGTCGTCTAGAAAACTATAGAAAACATAAAGCTTTACGGCTTTTTCTAGGTTAATTACAGCTTGAAAATTACATCTTTTAATTGGGTTCCCTTTTTGCGTTTCCTAACAAATATTTGAAGATGACGATTCCTATATACTGAGACTGTTCATGCCAATTTCCAAGATTTTTAAGCTGAAACCATTGACTTTCACGATGTAATAATTTCCTTGATCGTACTTAATTTAATAAAGTTACAGTAAAGTTTTATTGACCGATGTCAGAATTTGTAGGAAAGCCCGAAGAAAACTTTAGTAAGAAATAAGAAGAGAAAAAATAAATGTTAAGTAAAAATGTTTCAGTTTCTATTTAAACTAAACAGCAACCCTCCTCTGCGATTCTCAAACCTTCAGTTAAGGCTGCCTATTTAATGAAATTTCAATGTGTTTGTTTGTTGTGTGATAAACAATTCCTTTAATTAAATGTATAATGTGAATTTAAAATGTTGCAGGAACTATCCAAAAGGAGGGCACGCCTTCCTTTGCGATTCTCATGAATTAAACTCAGGCGTATATTTTGATGTTTATTAAGCTGGCATGCGGATGAATGGATAATTGGTAAGTAGAAATTTTGTAACTTTATCAGTAAGTTATCATAATGATTACTAGTGGGTATACCCCTGCCTTGCCGTGGTACTTATAAAATAAATTCTCTCAAAGAACTTTGAAAATGAGTTTGAAACCGATCGGTCGGTAAGCAAATAACTTTCATACAACCGTTTTCCTCCAAGTTACCACTGTTGCGGGCGAAATTTTCGCTTAAGTCGCTGAAACACGTATTTATTAAGTCCTGATGTAGACCTTTGAAAATAGGTTTGAAGAAAATTGAAAGAACTTCAAATCAAGAATAACGTTGCCAGATTTTGATGCCAAATTGATCTAGAGGCCAAAACATGGACAAAAAGCCAAACCTTATGAAAATAGGTTGAGATTTGACCAAGTTATAGGGGTGAGAAGTTTCGACCTATGTCCTTATATGATATTTGAGGATATCATTTTCACATGAATTTCGACCAAAAATAATGTATGCTCATAATTTTTATTCCAAATTGATCTAGAGGCCAAATCATGGACAAAGAGCCAAACCTTATGAGAATTGGACGAGATTTGACCGAGTTATGGTGGTGGGAAGTTTCGACCTATGTCTATATGGGATATTTGAGGGTACCATTTTCACATGAATTTCGACCAAAAATAATGTTGCCAGATTTTGATGCCAAATTGATCTAGAGGCCAAATCATGGACAAAGAGCCAAACCTTATGAGAATTGGACGAGATTTGACCGAGTTATGGGGGTGGGAAGTTTCGACCTATGTCTATATGGGATATTTTAGGGTACCATTTTCACATGAATTTCGACCAAAAATAATGTTGCCAGATTTTGATGCCAAATTGATCTAGAGGCCAAATCATGGACAAAGAGCCAAACCTTATGAGAATTGGACGAGATTTGACCGAGTTATGGGGGTGGGAAGTTTCGACCTATGTCTATATGGGATATTTGAGGGTACCTTTTTCACATGAATTTCGACCAAAAATAATGTTGCCAGATTTTGATGCCAAATTGATCTAGAGGCCAAATCATGGACAAAAAGCCAAACCTTATGAGATTTGGACGAGATTTGACCGAGTTATGGTGGTGGGAAGTTTCGACCTATGTCTATATGGGATATTTGAGGGTACCATTTTCGCATGAATTTCGAACAAAAATAATGTTGCCAGATTTTGATGCCAAATTGATCTAGAGGCCAAATCATGGACAAAACGCCAAACCTTATCAGAATTGGACGAGATTTGACCGAGTTATGGGGGTGGGAAGTTTCGACCTATGTCTATATGGGATATTTGAGGGTACCATTTTCACATGAATTTCGACCAAAAATAATGTTTCCAGATTTTGATGCCAAATTGATCTAGAGGCCAAATCATGGACAAAAAGCCAAACCTTATGAGAATTGGACGAGATTTGACCGAGTTATGGGGGTGGGAAGTTTCGACCTATGTCTATACGGCATATTTGAGGGTACCATTTTCACATGAATTTCGACCAAAGATAATGTTGCCAGATTTTGATGCCAAATTGATCTAGAGGCCAAATCATGGACAAAACGCCAAACCTTATGAGAATTGGACGAGATTTGACCGAGTTATGGTGGTGGGAAGTGATATGTCTATATGGGAATTTGAGGGAATTCAAGAATTCGAAAAAAAAGTGGGGGAGGGGGGAAAAGGGGGGGGGGGGGGGTGGGGGGGGGGAGGGGGGGAAAAAAAGGGGAAAAAAAAAAAGGGGGGGGTTGGGGGTAATAAAAATTATAAAATAAACAAAAAAAAGGGTGGGAAGTTTCGACCTATGTCTATATGGGATATTTGAGGGAACCATTTTCACATGAATTTCGACCAAAAATAATGTTGCCAGATTTTGATGCCAAATTGATCTAGAGGCCAAATCATGGACAAAAAGCAAAACCTTATGAGAATTAATCGAGATTTGACCGAGTTATGGGGGTGGGAAGTTTCGACCTATGTCTATACGGCATATTTGAGGGTACCATTTTCACATGAATTTCGACCAAAAATAATGTTGCCAGATTTTGATGCCAAATTGATCTAGAGGCCAAATCATGGACAAAAAGCCAAACCTTATGAGAATTGGACGAGATTTGACCGAGTTATGGGGTTGGGAATTTTAGACCTATGTCTATATAGGATATTTGAGGGAACCATTTTCACATGAATTTCGACCAAAAATCATGTTGCCAGATTTTGATGCCAAATTGATCTAGAGGTCAAACCATGAGCAAAAAACCAATTCTTATGAAAATCGGATGAGATTTTACCAAGTTACGGGGTTGGGAATTTTAGACCTATGTCTATATAGGATATTTGAGAGAACCATTTTCACATGAATTTCGACCAAAAATAATGTTGCCAAATTTTTATTCCAAATTGATCTAGAGGCCAAATCATGGACAAAGAGCCAAACCTTATGAGAATTGGACGAGATTTGACCGAGTTATGGTGGTGGGAAGTTTCGACCTATGTCTATATGGGATATTTGAGGGTACCATTTTTACATGAATTTCGACCAAAAATAATGTTGCCAGATTTTGATGCCAAATTGATCTAGAGGCCAAATCATGGACAAAGAGCCAAACCTTATGAGAATTGGACGAGATTTGACCGAGTTATGGGGGTGGGAAGTTTCGACCTATGTCTATATGGGATATTTGAGGGTACCATTTTCACATGAATTTCGACCAAAAATAATGTTGCCAGATTTTGATGCCAAATTGATCTAGAGGCCAAATCATGGACAAAAAGCCAAACCTTATGAGAATTGGACGAGATTTGACCGAGTTATGGGGGTGGGAAGTTTCGACCTATGTCTATACGGCATATTTGAGGGTACCATTTTCACATGAATTTCGACCAAAGATAATGTTGCCAGATTTTGATCCCAAATTGATCTAGAGGCCAAATCATGGACAAAACGCCAAACCTTATGAGAATTGGACGAGATTTGACCGAGTTATGGTGGTGGGAAGTTTCGACCTATGTCTATATGGGATATTTGAGGGTACCATTTTCACATGAATTTCGAACAAAAATAATGTTGCCAGATTTTGATGCCAAATTGATCTAGAGGCCAAATCATGGACAAAACGCCAAACCTTATGAGAATTGGGCGAGATTTGACCGAGTTATGGTGGTGGGAAGTTTCGACCTATGTCTATATGGGATATTTGAGGGTACCATTTTCACATGAATTTCGACCAAAAATAATGTTGCCAGATTTTTATGCCAAATTGATCTAGAGGCCAAATCATGGACAAGAAGCCAAACCTTATGAGATTTGGACGAGATTTGACCGAGTTATGGGGTTGGGAATTTTAGACCTATGTCTATATAGGATATTTGAGGGAACCATTTTCACATGAATTTCGACCAAAAATCATGTTGCCAGATTTTGATGCCAAATTGATCTAGAGGTCAAACCATGAGCAAAAAACCAATTCTTATGAAAATCGGATGAGATTTGACCAAGTTACGGGGTTGGGAATTTTAGACCTATGTCTATACAGGATATTTGAGGGAACCATTTTCACATGAATTTCGACCAAAAATAATGTTGTCAGATTTTGATGCCAAATTGATATAGAGGCCAAACCATGAACAAAAAGCCAAACCTTATGAGAATTGGGCGAGATTTGACCGAGTTATGGTGGTGGGAAGTTTTGACCTATGTCTATATGGGATATTTGAGGGTACCATTTTCACTGAATTTCGACCAAAGATATGTTGCCAGATTTTGATGCCAAATTGATCTAGAGGCCAAATCATGGACAAAAGAAATTATGAAATGGGAATTGGATTGGTGGTGGGGTTGGGTGGGGGGTGGGGGGGGGACATTTTCACATGAATTTCGACCAAAAATAATGTTGTCAGATTTTGATGCCAAATTGATCAAGAGGCCAAATCATGGACAAAAAGCCAAGCCTTATTGAAATAGGATGAGATTTGACCGAGTTATGGAGGTGGGAAGTTTCGACCTATGTCTATATGGGATATTTGAGGGTACCTTTTTTACATGAATTTCGACCAAAAAATTAGTTGCCAGCTTTTGATGCCAAATTGATCTAGAGGCCAAACCATGGACAAAAAGCCAAGCCTTATGAAAATCAGATGAAATTTGACCGAGTTTTGGGGGTGGGAAGTTTTGGCCTATGTATGTCTATAGGATATTGATTTCTCTCTAGGACAAACAGTTTTATGTACAGAGATATATATAATTAAATGTACATATACAGCACACTATTTCTAAGTCTTAGGATTTTGGCAGAATTGTGTATGTGGCGTCGAGTACAATGCACAGACTCTTTTTAATGAACATAGAAGAAATTACCCGGCATTGACCGGCTCAAATGAAAACTGTTGGAAATGCAAGTGGTACCGAAATTTTGAATGTAACGCTCGCCAACCTCAGACGAATCAAAGCCTCTTAACCACTCAGCATATTCGTTTACTTAGCCAAATTTCAATGAACTTAGTTCCTTGAAAAACAAATTTCTAAGTAAGGATATTCTATACCGGCGCTTAATGGGCAACTTGAGGCCCATCAACTCTGATTGCGATTGTTGTTGTTGTTGTTGTTGTTGTTGTTGTTGTTGTTGTTGTTGTTGCTGCTGTTCAGTCAAAATCGCAAACCAAAACAAAACCCAAACAAAGCCCAGTCCCCAAGTCCGTGTGAAGCAATAATTGCCCCCTAATCTCTCGCTCTCTCTCTCTCGCTCTCTCGCTCTCTCTCTCTCTCTCGCTCTCTCTCTCTCTCTCGCTCTCTCTCTCTCTCTCTTTGTGAAGAGTTCCACGACGAGTCGAGTCCAATGAAAAGCGAAGCGGCTTTTGTTTTTGTTCTTCTTTTTTACAAGGCAAACAACGAGCTAAATTAAGCTTTTTTATACTCTTGGAGAGGGTATATTCATTTTAATATGACGGAGACCTTTGCGATATGACGGAGTATATATAGTATATATATTATCTAGATCCGGCTTTTAGAACTTGCTCAGCTTTAAGGCTTTTGCCATGAAACTTTGCTTGGATTCGTCTTTCTGTTGCAGGCTGTAAAACTGGCGAAATCGGCGGAATCAAGCGACTATATCATAAAGCTGTTATAGGGACGATCGGTAATTTTTTTATTATTTTTTTTTTATTATTATTAGTTACACAATCTCAGATAATAAAACCTAAAACCTGGCGAGCATTAATACAAAATATTATATAAGATCTCACTACGATCGGTAAAATATTAAGATTTGTTTAGACAACTTTTTGGTTTTTCAAGATATCTTGAATTAATCCTGGCATTTATGAATTTTAAACTACTTTTCACAAATGACCAAAATCTTATCCACATCGGGCTACTATATCATATAGCTCTATAGGAAGAATCTGTCCCAAAATTATCTTTTATATGGAGCATTTTTTTTGTTAATTTCGAGAAATCTTCTCCAAACTCATTAATCATAAACTTTCCTGTTCTCCAGCTGAACGAACCATTATACTATATGCCTCCTTTAGGAACAATCTGTTCCAAATGAAGCTTCTCTATAAAAGCACAAATATCTTAAAGGGTATTTAAACTTCGGCTTGCTGCGATCTACCAATTCTTTGTGCTTGTTGTTGTTGCTGCTGCTGCTTTTATTGTTGTCATAATTATTGTTTAGTGGCGCAGGATGCGCTGCTGCCAGCCAACTTGTGTCCTGGCCGGATGCCAATCGGCAACCGCCTCCACGCCCCCCGCCCCCGCCCCTTCGCCCTCCGTCGCCCGCGCTTCTTGCCAAGCGGCTGCCTGCTAAAATACAAATGTTGTACATAAATCGCGCGCACAAACGAATGGCTGGCGATTGGGTCTGCGGGATTAAAGAGCAAAAGATATCGAATTACACACCTGACGACGCGGCGGACAAACCGAAAACCCGAAATCAGCCGGAGGGCAACAAGGAGGGGTGGGGAGGGGGGGACAGACAAAAGCTAAGCCAACGTATTTTATGGTGAACTTTCATTGGGAAGATTTTCGCATTTGCAGCGAAAAGAACGCAGCCTCCAACATTTGCCAAGTGTCAAAGTCAGCTGGCCTGGCCTGGCTGGAGGGGCTAATAACCACGTCGATGCAGTGCATCCAGCTCGGCATACTTTATGGGCATTAAAAATTCAAGTGGCAGCAATTTTTTGTCGTTGCTGCATTTGGCAACATCAAAAAGCCAAATGCCGCAGGCACGTCGAGACGGAGCGGGGAGAGGGGAGCTGGGAGTGGGGAGAGGGGAGCAGGCAGCAGGGAGCAGGAGCTGCGAGCAGGGAGCTGGAAGGAGCACCCAATTTAATGTGTCGGCGTGTTTATCGGCTAATGAAGTTGACAACACGCGGATTAGCGCATTTAGTTGCCAACTGCTGCGACTCCAGGCTCCAGTTGCCACAACTCCCGACTCCCGGTCAACTCCTCCCGGTCAACTCCTCTTGGCCAACTCCTCTGGGCCAACTCCATGGCCAGCTCTTGGCCAGCTCTGGGCCAGCTCTTGGCATTAGCGCAAACAACATAAGTTAATAACGATAACGATGAATATTATTTTTATGCACAAATTGCGGTCCACAGTTGGCCGGCAATCGCCTCTGCCATCCTTTCGCCTCCTCTCTCTCTCTCTCTCTCCCTCTTTTTCTCTCTCTCTTTTTCTCGCTCGCTAGTCTAGCGGTATTTAAAATAAATAGCTGCCGTGCTAGCTTAGGCCTTCTACAAGCCGCATGTGGTTCGGACTTCAGCTCTTTATACCCTGTACACATTTAATATTAGCAACAGGGCATGATGTTTCCCAAAAGCATTTGCTTAAATGTTTGCTAAGGCTAACAGCTAATGGAAATTATTACAAAGAGGAATAACTCATATGTTCCTACAAACTATATATATTTTCATAGAGTCTTATAAAAGATCTATCTCTCCTTTCCATCGAAAGATGATGGATCAGTTCCCCAGTTAGATTATGTATATAATATTTTGCAATATTTTAAAAAATATAAAGTTCACTTTATTTGTTTATGTATTAAGTTAAATATCTCATCTATATACTCTGAAAATACTCACAAAAGATTAAACCACAAACAGCAAATGATTTAAAAAAGAAGTTTCCATTGCGCTCTCGATATTTTAATAACTTTCAAGCTGAACAGCTCGAGGTCAATGTTGGTCAAAATAACAAGGAGTCCAAACTCCAAGAGTATCTATCATCCATCTTAAAACCCGGTTCCTTCACCCCTTCCCGGTTCCATCATCAGCAGAGTGTGCTGCCGTCTCTAGCTTTGCAAGGTCCTATACTCAGTCGAAAGCTTTAACTACTTGAGAATTATAAGCAAGAATCGTACTTACGCTCAGGTTTACAGGATAACCGCCCGTCGTTCACTTTTAGTTGGCATTTCAGAGCATTATTTTTATTTGTTATTCATAGCAAATGTAAATTGTTGTCTTGTCTTTCATGTTTGTGTCCAGCTCCATTTCGATTCCATCCTCAGTTTCCTCAGCACGGCCTGTGGTGACACCAAAAGTTATACGATGTGATAAGACAATAAATATTTTTACCATTTACAGTTCAATTATGAATTCGCTTGCCATATAAGCCACATAAATTTGTCAAAGCAACGGCTGTTGAACCGCGTTTCACCGAGGGGCAGCCCCTAGACTTTAGACTGGACTTTAGCTGGTCTCTCGTTTCTTTTATATTCAACTTTAATTAGTTGCGTGGGCTTAATTCCCGAGCTTTGACAATCGAAAGTGATTTTTATAAACAAGATTTTAGAAACTCACAAAAAGTTGGCAACGATTTCCTTAAAAAAGGAAATTGTTGAAGTCTTTTTTTAGAATTTGTTTTGAAGAAGTGTCGCATTATTTTGATCACAACTTATTAAGATTCCTAATTTATTTCGCTTATATTATATACAAATACATATTCTTTTAAATGTGTTTTAATAAAAGAATAAATTTAAAAACATTTGCATAACAATTCAGTTTTGAATAAATATTGAGGAAGCTTTTGTTAAGATGTTGAGAATTATTATGATTCGACTTCAGCACGGTCAGAAATAAAAATGATTTAAGATGAGCAGAAAAATTTACGAGATTAAATATTTTGAAATTAAAAATCATCAAAATAATAAAAATAAAATTAAAATTAGAAAAAGTATTTTTTGTTACTTATTAAAGATTTAGAACTAAAAACTTTTCAAAATATGGGCATCAAATTATTATCATAAATTATACACGCTTATAAAAGACAAGCGAATATTAACCGGCATTGCCCGGCATTGTTATGCTTTAAATATGAGTTATTATTGAGGTTTTTAATAATTAGAATTATAATTTATATAATATTTTTATTGTCTAATAAGTTTGAAGAACTTTTTTATAATTACTTTTATTTCTTATATCTTAGTTGAATCTTTGCCAATAAATAATGGTTTTAAAAGAATTCTTGTAAATTCCGGACTTCATTAACGACAGCTGCAAATGACAAAGAATTTTCCCAATAGAAAACTCCTGTCGCAGGCAAATATTTATAATAATTATATACAACAAATTGAGTATGAGCTGGCGCATCGGCAAATACAACAACAAATGAAATCATTTCAGGCAATAGAGAGACGGAGAGAGAGGTGGAGAGAGAGGGGAGAGGGGAGAGGGGGGAGGCCATGGAAATACGCGCAATTTGTGTACAAACATGCGACAATGAAAACTAACTTTGTGGAAAACAAATCGTGCTGTTCGAACCGCAACGCATGAGCGTAGCCCTATAATTACAAGCCAACCCCCCCCCTCCTGTACCCCCCCTCTACCCCCCCCCCTTTACCACCAAAAAGGATGAGCGTCATGCGTTAAAGACGTTCCATCAAATTATGTTTGGGGGTTGGGGCGAAACGCGTACTTTATAATTCATGCGCTCGAAACCTGAAATTAAGTCAAATTGCTCGGGAAACGCGCAAGCAGCCAGGCGCCCCCTCCCTTCCCCTCCCCCAACCACCCCCTGAGGGGGTGTTGAATGCCATGTAATTTAAGGCACATTTGAAATTCTCAAAACTAAGTGTGTGCGTGTGAATGGCCGTGTAATAGTGTAGCGTCACCAGCTGCTGCGTTCGCAGGTGCAGCGCCCATATTACCTGGCTTACATCATTTGTTGGCCAAGCAGGGGCCCCCCCTCCCCCTCTCGACCCACGGCACGTCACGTGGCAGTTGCCTTGACGTCGCAATTGGCTCTGGGCGCATCATCTGCCGGCGGACAAATTAATTTCCAAAGTTCTATAACTCAGCACATAATGCTGTCAAAATATTGAACATCTTTCTTTTTTATATACACAGATACATTTATATATTTGCTAAATTATGAAAACGTCAAACGAGCTAACCGAAGAGTAGAAAGAAAGGAAAATAACAACTATTCACTTGCCAAATGCCGACAATTGAATACTCTATACAACAAGTTGAACATATTTCAATATATTAATATGTATCTTCAATTATCTATATAAAGGAGTTTTTCCTGACTGACTGCTTGCTGCTTGAAAATCGAACTGAAGCTTTTATTACGGCCGCGAGAGAGAGAGAGAATGAGAGCGATAGAGAGAGAGAGAGAGAGAGAGAGAGAGAGAGTGAGAGAGGCGAAGAGAGAGAGACAGAGAGAGAGACTGTGACGCCTTGACGTTATGTGTCTGAGCGTCGAACTAGCAAGCGTGAAATCGCTGGTTCAAATCCAGCTGACATTTTTCGCTTTAGTATTTGTTGATATACTTTTACTACTTACAACCCAACAATTTTCATTTGAGCTCATCAATGCAATGTCAGAATCTTTTAGTATATCATGCAGCATTTCAATCTTAAGCATCTTTTGCCGCTGCGCTTGGATAATAACAATAATAATAAGTATATTATACTTCCAAGACTCGCACTAGAGAAAAAGGAGCTTTGAAGCAAGAAAAAATTATATTTTTCATGCATGAGTTATATTTAAACCAAGATAGATTAGATAGATTATCTTCCAGTAAGAGACTCAAGCTTTTTCTTACGATAAACTAATACGATTAAACTAAGAGCTTTTTAGATCATCTTCGATTAAGAGGTATACTTGAGTCTATTTAATAATAATAGCTATGAAAAGGGGCTAACTGTGTTGAGATATGTGGAGGATACAAATAATAGCAATATCAATCAAAATGTTTTACTTGGGGGTTTCTCTTGCTTGAGATACGATTAAACCACGAACTATATCTAGTGAAAGGCACAAATACTCAGATGTAAGTAATAATAATAATGTCTATCTAAAAGGGGTTAGCTGGGGGCTTCTCTTGCATGAGATACGATTAAACCAAGAACTTTCTAGATCATTTTCAATTAAGAGGCACAAGAGACTCAGTTGCACTTGACTCTAGCAAATAATAATAATATCTAGCATGAAAGATAAACTTCTTCTAAATATATTGTAAAAGCAGAAAAGCTTTACAAACTAAAGCTCAAATTTAGACAGATTTTTACTATAGTAGACTAAGACTGAGAGAATGGTTTACAAAGAAATAGAAAGACAGATATATTCACTTTAATGGACTAACGATGTCTCATTTCAAGACAAAAAATAATAATGCCCAATGTTAGAGTATAGATAAAAAAAAAAAAACGAGCAGAAATTCGCAATGTTTTTGTTGTCATCGTCAAAATTTCGCAGAAGCTAAAGGTAGTCAGAGCTGACAGCCCCCTTCGGAACCAGAACCCGATCCAAGCTCAAGCGCAGAGAGAGAGAGAGCGAGAGAGAGAGAGAGAGAGAGAGAGAGAGAGAGCGAGGGAGAGCCAAGCCCATAACGACTATAAATTTCCAATTTTATTTTAGCCGCCGTCACAGCGAAATACCAGAATGGGTAAAGCTTATAGACATTTGTTTTTGTTTTTGTTTCTCTCTTCTCTTTTTTATATGTGAGACATAGTGAAAACGAAAATAAGCCATAAAATTAATCGTCGACTTAGCTGACGATTAAGTTTATGCGACCATTGTAGATAGCATCCATTTTGTGTTGTCTTTTCTAACCATGCATTTTTTGATGGGCCTCTTCGACAGATTCTCCATATAAGTTCGGCTCTTGAGTCAAATGAATTGAATTGAAAGTCTCGACAAATTTGTCACAATTCTCTTTATATTATAGAAATCTAGGCAATTATTTAAGACTATTTTTGGTAGATGAGCTGTTTAAGTGAAGTAACTTAAGAGAAAGAGTTGGGTTCGGGTTTCAGGGACTTAGATATGTTGGAGAAAGATCATAAGAAATAATGCTTATATATATTTGAACTCTTAAGAAATAATGCTTGTGTATATTTAAGTTTAACATTCTTAAATTTGTGTATCTCGTTTGCACTTATCCCAACTCGATTAACTTTGATTTTCCTAGAATATATATAGAATATATGCCCACAAATGTTGATCTTTGATCTTTAAAGATCTAGTCTAGTGTGTGTGGCTCTGATACTCTCACAGATACTCTGAGAAATATGCTAGTTCCCTGCAAAACCAAAAATACTTTCACACACATACACACGCACACACACACACACAGACACTAGTAAGAACAAGCATTACCCATGCAGCGACTGTTCCTTTTCTTCCCATTATCTATCCCAGACAAAAAAGCAAATGCTTACTTGATTAACTCGGTTGTTTCTAGTTCGATCCTTATGAAATTTTCAGGGCTTAAATATGGAAGACAAAGGTGTGTAAATATAAAAGTTCAAGGCTCTAGCTTCAAAAATGAATATTTTTTCCAATCTGTGGGCAATTGGGGGACTTATCCAAAAAGTGAAAATTTCATAATCTGTCTAAACAATAAAATAACCTAAATTCCAAGTTTAGTTTACAAGGCATCTAAATTAATCGATTTATGCTGAAAAAAAAAAAACAAGTCTCAAAATCGATATTTATCGTTTATAATGAAAATTAAAGGATAAATAATAAAGAATTAAATTAATCGAGTTATGCTTGAAAAACAAGTCTAAATAAAGGTTATTTATAGCTTTTAATGAAAATTAAAGGATAAATGATAAGGAATAAAGAAATAATAATTATAATAAGCTCGTTCTGTTATCAAGACCCTAAATTCAGTTCCTTCCTAGATCAATCATCTATTGCATCTAAATGTTTTCCTTTAGCTAAATGGGATAAAATTGAAGGAATTTGATTTTCTTTATGCACTTAATTAATAGGATATCAACGGGGCGTGCTGAAAGGTGCGTTGTCAAGTCTTGGATTTCATGTTGCATTGTGTAGGCGGCATTTCGGAATAATATCGAATTTCTCTCACATGAAATGCAATTAATTGGCACAATGCACTCTGCCAGCAAAATATCCGACTAATTTTGGATCTATTCATTGGCCCAGCTGAGGCATGTGTGTGCTTTGGGTCCTGGCTCTGCTTTTGTTGGCCCCTAAGCCTTTTTGCCTATTTTGCGGCATCTTTCGTTTTGATAAACCCGAGCTGCGTCGCGCAAAAAGGATTCGAAGATGCCCGCCCATTGATTAGAGCTCAATTTACACGGCTCAAGGTGTGCCTAAGACGAAACTGAGCTGCCTCACTTTGCCATTATTCAATTACAAAGCCTTTTTGCCCCTTTTGCCCGCACAGATCTGCACAGATTATTGTACTCATATATAAAGATATATTTATATATGCCCCACACACTCTCATATGGTTTTGCGATCATATCCAGGCTATTCACGGCATTCACGTCAGCTGGTTAAGTCTGGGAAACAATGTCCACTCGGCATCATGTGTGTGCCAAAAGGTGTAAAGTTGGGTGTATCTCTTACCTAATCCAATGCACAAAGAAAACAGGCAGATGTCGAGAGTCGAGCACAGCAATTGGCAGACTAAAAGGAACTCAGCTCTCGAGTACTTGAGTCCAGAACAAGAAGTTAGAATAAGTTAAGTTAGATTAGGTAAGGTTAGGTTGCAATAAAGTTAGGTTATGTTAGGTTAGGTTCAGTTAGGTTAGGTTAAGTTATCGCTCGGTTAAGTTAGGTTAAGTTAAGTTATCGTTAGGTTAAGTTAAGTTACCGTTAGGTTAAGTTAGGTTAAGTTAAGTTATCGTTGGGTTCAGTTAGGTTAAGTTGGGTGAATAACATAACCTAACCTAACCTAACCTAAAAATAATCTCAGAGGTAAGGTTAGATTAAAGATAGGTTAGGTTTGGTTAGGTTGGGTTAGGCTAGGTTGGGTTTGGTCAGGTTAGGTTAAGTTAGTTCAGGTGAATAATATAACCAAACCTAACTTAACCTTACCTAACCTACAAATAATCATAGAGGTAACGTCATGTTAAAGATAGGTTAAGTTAGCTTAGGTTAGGTTAAGTTGGATTAGGTTGGGTAAGGCTAGGTTAGGTAAGGTTAAGTTAGGTTAGGTCAGTTTAAGTTAGTTCAGGTGAATAACCTTACCTAAATCAACCCAACCTAACTTAACCTAACCTAACCTCAAAATAATCTTACAGGTTAGGTTAATTTAAGTAAAGATAGGTTAGGTTATGTTAAGTAAGGTTAGGTTTGTTTAAAGTGTATACAAAATAAGTCGAGTATGGATTAATGTGGAATATTATTTGCAAAAAAGTATAATTATTTAATTATTAATTTAATTCTTTTCGCATTACTTCGTTTCATTTCTTGAACAACTCTCCAAACAAGACGCCCGTTTTATCCTCTTTAATCAATCAAGCCAAATACTAATATTTTTATATAATTGCAAAAAAAAAAATTATTATTAAATACAAATCAAAAGCGTTCAAGCTGATTCGTTTAAAGTCAAGGCACTTAAGCACTTCGTTTGTCTTTATCCCACAGCTTAATTAGCTTTGTTTTCTGTCCAGTTCGATTACAATCGATAATAATAATAATTATTGTGTTAATTAATAATATTTAATAAACAAGCGGCGCGATTATCGAAACTGAAAGTGCGAGCCTCTAGCTAAGAGAAGGAGATTCAGATTGAGGCTCAGATTGAGATTGAGACTGAGATTGAGGCTGAGATTGAGGATGAGGTTGAGGATGGGCCACACGCAAACAGGAGCTGCGGCAGCTTCTGGCTCAGGCACATGTCCGTATCTACATCTGCGATGCCGCACACACACACACACACACACACAGAGACACACACGCAGACGGGAACACGTTAAACAATTTGAGAGATGAAGATAAGTTCATCAGCAGCTGGTGCTCTGGACGGGCCAGTTGGACGGGCCTTTGGTCTGGTCTTTGGTCTCGTCTCGTCTCGTCTCGTCTCGTCTCATCTCGTCTTTGGTCTCGTCCCGGCTCGGGTGTTGACGTTTTGTAGGCGGTGCCTCGAGTGCCGTTTAAGCGCTCATAATGCCCGCCGCAACCTATCGACAGATTCATATCGACTCCCCAGCCTTTGCCTCCGCCTCTGCCCCTGGCTCTGCCCCTGCCCCTGCCCTTGCCCTTGCCTCTGCCCCTGCCTCTGCCTCTGTCCGTTTCTTATGGTCCGAACTGCAGTGCTTTTGAGTTTTGAGAGTTTTGCCGCAGGATCTGCGATAAATCACTTTGTACATCAGAATCAATAAAAAAAACTGAGATGAAAAAAACAAAGCAACTGAGCTCGAGCATGCCGGACTAGCAGCTACCCTGTAGTCAACCAGCTGACTGCTGTAAGAAAAGATTTCTATTTTATTTGCCCTCAAAATGTAATATAAATTCTTAGTTAACTTCCATGCTTATTGTTAAATTGTTTCGAGACTTTAAAGGCTCAAATATGACATTCTAAAGATTATTTATATATGTACTCAAGAGTGTAAATCGTAGTAAATCGTAGAGAAGTCCAGTATAAATATTTAAAATATTTTTGAAATTACAAAGCAAACTTCTTCTCGCTGACAGACAGACATGGCTAGCACGACTCGACTTTTGATTCTGATCAAGAATCTATATAATTTATGGCCTCAAAGATGTCGACCCCTCCCAGTAACAAATCCTGTCAAAAAACGAATATACCCTTTCTATGCTTACAGGGTATCAGAAGAACAAACAAGCAGCGGAAGGTGTTCAAATTGAAACGTTGATGTCTTCATCTTCATGAGCGGCATTTGATCTGAGCATTCGTTACACTCATGTAGGTCGACTGCGGCGCGGTGTGTGTGTCCGCAGGTAAGGCGCGCTTGGCTTAGGGCCGGCTTGATTTATGTGCTTGGCACTAAACACAATTTATAGCTCATCAAATTGACATATACGCAACCTAATTGCATTTAATTGGCGTGCTTATTTTGATTTTGCTTATATATTCCGAATTTGTACGAACATTTTTCGACTACTGCACCAAAATTTCCATTTAAATGCGCGCTACAAAACTTGTCTTTCGGCTGGGCAGCACCGTTTGCTTGGCCACACTTTTTGTTGTGCCGCACTGCCTGTCGCAGTATTTTTTCAGTATTTTTCTTTTTTTTGTCGTTTACAAATGATTTGTCATTTCAGTATTTTGGCAAGCCCGGTCACTTTTATATAGTTTGTTGTTGTCTGTAGTCTGTCCGGCTTTTTGTTTGAAAATAAATATACAAAAAAAAAATATATAAAATTTTTTTTTTCGATCTAGTGCTCTAATTAAGAATACGCAGACACATTTTCGGTTTGCTTGCTTTGCTACACTTACAAAATTACGTGTGCGCGTGTAAATGTAAAAGGTGAGTGCGGCCTGAAGGCTCCACAAACACACAACAACAACAACAACAACAACAAACACAGCGGCACCAAGAACAACAACAACAACAACAACGAAAGCAGCGGCAATTTGCGCGCGCTTCGCTTTTGGATTTTGAAAAGGCGCGCAGAGAATCGTTGTGGTTGTTTTTTGTTTTTTACATTTGATATATTTGGCCAAACGCCCAGCGATCTTGATTCCATTGATACGCCGCTCATTTAAATTGTCTTTTAACGCGGCGATTAGGAGAAGTGCCACGCAGAGGTCGGCGGGGCGGGGCGAGCGGCGTTGATCTTGGTGCTGTGCCATATCGAAAATAGCTTCATTGACAACGTGCAGCAACAGCGGCGGCAGCGGCAGCAGCAGCCACAGATCCACCAAAGTAGCTGGCTGAAGTAATGGCGCGCATCACATAATCCAAACAAATCTTTTTACTTTTGCAATTTTCATCAGTTTTTGTTTCTCTTGCAGTTATCCAAAATTTTCTGTGGAAAACCCTATGGCACAGATCACAACTGAGAAACGGACAGCGCCAACGATGCGTCCACATACGACCGGAGGAGGCAATGTTGCCTCGGCCACGTCCTCGGCCACCAAGGAGAATGCGGCGACGCGGCATCATGCGACATCGCAGTCGCGCGGCAAGGGCATCGAGATATTGGACTTTCACGAGTCCTGGCTGGAGGAGGTCGAACTCTATAAGGATAAGCTGGTTATGTGCAAGCAGCTGGCACATCACAATCATCAATCAACCGCACATCAATCCGCACATCAATCGTCACATCAATCGTCACATCACAATTATAATTCCCACGGACCGACACGTCTGTCCAATCACATGCGCAGCTCCGCCGGCCACGCCTCCTCGGTGGCAACAACAGCAGCAGCAGCAGCAGCAACATCAGCAGCAGCATCAGCAGCAACGTCAGGAATCTCAGCAGCAGCGTCGGCAGCCGCCACAGCTGCTGCCACAGCAACAATAACCAATTCATCCAAATCGCCCAATAGGCAATTGCCGAAATCCACGATGCAATCATCATCGGCATACAGGCGCCAGAAGCTGTCGGAGGCTACAACTGCTGCCGTTGCCACTGCAGCGCCGCCCGTCAAGTCGCCGCCACCGCGTATCACACCCAAGTTGAACTCTGTGCCAGCGCCAGTTGTCGGCGTGCTTCAATCTGAGCCCTACAAGAAAGTTCAGGTGCGTAGCTCTCTGCTCTCTACACACAAACTCTGCATAACTCGCTTTAAGTGCCTGCCTTTGTGTCTGAGTTAAACAACATTTTTTTGACTAATTCAGCTAGATTTGTCTTCGTTTACGTTGTGTTTATAATTGCCTTGATGGCTGACTAAAGCCGAAGATATAATCTAATGATCTGCCTTTATGGCTGACTTAATCTAAGGATCTAATCTGTAGATCTCAAAAGAAACCCATCTATATTTGTATTAGCTTACGTTCTCTTTAACATCAAGCCTTAAGCATGATCCCTTCTTAGATCTTAAATGTTTGTTGCTTTAAGAAGCTTTAAGAATGTTTTCATAGCTTGATGCCTCTGCATAGATGTAATGTGTATTCATATAAAGTTTTGATTATTAATATTAATATTATTTTATTATATTATATTATTATTAATAGCAGGCGAGTCCATAACGTCGCTAATGTCTGCATTGTCTGAGTATTTCTGTATTTTAAAAAACATCCCAGTGCTATCATCAGCAAACCTTCATCAATCATTTTCAGGCCTGCTAACATTCTCTTCCTCTTTCGAATCCTTAACTTGTTGGGAATTACAAATGTCAAGCCAATTAAAAAAAAAATGCGATTAGACAAAAGTACACTTTGGAACTGGGCCTTCAATTATTATAGCTTTTTATCAGACTCTCTAAATTCCAAAAAAGTTGTATTAGAACTAACATAGCTGATATATAGATATATATATATATATATAGTAATAGGTATATATACCTCTTTAAGGGACATTTCTAGTCTCTTTTTAACGCTTCGTAGAGCGTGTTACGATTAAATCTTATAATTTTTTGTTAACTTCTGCATGCAAAATGCAAATGTTCGGCTCGCCGAATGTAGTTTTAGTATATGTTAAATGTTTGATGTTTCCACTGTTGTTGCATGTTATCCTGGCTGCCCCCCGCCCCCCGCTGCTCCCCGCTTTGGCTGCGCTGCTAACACACACAGATGCTTTTAAAGCGTGCACGTGAGGATGCTCTTGCCAAAAATGCAACGAACAGCAGCGGCAACAGCAGCAGCTGTAAGCGTCCCAACAATAATATCGGCTCGGCGTGCCCAAGTCCGCCCCGAAGCGGTTTGGCACGCAGCTCCAGTGCGACAACGATAAAGGCGGCCAGCAAAATTGTTGTCAATACGTTCCATGGCAGCAGCATGCTCAATGGACAGCAGCACGACGAGAAGAGCAAGATACTAACACAGAACGGTTTAACCAAATCAGCTGCCTCGGCCCTGGAGACATCGCTCTATGCCTCGCTCTATGCGCAGCCATCGCAGTTGCCATTCCAGTGCATCAATTCGCGCATCGCCTCCGGCGAGCATTCGAGCAATTATATGGGCGTCTCTCTCAACAAATGTGTGAGCATCAATCATGAAGGACGCCAAAACGATGATGATCCCTGCGCTGGTAATTTCTATTTTCATCTATATAAACATATATTTATGTGCTGACTGACAAATTGACCGAAATCTTGGATGCGCTGGGCTTTAGGAATTTCCATCCAAAAGTGTGCAAAATTTGTTTCGATTCTTGTTTCGCACTTTTTCTAAAATCCACTGCTGATCGTGGAAAAGAAAAGGTTTCTCTACGCGATATTTCGTCCGATCGGCTTCCAACTTATTTATATAGCTCAACCTAAAAAGTTAATAAATATGTATTCCATTGATTTCGGATAACCAAATCACAGTTCAAAAAATGCGTTCTAACTTTTCATAGATTCCGTTTTCCGGAAAATCCACTAAGCGTGGAAATTGGGCTTTGAATGAATAAGAAAAGGAAGAAAGAAATTTTAATCCTTCTTCAAAAGTGTGAAAAATTAGAGAACTCGTTTCGCACTTTTTGTCAAATCCACCGTTGCTCGTGGAAATAAGGGGTTTAATGATTTCTAAGCGAAATTTCGTCCGATCATAAGAAATTAATAAATCGATTTTGAATATCCCAACCGCAATTAGGAAAATGCATTGAACCTTCTTTGTCCCACCATCAATCCGCTTAGAACTAATTCAGTTTTGCGGAAAATCCACTAAGCGTGGAAATTGGGCTTTGTATGAATAAGAAAGGGAAGAAATAAATTTTAATCCTTCTTCAAAAGTGTGAAAAATTAGAGAACTTCTTTCGCACTTTTTGTCAAATCCACCGTTGCTCGTGGAAAAAGGGTCTTAATGGTTTCTAGGCGAAATTTCGTACGATCATAAGAAATTAATAAATCGATTTAAAATATCCCAGCCACAATTAGGAAAATGCATTGAACCTTTTTTGTCCTTCCATCAATCCGCTTAGAACTAACTCAGTTTTGCGGAAAATCCGTGGAAATTAACGTGTAAATTTGAATTGTTCTTCGAAATGGAATTGATTGATATATGTATAGACTTATCGAAACTAATATTTAACATACATCTGTTGCGCAGCCATTGATGAAATCACCAGCTATGATGACTCGGATTCGGATGAGGACTATGTGGGCACACCGTTCTATCTGGAGGACGACAATGAAGAGACGAGCCAAAGTCGTCATATTCGCCTTAAACTGGACAAGGTGCCGTCCAAGGCTTCGGTGGCGACCACAAATACAACAGACTCTGAAGCATCTGTTTACTTTAAGCCCGAGTCAATATTGTCGCCCAGCTTGTTCCCGAATGTGCCGCCCTATTTGAATTTCACATCGCACGCCGACAAGGGGCCGCCCATGCCAGCTACACTGCATCGTGTGCTCAAATGGAAGCTCAGCCCGGTTATGCCAAAGATTGTTAAACGCGTCGTGCTCAATTCAGGCTTTCGCATTATCAAAAGTAAGCAGGCCATTCTAATATACACATAGATATAATTATACTTAAAGGCAAGCATTAAAAAATGCCCGGAAAAATGTTAAAAAAATATTTGATCCCGGTTACAACTTATACGACTAATGCTCCACGTTGTTATAGGTCTGTAAATGCTGACGGACTGTTGGGCTGATTGATTAGATTGAGTTCTATAGTAGCTAGTTGTAGCTTTTAATATTCACCCACAAGTGTGGAAAATTCGGGGAAGTCAGTTGTATGCAACCTTTATGATTGTTATCAGATTGGTTTCTAATTGGTTTCTAAAGCTTCAAGCTAGTAGATATTTACCTAGTAGATTTTAAATTTAATTTAATTCAGTAAGGATACGAGGTTTTGGGAATTTCCACCCACAAGTGTGGAAAATTCGCGGAAGTCAGTTGTATGTTTTGTTTTGTTATCCGATTGGTTTCGAGTTGATTTCTAAATCTTGAAGCTACATTTTATTCCGTAGTAGATTTTAAATTAAATTTAATTCAGTAAGGATACGGGGTTTCGAGAATTTCCACCCACAAGTGTGGAAAATTCGCGGAAGTCAGTTGTATGCAACCTTTTTTGTTTTGTTATCCAATTGGTTTCTAATTGGTTTCTAAAGCTTCAAGCTAGTAGATATTTACCTAGTAGATATTAAATTTAATTTAATTCAGTAACGATACGAGGTTTTGAGAATTTCCACCCACAAGTGTGGAAAATTCGCGGAAGTTAGTTGCATGTAACCCTTTTGTTTTGTTATCCGATTGATTTCCAACTCACTTTCAAAGATTTCTGAAAGGCATTTCACACTTGTAAAATGCAATCCCTTCGGGTAGAAAATAGGCAAAAAAAAATTCCGTCTGATCGATTTCAAATACACGTTTCACCGGTTTTGCGAAACGGGTGGAAAACAATTTTTAATGTAATAAAAATACTTTGCCCAGGAAAAACCGAATTATATTCTTAGACAATTCTTAAATTTTAGAGCTCTTACATAATAATATACCCAATATTTTTTTTGAACAGACACCACCGACTGGATGGCTGTGTGGGAGAAGCACATGAAGAGTCCAGGTTTTCGTACGATACGCTCGCATCAGAAATATAACCATATGCCCGGCTCATTTCGCATTGGACGCAAGGACACAATGTGGCGCAGCATTGCGAACAATATGAAGAAGTTTGGCAAAAAGGAGTTCGGAATCATGCAAAAGTGAGTCAAATAAACAGAAAAGAAATGTAAAATGAATACGAATTAAATAATACAACTTTAACAGATCGTACATAATGCCGGATGATCTGGAGAATCTGCGTCAGGTGTGGCCGAAGAATGCATCGAAGCTGACCAAATGGATTGTTAAGCCGCCGGCGAGTGCTCGGGGCACCGGCATACGCATCGTGAACAAGTGGAGCCAATTTCCCAAGGATCGTCCGTTGGTGGTGCAAAAGTATATTGAGCGACCGCTGCTAATCAATGACAACAAATTCGATATGCGTCTGTATGTGGTGCTAACCTCGATAAATCCGCTGCGCATCTATATGTTCAAGGATGGGCTGGCGCGATTCGCCTCGGTCAAATACAGCTCGGAGCTGGGCAATCTGGATGAGCGTTGCATGCATCTAACGAACTATAGCATAAATAAGTTCTCGCAAAACTATACGAAAAACGAGGATTTCAATGCGTGCCAGGGCCACAAGTGGACACTGCAATCGCTCTGGTCCTGCCTGGAGAATCGGGGCGTCAACACGAAACGCCTGTGGGCCACGTTACGGAATCTGGTCATCCGTGGCATTGTCTCCGGCGAATCGGGCCTCAATCGTATGTATCGGCAAAATGTGAACTTTCGCTACAATTGCTACGAACTATTCGGTTTCGATGTGCTGCTCGATGAGAATCTCGTGCCCTGGCTGCTCGAGATCAATATATCGCCGTCGCTGCACTCGGAGCTGCCGCTCGATTTGCATGTGAAGGGTCCGCTGATACAGGCCGTGCTCAACACGGCGCTGTATCAGGTGCCGCCCAAGCTGAACGATCGCCAGCAGCAGGAGATACTCGAGGAGCTGCAGATGCAGGGACCGCTTGTCCATGACAAACGCATCTTCACCACCTGCCTCACCGCCGAGGAGGTGCGCAAGCACAATCATTTCACCAGCCGTGCCATTGAGTTCCGTGAGGAGTATGTCGATACCATATTGGACAATCTGTTGCCGGACGATGTCCGTTGTTTGATCGTTGCCGAGGATGAGCTGGCGCGTTGTAAGCCGCTGGAGCGCGTCTTTCCCACACAGGGCACACACGTTTTTCTGCCCTACTTTGAGAATGCGCGCTACTATAACCGCCTGCTGGATGCTTGGGAGACCAAGTACGCCAAGAATCGTGAGCAGGGCATTGCATTATTGACGCGCTTCTGCAAGGATAAATATCATTTGCAGGTCTCCGAAGCAGCCATGGAAAAGGTAAGTATTCATAAGTATTTCAGATACTCGTATAAGCCAGAGCGATAAAAGTTCGAGCTCGCTTCGAACTTACGTGTGTTCGAGCTTAGCTCGAACATGTTGCCAGCGTAGAGTCGATCGAACATCTTTGGTTTGAATATCTTTGGGTTTGATTAATAGTTCGAAAGAGGAACAAATGAATTAACCGCTGCGGGGCTCTAATATAAAACTCACGTTTCAGGAACCAAATGTTGCCCTTACCGAGATTGACATGCTGCATGTGAAAAAGGATGAAATTCTGGATAATCCAACAAATTTACCGCTTATTAAAGCCGCAGAGAGCAGTGATGCAGCATTGCAAGCTGCTATGGGCTACAAATCAAGAAGTCCAGAACCGACCAATATTCATTAAAAAATCTGAAAGACTGACTAAATTGAATGAGCGATTAAGCGATACCAAAGTTATTTTCTGTTTGTTGTTTCGTGTGGGTGCAACATTAGAGAACAGTAACAAAAATAACTCCCCAGTCTTCTTTTAAATTCACGTTGAATTTCCTGCAAAATTTAAGTTAAAACATTTCTGGTTAATATATTTTCTACTCAACATATTTACATCTTCATTTATTTGCGCTTGCCTAAACAATTCAACTGCAACTTAACGACAAGCTATCGATAAAAATAATAATCGATTATCAAGTTGCAACGGAGTGTTATTGTAAGTAAATGCTGTTATATTTATTATAGGGACTGCCTTAAAAAGTACAATTTGTATAGAATAGTTCCAGTTTGTTAAATTGATAAAAAAAATGAGTATTCATTTTTATAACTATTGGGAGTAACTACTTGTTGAATTTAGATCATGCACATACGTTAGCTACAATATTTTGTGGCAATAAAAATGAGATATATAAACATTTTTGTATGTTTTCCCATTTTTAATAGAACTAAAACCAAAAAAATATATATATTAGGCAATTGCTTATTTTTCAAGAAAATATTAATAAAAAACCAAAGTGTATATTATAATACCTTAATGCGCAAATTAAAATGAAAAGATGATTTTCTTTTTAAATTAATTCGCACAAGTTTGCTGTTTCGGGTAAGAGTATCGATACATCGCATAAAATCGCAACATTGCACGCGACAAGCCCATCGATGCATAGCCAGGCGAAGAGAAGATGCGACAACCCTAAATTATCGGCAAGGCAAACAATGAATGCACGACGTACGACGACGGCTCGTTCTAGAACGAAAACGCGAAATTGTTATTAAAAACTGAGCAAGCGTAGAATTACGCGCAAGTACCCGGTCACTAATACTAATGCAAGTGCCAGTGAACGCCAAGCAACAGCGACAAATTGCGCGTGAGTTTTAGATAGCTTCCTGAGTAGCGTCACGTAGACGGCAAGCGACTTGCAAATCGATATTCACACTCACTCACATACACACGCACACACAAACACACACACACACACACACGTCAATACGAACACCCACCAGTACAAACAGTATGGAAACCACACTAGAAGGCGGCGGCGCTGATGGCGAAAATAACATTTTGCCGCTGCCAGCCATGTGCCAGGACACCGCCCGAGCCCCAACCGACGCCGCAGTAGTGCCCCAGACAGCGGTAAGTTGACGTCGTTGAGAACGGCGACGTCATAATCTGCCGCCCGAAATTTTGCGCCTAATACTTATCCATTCCACATATGCACGCACACACACACACACACAGACACAGACTATGATAAGCAACGACGCAGCAGTTGCTGCGGCGTCGTCCGCAATGGCAAACAACGACAACAAAAATTCGCAATTGGAGAGCGAAGAAGGGGCAACAGTGTTAGGCACAGAGCACCACCACATGCACAACAACAACAACAATAACAACGAGAGCAGTGCTAAAACTAAACAACAACAAAAAGAGCAGCTGCCAGGCAATGGCAATGCAAATACCACAACAACAACAGCAGCAACAACAACAACGAATTGTGTCAAAGTGACGGCAGCAGCGGCGCCGGCAGCGACAGCCGCCGAATCGGACAGCAGCAAAACGGGTGAGCAGAGCTGTCAAGAGCTTTTCCTTACCTTCCCCCTTGCACACCTCTCTTATTTTTGTTTTGATGCAATTTTGTGCCTTTTAGCAGAACGCAATCACAAGAAGAAGAAAAAAGATAAGGAACGCGAACGCGATGACGATAAGCGCCACACAAGCAGCAGCAACAACAGCAGCAGCAGCAGCGCCAAGGATCGCGAAAGCAACAGCAGCAACGTCAAGAGCAGCAACAGCTCCAGCGGCAGCAAATCCTATACAAATCGTCACAGCAGCGACCACAAATCGAGTTCCAGTTCCTCAAGCGCCTCGCGAAGCAAAGACAAAAAGCAACACAGAAGCGATCGTGATAGAGAGCGAGAGCGCGAAAAGGAGAAGGTAAATAGAATGTAGAGAGGGAGAGAGAGTGTGTGTCCTAGACAGTGTGGCCAATTGGCGCTTCAAAAAGTAGCCGCAATCAATGTTAAAAACAGCTATAAATAGCCATATTACAAATCGAATGTCATTGATTTGGCAAAAAATAGCTAAATGCAGTTAAAATTTAAACGATCTGCGACTCAAGACTTCTGCAAATGGTCAAAGTTAGCTAGAAAATAGCTGTATTGACAAATGTGGAGCTAGAATGGTCTCTGACTATGTAAATGGAATATGGGGGTATATTTAGTAGTTATTATTATTTACTATTTTGTTTTTAGGCTACTTCAAGTCTGTAGGCCAGCAGAGTTTCTTTAGGTATCGGGAATGATTAAAGCTAAAAAGATAATAGCAAAATAATAATAAGACAGAAAAATAGAAGTGCCTTTTTATAAAAAATGCAGTCTTTGAAAAGCTGCAGCTGTATCATATTACGCTAAAGAAAAACCGGTTGAAAAATTAGTTTTTCCAAAGAAAATGCTCTGCATTGCAAGATATCTGCAACAAACTAAGCAATTAACGAGCTTCACAAGTCTTCCAATCTATCTACAAAGTTATTTTGTCTTTTGCAATCCAAAGTTAGCCGTGTCTCCTTAAATTAAGTATTGTATTATAAAACACGCTAAAGTTTTTCTTTAAAGTCAAGCTAAATGCTTCTGTGAAAACTTTCAAATATGTGCACAAAAGCTACTTCCTCTAATGGCAGCTACAATTGTTTTAATATGCGTTTAGTCAAAATATAATAATAATAACAATTATAATTGACAACAGATAACATCGTCAGCTTCGAGTTGCTCATCGAATTCGCACTCGGATCGACGCCGCAGCTCGGAGAGCAGTCGCGGCAGCAGCAACAACAACAGTTCCAGCAAGCTGCTGCTGGTCATTAAAGAGGAGAAAGAGAAGGAGCGGGAGCGGGAGCGGGAGAAAGAGTCGATCGTGGAGTCGATCAAAGTGGAGGAGCCACAGAAAGAAAGTGGCGCATTGACGGTACTTAACCACAGCAAAGACATCAAAACGGAAACCGAAATCAAAAAGGAGCCCACGGAAACGAAGCCCCTGCTAAATGGCGATGCATTCAAAACAATGATAAAGACACGCGACGAGGTCACGCGACAGCTGAGCTTCGGCGCTGCAGAGGCAGCCAAGCCCAAGGAGAACAGCAGCAGCAACGGCAGCAGCCAATCGTCTTCCATTTTAATGCCATCGCCGGCGCCAAAAACAATCAACAACAACAACAGCAGCAGCGCCAATCATCATTCCTCCAGCTGCAGCGCGCGCAAATCCTCCTCCTCCTCCTCCTCCTCCTCCGGCAGCCATCACAAGACTTCATCGACTTCCTCCTCCTCATCCTCCTCCTCGTCGTCACGGCATTCATCGTCCTTCTCCTCGCGCGACTGCTCCAAATGTTATAAGCGCTCCAAGATTCGCCGCAGCAGCGTGGGCGTCCAATGCATCCAGCATGCGCCCGCTGCCGGTGCCTGGCAAACGAATACCTTGCCCAAGCCCATGGCAAATCGCCAAGCGCCCGCTGGCCTGGAAAATCTCAAATACGGGCATTACTTTCAAGTGGAACAGTATCCAAATGGCGGCGCTTCGGTGGTGCATCTATATCAGCATGAAATCGAAGCACTGCCGCCACACGAAATGGAGGAGCTGGTGGATGAGTTCTTCGGCGTGTGCTTTGCCGAGGATGAGCAGGGCTATGCGCATCATGTGATGGGCATTGTGCACGATGCCGCACGCTATATACCGGATCTGCTCGAGCACATGGCCGAGAACTATTCCACGCTGACCGTCAAGGCGGGCGTGCTCGGACGCAATTCGGACATCGAGACGTGCACGATGGCGCAGTACAACGAACAGGTGAATGACGACGCACTGCATCCATTAATATGCTATACTAATCTCTCTCGCTCTCTCTCTCTCGCTGGCAGGTGGTGCGCAATTATTGCCAGGGCACCTTTCGCTATGGACCGCTGCATCAGATCAGTTTGGTGGGCAAAGTGCACGAGGAGGTCGGCGGCTTTTTTCCGGATCTTCTCGGACGCATCGAACAGAATCCCTTTCTGCGCAAGGCAAATACACAGCATAAACAGAAAACTTGTTCACTTAAATAATTAATAATCTGTACCCTTTAGACAATGCCCTGGGGTGTTAACTCCATACTGCAAACGGATCCGCGCCAATCGAACGATGGACCCATTCTGTGGATACGCGCTGGCGAGCAGCTGGTGCCCACCGCGGAGCTGAACAGCAAGACGCCACTAAAGCGACAGCGGTAAGTGCAATTTATCAAATTTACCAATTAATTATAGAAAATTATTAACTTCAACTAAACTTATGTCTTGTTTAAAAATCGTTTTGGTCTTTATTTGTTAACCAAAGAAAAACAAAAACTAAAAAGTCTTGTAACTATTTTATTAATTTTTAAAAATAAATGTAATTGTATTTCATAAAAATCTGTTAATTCTTAGTTTTAATTTGATTTATATTTACTTTATAGAGTATTTATATTTTATAGACTTTATATTTACTAATATAGATAGATACACGGAATGTTTAAGCAAATCTTATTATTGTTTTAATATTCTATTATCTTGTCCGTAGATTAATGAACATTTATTCTGTTATTTATATTTTATATTCTCAATTAGTATAGATTGATTTATACATTAAATATTTGTACAAATAATTGTTACAACTTCCATACTTCAGCCTGGTATTTAATCTAGGGACAACTTTTATGTTCTGTTATTTATAAAGATAGTAGATATGTTTTGTATAAAATCAGGCAAAAGAACCAACATGTTTTCTTCCAAAAATAATATTTCCATTTATTTATGAGCTCTCACTAATGCAAAATTAACTTTAATGTAAGCTATAAATTAATATTTATATATTTTAATTCTTTTGGAATTTCGTTTAATTATCGTTAATTAATTTCAACAATTTTGCTTTGCAGTATTGCCCGGTTATTTATAAAGATAGTGGATATAATATTTTATATAAAATCAGGGAAAACAACTAACATTTTTTCTTAGACAGAGATCATTTCAACTTTCTTACCTATGCAAAATGAACTCTAGAATATAATCTATTAATTTTTATATGTTACTAAATTGTTTTGGGTTTTCTCTTAATTATCGTTTTTTAATTTCAACTATTTTGCCTTGCATATTGGATATAATATTTTATATAAAATCAGGGAAAAAAACTAACATTGTTCCTTAGAACATTTCGATTTTCTCACTTATGCAAAATGAACTCTAGAATATAATCTATTCAATTTTATATGTAACTAAATAGTTTTTGGATTTCTCTTAATTATCGTTAATTAATTTCAATTATTTTGCCTTGCAGCACACGCATTAATGAGCTGCGCAATTTGCAGTATCTGCCGCGTTTGTCGGAGGCGCGCGAAACCATGATCGAGGATCGGACCAAGGCGCACGCGGATCACGTGGGCCATGGACACGAACGCATCACGACCGCTGCAGTTGGTGAGCTCTATAAATGAAAATGCACCCTAATCTCAAATTGCCTCCAACTGTCTTTTTTCTGTGCCCATTTCCACCCCCTGTTCCTGCTTCAGCCAAAGCCCCTTCAAATCTCTCTACTTCTTCTGCGCATCATTCATCTTCTAATCTCATCTCCTCGCATCTTCACAGGCATACTCAAGGCGGTGCACTGCGGACAATCATATGACCAGAATCGCATCACCAAGGATGTGGTCGCCTTTGCCGCTCAGGACTTTAATACGCTGGTGGAGATGCTCCAGTTGGATCTGCACGAGCCGCCAATTTCGCAGTGCGTGCAGTGGATCGAGGATGCCAAATTGAATCAGCTGCGTCGCGACGGCATCCGCTATGCCCGCATCCAGCTGTGCGACAACGACATCTACTTTCTGCCGCGCAACATTATACACCAGTTCCGCACCGTGACGGCCGTGACGAGCATAGGTAAGGCGCTCATCCTTAGCATCCTAGCTGGGACGCAATTAATCTGCCTTTTTCTCGATTAGCTTGGCATCTGCGCTTGCGTCAGTATTATCCCGGCCAGGAGGTAATCAACGAGCAGAACAATCCGGTGCTGGCCGAGACGCCGCACTACAAGGAGAAACAAACCATATTGCCCAATCCCATTGGCCACGACGAGGCCGGCAAGAAGACGCCCTCGAAACGCGCACACGACGGCAAGGCCAAGCGCAAGCTCATCGACTTGGATGGCAAGGAGCGACGCTCCAGCGAAAGCAGCCAGGACGATCATGCCTCCTCGGCCAGTGCCTCGCCCACGCAGCAGACCAACAGCAACAACAACAGCGGCAGCAGCAGCAGCAGCAGCAGCAGCGGCACACCCAAAAAGAAACCGAACAAGGATGACTCCAAGATAGACATGCGCAAAATGGTACTGGAACACAAATACAAGCTGACCAAGGCGGCCGCCACGGACAAGGACAAAGAGAAGCCGAATCGTGATAAAGACAAAGATAAGGATAAGGATAAGGAAAAGGAACGCAGCAAAAAGCTGGAGCATAAAACGGATGCGCCAACGCCAGCAAAATTAGCGCGCCTCTCCAACGAAGTGGCGCCCCTCGCCCCGCTCGCTGCCGCGCCATCGCCGGCAGCTGCCACGCCTCTGCCGCTGCCGCTGCCGCCGCTCGCCTTGCTACCGCCGCTGCCGCTAGTGCCTCAGACGACGACGCCCTTCATGCACCGCGAAGCGTACGTAAATAGCCTGAATCAAAAGGAGCCCGAAATCAAAATACAGCTCAAAATGGTATCCGATGAGCCCAGCAAAACCGAAATCGTCGCCAGCTGCGTGGCGCCCGATCCCGTTGAGGATGTGGCCAACGAGCTAATTGTGGAGAGCACGCCGCAGCTGGTCGTCGATCACGAGGAGGAGGTGATCGAGCTGTGCGAGGAAATAATTCCATTGGACATGCAGACGCCTCCCCCGCCACCAGATTCTGCACCATCAGCCACGCCCACATTGCCAGTTGTGCGCCTAGCGCAGCCATCCTTGCCAGCAGCAGCTGCCCCCGCGCCGCCACAAGTTGTTAAAGTTGCGCTGACACCGCTCGTGGGTCGCCTCTCGGCTGTGGTGCTGACGCCGCCTTTGCCGCCAATGCCGTTGCCACCGCCGCCGCCGCCGCCACCGCCGCCAGCCAAGAGTCACAGCAGCCAGAAACCAAGCACAGCAACAACAACAACAACAACTGCAACCAGCACCAGCACCTACAAAACGTTCAATTTGCCCTCGCACAAGATCATTTTAACCGGCAGCCGAGCTGCAGCCAAGGCCACAGCCGTGACTCCAGTCGATCTGCTCGGCTCCATAATGGCCAGCATGGACAATAAGCCCAGTATCACCAGCTCCTCCTCCTCCTCCAGCTCAGGCAACGCGGCCTCAGCAGCAAGTTCTGCCCCCGCCGGCAGCAGCAGCAGCACGGCAAGCAACGCGAACTCCTCGCTGTCCTCCTACGCCAGCTCCAGCAACAGCTACTGAGAGTGCGCTGCAGCCAGCAGCCCAGAGGCTTCTCCCAATAATTATTTTTTTTTTCTTTTCTGTAAATTGTTTCGATTTGGCCACTTGACACGGAGGCCACGTTGTTTGGCGTCTAACGCAAGCGCGCGCTTTCAGAGTTTGGCCCGTATATCGTTTTTATTGTATATAGCAAAAGTGGGGGGAGTGGGGCGGGGCGGGGGGCGATATTAGCCCACGCCACGCCCTCAAAATATTATATTTGATAACTGTAGTTAATTAAGCTCAAAAATGCTAAAACAAAAATACTTTTAGACATGTAGTTTTTTAATTTATTACCGCAGGCACTTTAAGATACACATACACACACACACACACACACACACACACACATTGGCAACTGTTAGAAGAACTTTGAGATACTTTGATAAGCGCGTAAAATTTATATATATATACACATATATAAATGGTTATATATAAATCAATATATTTTACAAGTCAAACTAAAGTGCAAAATGCGCCCAGTTATTAATCTTTTTCATTTTGCGACTTTTTCCTAACGACTTTTTGGAAGAGTGTTTTTCAAAGCACACAGGCAAACAACAACACACACACACACTCACACACACATGCATATGTCAATAACTATGATATATATATATATATATATATATACCACACATATATAAATGTAGACTTAAAAGCCAATGCACGTTGAAGAAACAATAAAGATTCGGATCGTACAAAAATGCAAGTGAAAAAGCATCTTTAATATGGTCAGAAGAAATAAATAAATAAATCAAATGATTTGACAACAAAATGGAACCGATATAAGAGGCTTAAAAAGCCGATATAAAATCAATTTTTATAATATATAATAAATATTACAGAAATATATATAATATGAATATATATAATATGAATATATATAATATAAATATATATAATATAAATATATATAATATAAATATATATAATATAAATATATATAATATAAATATATATAATATAAATATATATAATATAAATATATATAATATAAATATATATAATATAAATATAAATAATATTATATAAATATATATATTATATATAATACGTAATTAACAAAATCGGCCTTAACTTGACCAATGCGAGGACAATCAGTGCGTTTTTCCAGCTAAGAAAAATTACACATTGTTTTTTTGAATTGAAGATTTTTAAAAATCTTCGATTTCAAATATCTCGAAAAAAAGTCAAATTTTTCTACACTCAATCCTCGATTGGCATTAAAAAAATATAATATTAATATATTAAATTAAAGCTGACAATTGCTGCAAATATCAAAATATTTTGATTCCAATCTATTTGATCAATCCAATCTGGAATTTTAGACTCGTCCAACTCCAGATTAGATTCATGGAATAGATAGGAATTGGCATATCTTTTCGAAATCGGACTTTATTTAATCGAGTTATGAAAAATTTTACTTTAACAACTCGAAGTCCGATTTTCGTGGCATGTTAGCCTCGTGAAAGCATAACAAAGTAATGACAATTTGATAATAATATAAAAATCAAATATTTATTAGCTACAAAATAATACATAAGAATCAAAAATATATATATGTTATATATATAAACCATATTTAAGCTACGTTTAAGTAAACCCAACCAAGGATAGATAGCAAATGCCAGAGGGAATGCTTGGAATATTTAAAGCTTGGAGCGCAGCTCCTCGATGCGACCCTGCGCCGAGCGCTGCAAGTCCATCAGCTTCATGGCGAAGCCCATGTTGCCCTGTATTTTGATCTTGCCCTGGAAGAAGGCCTTCTGCGGCGGCAGCTTGCCCGTCAGCAGATCAAACACATCATCGTCGCTGATTATGAAGGTCACATCACATTTTTCTGCAATGCAAGTGGATTAAATCATTAGAGATTCCCAGTTCCTTGGCTGGTTCTCCTCTCACTTACGTGTGCCATTGAAGGTGACCTTGCCCTTGCCCTGCTTGGCATCGATTACCCAGTAGCCCGTCTGGCCTTGCGGTCCATTGTTGACCTTAAAGCCATACACAGCGCGCACCTTCTCAATCAGATTGTCCTCGTCCTCCTGCATGGCCTGCTCGAGCAGCTTCAGCAGCGGCGACACTTTGAAGCCCTCCTCACTAGTCGCCGACTTTGCGCCAGTCAAATTGTGCTTGACACTGCTGGCACCTGGAAAACCCAGGCGATAGAGTGCCACCACCACAGCACCACCCAGACCCAGGTTGTGCTGCAGGGCCAGCTGCACATTGGGCACCTGGCGCTTCTCGGCCAGGCCACGCAGCTGCCAGCAGAGCTCGGCGCACTGGGCCAAGCCTGTGGCGCCCAGCGGATGACCTTTGGAAATAAGACCGCCGCTGGGATTGATCACAAATTTGCCGCCATACGTGTTGTCGCCACGATCGATGAACTCGCCAGCTTTACCCTCGCCACAGAGACCCAATGCCTCGTAGGTGACCAGCTCGTTGGCCGAGAAGCAATCGTGCAGCTCCACGACCTGCACATCCTGCGGCTTGTAGCCACTCTTGGCAAAGAGACGCTCCGAGGCAAGGCGAGTCATGTCGTAGCCAGCAATCTTCATGAGGCTCTTGTCGGCGAAGGTCGACTCCGGATCGCTAGCCATTTCCATGCCCACAATCTCCACGGCCTGTTTCTCCAGTCCATGACGACGCACAAACTGCTCGGAGGCCAGAATGGCGGCACCGGAGCCATCCGAGGTGGGACAGCACTGCAGCTTGGTCAGCACGCCCTCGACCACCTGCGGCGACTTCATAATCTGCTCCAGGGTGTATTCATCGCGGAACTGCGAGTAGCTAATCACAAAAGAGATTAGATATGGATCTGTAGCAATTGGTAATTGCACTTACGGATTATTGACGGAGTGCTTGTGGTTCTTCCAGGCGATCTTGCCGAAATGTTCCGGCTTCGTGCCGTACTTCTTCATGTGCTCCTTGCCGGCATTGCCGAAGATCTGGGCAGCCATTGGCCCGGCGCCGATTTCCGTCAGCTCACCCATTTCTGTGATGTGACGCTCCATGGGATTGGCACGGTCAAAGTACTAACAATGAAGAGAATTTAGGTAAGCATTTGAAGCCAAGTCCAATAAAGATTTCAGCATACCTTTGATGACAGACGAGCCGCGCTCCATTTTCTCAAAGCCCAGAGCCAGCACGCAGTCTGCGCTGCCCGCCTCGATGATCTGCTTGCCCAGGTACAAGGCACTCGAGCCCGTGGAACAGTTGTTGTTCACGTTGTAGACGGGAATGCCTGTCATTCCCACTTCGTAGACCGCACGCTGCCCGCAGGTGGAGTCGCCATAGACATAGCCGACAACAGCCTGTTGCACATCCGTGTACTGCAGTTTGGCATCCTGCAGCGCCTTGGTGACTGCCTCCTTGGCAAAGTCCGGATAACAGACGTCAGCGCGGCGACCAGGTTTCTCGAACTGGGGGAAAGGTCAATTTTATTAATTACAAATGCCAATGTTTATGGCCAGAGTATTTAATCGGAGATTTAGATTACGCGCAGCAACAAGATTTCTACTTTCGTAGAGAGATTGAAGTGCGCCGTAGTTCAAAGTCCGAGTGCGATAATTGTCGCGAAGTGCATGAAGCAACTTGTGGCAGCCGCAGCTTTTCCGTTGTTGCAACGGTGTCTACATATTTACGTGCATGCGTTTTCGTGTTGTTTTTTTGTTTTACCTTGGTCATGCCAACACCAACAACATAAACTCGGGTTTTGGTCATTTTGTTTTGCTAATACGTTATTTCGATGGACAAAAACAAGTGCAACCGCAACGGCTCGGCTTTAATCAATTACTGAAATCCAGTTAAGGCCCACAAAACAGGTATCGCTATCGAAGCGAGTAACCATCGATTACAACTATCGATACTTTTGTGCAACGTTTCACATCACTGAGTCTGCTTCCCCGTGGAAGACTATAATAACGACGGTAGCTTGCAAACTTCTATAAAAATTAATTCCACGTTAGGACATGTAGAAAAAGGTATGTTCGCATGTCTATACACAAAATCCATATGCTTTACTTTAATTTAATTTAAAGTATACTCACACCAGAAGCATCAAATCAACTTCTTGTGCAAACACTGGAGCTCTGTGGCTTATGGCCACAATCTTAAATAGGTAAGGCTACACATCTAGTCCTTTAGTAGTACATCTTCAATTATTTGAATATTCTCTTGTGAATTTTTCCGAAAGATATTTTTACTGCTGCACCTGGGACAGTCTGTGGCTTGCTGAAGCTGACGAGGAATAGGAAGCGGCATGCCAGTAAACTTGAATTTTGTGTGACCAGCTGAACACTTTAATACTAAAACCAAAATATCAAGCAAGTAAAATGGGGGCCTCTCAACTGAACTGGTTCGGAACTTGTAATTTGAACTTGCTCAAAATGGAGGCGCATTTGAATTGAACTGATTCAGCAAAGGCAAAGGTAAACTCGCGACCGGCTGCAAGTCCACCAAACACTTGTTTTCTGGACGCCGACCACAACAGAAGCACCACAAAATGACCAAGACCAGAGTTTACGTTATCGGCGTTGGCATGACCAAGGTACGTACTGTGAAAGCGACCTTTGATCTGGCCCGTAACATCTGAAATCTGCCCCAGTTCGAGAAACCTGGTCGCCGCGCTGACGTCTGTTATCCGGACTTTGCCAAGGAGGCGGTCACCAAGGCGCTGCAGGATGCCAACATCAAGTACGAGGAGGTGCAACAGGCTGTTGTGGGCTATGTCTACGGGGATTCCACCTGCGGCCAGCGTGCGGTCTACGAAGTGGGCATGACAGGCATTCCCGTCTACAACGTGAACAACAACTGTTCCACGGGCTCGAGTGCCTTGTACCTGGGCAAGCAGATCATCGAGGCGGGCAACGCCGACTGCGTGCTGGCTCTGGGCTTCGAGAAGATGGAGCGTGGCTCGTTGGCCTCGAAGGTAGCTATCACAGCCCTTGAACCCCACAAAGTATTCGCTTATAAACAATCTCTACTTTTAGTACTTTGACCGTGCCAATCCCATGGAGCGTCACATCACAGAAATGGGTGCGCTGACGGAAATCGGTCCCGGTCCGATGGCTGCCCAGATCTTCGGCAACGCCGGCAAGGAGCACATGAAGAAGTACGGCACGAAGCCGGAACATTTCGGCAAGATCGCCTGGAAGAACCACAAGCACTCCGTCAATAATCCGTAAGTTGTAGGTGAATTGATTACCGCCCAGTCGAAAGTTCGTTCGCATAATAAGTAGGAGCACTTATCTTATCGCTTATCGTGCGCGGGGCCATCCTCTCTTTGAACGTTGATCGCTGCACTCGCTCTTATCTTAATCGGACTTTATATTTGTTTGTTCGTGTGCTGCTCCAGATACTCGCAGTTCCGCGATGAATACACCCTGGAGCAGATTATGAAGTCGCCGCAGGTGGTTGAGGGCGTGCTGACCAAGCTGCAGTGCTGTCCCACCTCGGATGGGTCTGGTGCCGCCATTCTGGCCTCGGAGCAGTTTGTGCGTCGTCATGGACTGGAGAAGCAGGCCGTGGAGATTGTGGGCATGGAAATGGCTAGCGATCCGGAGTCGACCTTCGCCGACAAGAGCCTCATCAAGATTGCTGGCTACGACATGACTCGCCTTGCCTCGGAGCGTCTCTTTGCCAAGAGCGGCTACAAGCCACAGGATGTGCAGGTCGTGGAGCTGCACGATTGCTTCTCGGCCAATGAGCTGGTCACCTACGAGGCATTGGGCCTGTGTGGCGAGGGCAAGGCCGGCGAGTTCATCGATCGTGGCGACAACACGTATGGCGGCAAATTTGTGATCAATCCCAGCGGCGGTCTCATCTCGAAGGGCCATCCGCTGGGCGCCACAGGCTTGGCCCAGTGCGCCGAGCTCTGCTGGCAGCTGCGTGGCCTGGCCGAGAAGCGGCAGGTGGATGGCGCTCGGCTGGCCCTGCAGCACAACCTGGGTCTGGGTGGTGCTGTTGTGGTGGCTCTCTATCGTCTGGGCTTCCCGGGCGCTACTAAAGCAAAGTTATAAATAATTTGTTTGATTTTGTAAATATATGTTGCATTGTATTTTATATTCTTTAAGCGCATTGTGGTTATATTTTGAATGTGTAATAATGTTTTACTCTATTATGGTTTTCACAACTTGGGAAAACGTAATTTAACAATTTTAAATTCTAGATTTATTGGCCTAGCCAAATCTTAAAGAACATAATTGTGCAAAACGCATAAATACCAAAACTTCGATAAGTAAAATACCAAATACCAAAAGTTCGATAACTAAAATACCAAAAAGGCGCGCTCCATAAAAAACTTGTTCAATTGAACTAAGTTTAACAGTTAATTTAGCGCACAGTTATTTGTGCCGCGAACAGTTGTTTTTAAGCGCGTTCTTATTTTTACCTCGAACATTTGTTTTCTGGACGCAGACCACAACGGAAGCACCACAAAATGATGAAAAGAAGTGTATATGTTATCGGCGTTGGCTTAACCAAGGTACGAATTCTGTAATTAACTTTTAAGCTCGCCTTTTGCGCACTTCTGACTCTTAGTTCGTGAAACCTGGCCGCCGCGCGGACCTTTGCTATCCGGACTTTGCCAAAGAAGCAGCCAACAAGGCGCTGCAGGATGCCAAAATTAAGTACGAAGAGGTGCAACAGGCTGTTGTGGGTTATGTCTACGGCGATTCCACCTGTGGCCAGCGTGCGGTCTACGAAGTGGGCATGACAGGCATTCCCGTGTTCAATGTGCATAACAATGGCTCGACAGGATCGACGGCTGTGTTTCTGGCCAAGCAGCTCGTGGAGTCGGGCAACGCGGACTGTGTGCTGGCCTTGGGCTTTGAGAAGATGGAGCGTGGCTCGTTGTCGTTGAAGGTGGGTGGATTTCTATTTGGCTTAGACAGATTATATGTATTCGTTTAACCGTCAGTACTCGGATCGTGCCAGTCCCTTTGAGCGGCACATCGCGGAAATGGCCAAGATAACGGCAATCCGTAATGAGCCAATAACGGCGCAGTTCTTTGCCAATGCGGGCAAAGAGCACATGGAAAAGTACGGCTCAAAGCCGGAACACTTTGCAAAGATTGCGTGGAAAAATCATAAGCACTCGGTCAATAATCCGTAAGTTATCTGGGATGTGACTATCAGCCAGTCGAGCTTATAATATGCATCCCACGGCTTATCCCATTCACTTATCTCTATCTGTCGCTCTTCTCCTTGGTTTTAGTAATGCGCAATTCCGTAAAGAATATACGCTTGAGCAGATTATGAATTCACCTCAGATCTCGGGCGTGCTGACCAAGCTGCAGTGTTGTCCCACTTCGGATGGCGCTGGTGCCGCCATTCTGGCCTCGGAGCAGTTTGTGCGTCGTCATGGACTGGAGAGACAAGCCGTGGAGATTGTCGGCATGGAAATGGCCACTGATACGGAATCGAGCTTTAAGCACAAGAGCCTAATGAAGATTGCTGGCTACGACATGACTCGCCTTGCCTCGGAGCGTCTCTTTGCCAAGAGCGGCTACAAGCCGCAGGATGTGCAGGTCGTGGAGCTGCACGACTGCTTCTCGGCCAATGAGCTGGTCACCTACGAGGCCTTGGGTCTCTGTGGCGAGGGCAAGGCCGGCGAGTTCATCGATCGTGGCGACAACACGTATGGCGGCAAATTTGTGATCAATCCCAGTGGCGGTCTCATCTCCAAGGGTCATCCGCTGGGCGCCACAGGCTTGGCCCAGTGCGCCGAGCTCTGCTGGCAGCTGCGTGGCCTGGCCGAGAAGCGTCAGGTGGCTGGCGCTCGGCTGGCGCTGCAGCATACTGTGGGCTTGGGCGGCGCTGCCGTGGTGGCTCTCTATCGTCTGGGCTTTCCTGGCTCTACGAAAGCCAAGCTTTAAACGCTTTTCATATTGTAAATGTAAAAGAGCGGACATCCAGGGTTAAAAGAGCTGTCAGAAATATCAGGAAAAAACAAACAGAAAGATCTATGTTAACAAGTAATACATATATTTGATTGATGCGATCATTGGGTTAAATTATGCTCACACATCAAATTAGACAACAATAAACCAGATTCATAGGAGACTGCAAGGAGAAGTCGCAAACGAACAAATATTTCACACTTTTTGGATATCAACTTTTTTTGCTGTTTGTGAACGGTTCTAAAGGGAGGAGGATACAAATTTGTTGGCCAAGTAAGCTCTTCGTTAGTTGAAGCATTTCACTGTATATAATTTTATTTTCGGTTGCAGCTCTGTTCAACTCTAGCTGCGCTTGGGCTTCGGCACTGGCTGCTGGCGCTTGCAGCAACGTCGCCAGATTTCGCTGGCGATGGCCAGGAATAGCAGGAGAGCACCGCACAGGGCCAAGTAGACGTCCAGCGAGTAGTAGACGAAGCGATTGAGACGTACCGCGCCGGACTGCAGCAGCGGTGCGCCGCGTGTCTCGGCGACATGTTGCACCCACCACACGGCGGTCTCCAGCGCTAGTTGCGGCCGCTCGTTGTAGGCGGCGGCAATCTGCTGGGCCTGCCGCTTGTATTTGGCATCCAGCGCCTGAGACAATGCCTCGAATACCGTCTGCTCGCGTAGGCGTTCAAAGTCCAGGCGCACCGCCATGCCGCGCTCCACCAGGGCGGCCACATTCAGGTGCTGATCGCCATAGACTGGCATGCCCACAACGGGCACGCCGCTGGCAACGGCCTCGTTGATGCCCATCAAGCCGCCGTGTGTGAAGAATAGCCGCACATTGGGATGCGCCAGCAGATCGCGCTGCGGCAGCCACTTCATGATGTGCACATTGCTTGGTTGCTGCGGCAGCGTCTCGTTCTCCCACTTCCAGACGATCTGCTGCGGCAGACGCGCCAAGGCACGCAGCAGGCCCTCGCGCTTGACGTCCGACAGCGTGCTGGCCCTCAGCTGGGAGCCCCAGCTGATGATGATCACACCATGCTTGGCCTTGTCCAGCAGCTGCTGCAGCGCAGCATCCAAAGGCTTGGCTGCGCCTACGTGCAGGCCGCCCACCTCGATGACATTCGGCGGCAGCGGCTTGGCTCCGCTCAGCGAGTAATGCTGATTGACCAGCATAAGCGAAGTGTTCTTCACCAGCTCCCCGGTGCTGGGCACGCCCGCTCCGAATCTCTGACGCAGCAGCGCATCGGCAGCGGGCACGCTGTACCAGCTGCGGGCAAATAGTAAAAGTTACTCATCTGTGTTAGCGGCAACTTCCGCTTACCCGTAGAGCCAATTGAGCGCGTGCGTGGTCAACCAATTGCCCAGGCGACCAGCAAAGTGCATGTGCTGCGACTCGCCCACGAATAAAGCTGGCATATACGAGGGTATTATCGGTGCGCCCATTCGTTCGTAATGCCACGGCATCAAGGCGCAGCTGCTCATGGCCACAACTGGCGACTGCAGTTGATGTGCCACGCCCATCATGCAGTCCGTATTGAATTGCTCCACGACGATGACGTCATAGTAGCCAGCCGGATGCCTGAGTATCTGCGCGAGAGCTGCGCTATTAAGTGTCGAATTACAGGCAGCCTTGCCATAACCATGCAGGACGAAGAACTCGCTGAAGGGCATCAGATAGGGCATAGCTACTTCCTCAAACAGCTGCGGGCAAAGGTGAATACTCAGATTTTTATACCTATTTATGAACATTTGTAATAGTTGACGCTGCTTTTGAACTGGCGATATCTCGCGCCAAGGCGCACTTTTAACAATCCTTGACTACTTTTTTAGATTCTCCTAAGCCTCGACTTAGAGTTTATTTGCGACCCAAAAGGAAGCTTTAGTAAATGATTGAGCTCTTCCCTGCTCGTCAGTCAGTCAATCAGCTATAGATAAATTTCAATCAATTCCCCTTTCAAATTCACTCACATCGAAGCCAATTTTAACATTCTAATCAGATTTTTAAACCTATTTATGAACATTTGAAATAGCTTTTGAACTGGCGATATCTCGCGCCAAGGCGCACTTTTAACAATCCTTGACTACTTTTTTAGATTCTCCTAAGCCCGACCCAAAAGGAAGCTTTAGTAAATGATTGAGCTCTCTTGCTCGTCAGTCAGTCAAGCTATAGATTTAGCTATAGATAAATATCAATTCCCCTTCAAATTCACTCACATCGAAGCCAATTTTAACATTCAAATTGGCGCTGGGCAGGGCGTAGTTCTTATAGCCCGTCGTCGGCGGCGTCGACGGAGGCTGTGCACCCGGAAAGGGACTGAGCACATCGACAGTGTGGCCCGTTTCGGCCAGTCGCCGCATCAGTGGCTGAAAGAACCGAAAATGACTGAGGACGGGATGCGGGAAAAGGCCCAGGATTTTCAGGGCGTGCGTTGAGCTGTCCACGGCAAACAGCGAAAACAGCAGCAACAATTTCCAAGCACAATTTGAATGCATTTTCCTAAAAAACCAAAAGCTATGCAATGTATCTCATATAGATTATAGGAATGTCAACTATAGATGCACGGCTATAATTAAAACTGGGAGCACTTTTCTAATGCACTTTTCTAATATTCACAAAATCCGCACAAGACGTCCGTTTGGGCCACGCAACGTTTCGCAACTGAGCGAACATTTTAAGAATAGTTTTCGAGCATCTATAAAAATATCCCATATCCCGTTTGGGGGTAATCAACGCAACGAATTAAAGAGATGATATGTATAATAAACAAAACGCGAACACAAATTGCATGTCTACAAACTATTTTATACACTGTTGCGCTTAAAATTCTCAACTGGTTAAAGGGGCAGATATACAAAAATCTCCTTCGCTGAAACAAAAGATTTATTTCTGCAGTCATTTTAATGCTTAAATTCGATTCAATTACATAAAATATAAATATTAATTAAATAATTTTGAATATTGCTTTTGCTAAAGAGCTAAGAAAATACTCCAGAAACTTGGGCTTTTAATTATAAGTGGACATATCAAATATAAATATTTATATTAAATTCAAATCAAATAGAAATATTTATAATATAAATTTATAAATATAAATGAATATTTATAAATATAAATAAATATTTATAAATATAAATAAATATTTATAAATATAAATAAATATTTATAAATATAAATAAATATTTATAAATATAAATAAATATTTATAAATATAAATAAATATTAATAAATATAAATAAATATTTATAAATATAAATAAATATTTATAAATATAAATAAATATTATAAATATAAATAAATATTATAAATATAAATAATTTATAAATATAAATGAATATTTATAAACATAAATAAATATTTATAAATATAAATAAATATTTATAAATATAAATATTTATATTAAATTCAAATCAAATATAAATATTTATATGAAGTCATTTAAACATTTATATGAAGTCATTTAAACATTTATATGAAGTCATTTAAACATTTATATTGTCTTTCGAATTAGGTTTCTTTTTGGACAATTCCTCCAGTCTATACGTGATAAATGTATATATGTATTTTAGATAATTTTTAGATTTCTCCTGTATATCCCATATTCCATATCTCACATCCGTTAGATACAAGCTAAAAGTATAAGCACAACATTTCCAACTACACTCTCCTTATCTCTATATTTTTAGGCGCGGGAGTCACTAAACTAAAATAGGACACTAACAGACGTTCACAACAGCGAAAATATCACATAGACTAAGCCAAGGATTTAGACGATTTAATCCCTTTTGTTCTTTTGTTCCGGTCTTGGCTTGCGGTCGCAACAGCGTCTTATGAGGGCCACCCAGCTGGCAATCACCAGGGCCAAAATGAGCCCAACTGCCGCATAGCAGTCCAGCGAGTAGTACACGAAACGTGACAGCTCCACGGCGCCGGATTTCAGCAGCGGATTACCGCCCGTGTGACCCACATGCTCCACCCACCAGAGGGCCGTCTGCAGCGCCTGCTGCGGCCTGTACTTGAAGGAGTGCGCGACCAGCTTGGCAGCATCCGCGTGCCTGCAAGGAGGATAAAATAAATAAATCGAATGGTGAGTTTGAACTAGTCGAGATTGACCGACTAGGAGATGCCCTGTAGGCAGATGTCATGAACTAATCTTGATGTGGCATAGAAAACTCTGTGTTCCCAAAGGACTCCAGCTCTTATGGACTGAGAGATCCTTCTGTTAATACAGTTGGACAGACGTGGCTCGACTACTGATCCTGTTTATAATTAAATCAGTTCGTAGATTTCCTCCTCTGCCTTTCCTGACCAAACTCTGTGTTCCCAAAGGACTCCAGCTCTTATGGGCTGAGAGATCCTTCCGTTAATACAGATGGACAGACAGATAGACGGACGCTCGACTATTGATCCTGTATACATTTAAATGAGTTCGTAGCTGTCTTCCTCTGCCTCTCCTGACCTAGTTTGGGATACTCGACTCACTTCTTGTCCAGGGCACGCTTCAGGGCCTTCAGCACGTTATTCTCGCCAATGTCCTCGTAGTGCAGCAGCACGCCCATGTTACGCTGCACGAGTGCGGCCGCATTTAGGAATTGATCACCATACATGGGCGTGGCCACGACAGGAACACCACAATAGGCCGCCTCGGAGCTGCCCATGAGGCCGGCATGGGTCATAAAGACCTTGACATTGGGATGGCAGAGTATATCGCGCTGTGGCAGCCATTTCATGATGTGCATATTTGGCGGCATATTGGCCAGCGTCTCGTTCTCCCACTTCCAGATGACCTGCTGCTTCAGACGGGCAACGGCGCGCACAATGCCGTCGCGCTTCTCCGGCGACAGCGAATTGGCGCGTATCATCGAGCCCCAGCTGATGAGTATGACGCCGTGCTCGGCATTGTCCAGCAGACGCTGCAGCTCGGCGCTCAGCGGATTTGCCTTCTGGATGTGCAGGCCGCCCAGCTCGATGACATTGGGCGGCAACGGCTTCGCACCGCTCAGCGAATAGTGTTGATTCACAAAGAAGACGGACGTGTTCTTCACCAGCTCACCCACCGAGGGCACATCGTGGCCAAACTTGTACTGCACCATCGCATCCGCAGCGGGTATGGTGATGAGTCTGAAATGCAGTGCGATTAGTCGTGAATAGTTCCCCAGTGAATAGAGCCCTGGATCGCAACGTGTCTCAGATACTCAATACTCAAATTTTTAAGGCTCGAGCTATTCGAGTTGCAAACAATCAATTGAGTAGGTCGAACATATAAGCTCGAACTGATTCGAACTCGCTTCAAACTGACTCGAACTCGCTTCAAACTGACTCGAACTCGCTTCGAACTCTCTTCGAACTCACTTCGAACTCACTTCGAACTCGCTTCGAAATGATTGTGTTTGAGTTAACGGTTATTTTTACGGTTAGCTCGAGCATGTTGCAGACTCGAGCAAGACGAACTTCGTTTGTTTGAATATCTACGAGGTTTGGTAAATACTCAATACTCAAACTTTTTCGACTTGAGCTGTTCGAGTTGCAAACAATCAATTGAGTAGGTCGAACAAATAAGCTCGAACTCGCTTTAAACTGGCTTCGAACTCACTTCGAACACGCTTCGAACTCACTTCGAACTCGCTCCGAACTTGCTTGTGTTTGAGTTAACGGTTATTTTAACGCTTAGCTCGAACATGTTGCAGACTCGAGCAAGACGAACTTCGTTTGTTTGAATATCTACGAGGTTTGGTAAATACTCAATACTCAAATATTTTCGACTCGAGCTGTTCGAGTTGCAAACAATCAATTGAGTAGGTCGAACAAATAAGCTCGAATTCGCTTCGAACTCACTTCGAACTTGCTTGTGTTCGAGTTAACGGTTATTTTAACGATTAGCTCGAACATGTTGCAGACTCGAGCAAGACGAACTTCGTTTGTTTGAATATCTACGAGGTTTGGTAAATACTCAATACTCAAACTTTTTCGACTTGAGCTGTTCGAGTTGCAAACAAACAATTGAGTAGGTCGAACAAATAAGCTCGAATGGATTCGAACTCGCGTCGAACTCGCGTCGAACTCGCTTCGAACTCGCTTCGAACTCACTTCGAACACGCTTCGAAATCGCTTCAAACTCGCTTGCGTTCGAGCTAACGGTTATTTTAACGGTTAGCTCGAACATGTTGCAGACTCGAGCAAGACGAACTTCGTTTGTTTGAATTTCTACCAGGTTTGGTAAATAGTTCCTCGTTTTTCGTTGATTTCGATTGAGTATCCGACTGCGTTGCAAGGATTTAAAAGAGACCTACTTGTATAGCCAGTTGAGTGTGTGGAAACTGAACCAGTTGGCCAAACGGCCGCCAAAGTTCATGTCCTGCGATTGGCCCATGAACAAAGCTGGCAAATAGGAGGGTATTATTGGGGCGCCCATCCGTTCGTAGTGCCAGGGCATCATGGCGCAGCTGCTCAGGGCGACAACCGGTGCCTGCAGCTGATGTGCCACGCCCATCATGCAGTCCGTATTGAACTGTTCCAGAACGATGACGTCATAGTAGCCAGCCTTGCGCTTGAGCACCGTCTGCAAGGCCTCCGAGCGCAGCGTCACGTTGCAGGCCTGTTTGCCCCACTCGTGCAGCAGAAAGAACTCAACGAAATGATTGTAGAAAGGTCGCTTCTCGAAGAACTGAAAGAGAGTGTGTGAGAGAGAGAGAGAGAGAGAGAGAGAGAGTGTGAGAGAGACAGAATTACTTGAACCGGAGTTCACTTTCGCTTGACACAGTTTTTATTTTTTTTTGCTTTCAGGTTTTTGATGATAAATTGGCGAATGCTCAGCTAGACAAAAGAGATAACAGCAAATGCACGACTATGAGTTATCCTGTAAAAAGTAGCTGAATGGACTGAATGGACTTTGGATAAATATTTATTCACGCGCAGGAGAATAAGGTAAGTGGATTATTATTTTATTACCATATTTTAATCAGCTAAAATTAAAAAAAAAAAACAACAAAAAAAAAAAAAAAACCAAGGCGCAACTTTTGTGCCCGTTGTCATAATGCTTGGAAATTTTTGGAAATTAAAAATAGCATTTAAACATGTGCCTTTCAAAAAAAAAAAAATCATAGGAAATTTTTGGTTTCCCACTTGGGGTCCAATAAGTTAAATATAGCTTATCTACGAGGGCCTACATAAAAAAATTATGTGCTCTTAGCTCTTTATCATTTTCGAATAAGCATACAAAACTTGGGTTTGAGAAATATGTTCACCGATTTTGGCGGAAAATGGGGGAGTATTACGTGGCAAAAATTACCTGACGAGAACCTATGTTAAAATTGCTGATGCTATCAGTTATAAAGTCCGAGCATTAAATAGATTTTTGTCGATTTAAAAGAACAAAAAAATTAATTTAAATAAACATGCGATTGTGGCTATATTCAAATATATTCACCACATATTTCCATATATTAAATTATATACATATATAATATATATATACACCTATTATTAATAATATTATATAGCTTATTATATACTAATTTTGCAATACGTCTAAATCATAATGAAAGTGAAAGCAAGTCTCAAACAATTGTTTTGTGAATACCTTGAGGTCATCCCTGAGCAATGTTAGGGGTATGCGCGCACTTCTCATAACAGATTGTTAACATTTGGCTGAAATTTGCCTGAATACCCCTAACAAATCCCCATCGAGTTGCTCACCTTCAAGTCCACGCTGTTCGTTAGCTTGTCCGTGCCCGTTAGCGGAAAATCCTTGTAGCGTATGGGCGGGTTTTTAGCCGGAAAATGGCTAACCACGCTGACATCGTGTCCGGCCTCGGCCAAGGCGTGCATTATGGGCTGAAAGAAGTGAAAATGGCTGACGCCGGGATGCGGGAAGAGGCCGAGAACTTTCAGCGGGCGGCCGGCTTCCACTTGAACGCACAGCAGCGTCAGCAGCGCTGCCAGCAGCGAACGGAGCAGCAGCATTGTCTCTGTTGGCATGCGTAGCATACATTAAAATTAGAAAAAACGAATCGAAAAAAATCGAACAGTTCGTAAAACAACACTTGTTGCATTCAATTGTTGCACATGCTTGACCTTGGGTGCATTTCGCTCTGCGCATGGCACAAAAATTATGTAAATAATTGCGGTGTAAAATGGCAAAGAAAACGCACAAATTGCTGTAAAACGTTAACTTACCAAAGCTGTGGCGAAATGACGCTAATTGCGGCTGCGAATTGAGCAGCACTCAAATTCACTAGAAATGCGAAGCTCAATTAAATGCCAGCTATCGAAGCGACAAACACGGGACAAACAATTGCGGCGCGCTTCGCTATCGTCGAGCGACTGACAAACACCGTTTACTTGTTGCGGCAGCGTAGCCGAAAAGTCGCTGCTGACTGCGCTGTTGCTGTCTTGCCCAAAAAAAATGAGCGTGCATTTGTGCATGTATTGGTGATCGACTGCGATTTCTTATTAATTTCTACTCTCTTTTGCTCACACACTGCTTGCGTAAACGCCGAAACCTAAATGCTTGTCGAAATTTGAGCGCATAATTGTGCATGTATTGGTGATCGACGCCGATTTGGCTGCTTTCTGCTCTCTCTCGTGCGTGCGTAAACGTCGTTTTGCACTGCTTTATCTTTGAGCTTAAATGCTCTCATCAAAATTTGCAGAGTCAGCAACACACACATGCATGAAAGCAGTTGTTATACCCCGTTGACAAAGTTCACTAGAGCATATTGGTTTTGCGCAGTGTTCGGGCGTTATGGATGTTATATATTTTAAATATGAAATATATACGCATGAAATTCGCGTTCCTAAAGTTGTGTTCAATATATTTTACTACTTTAAAGTAGGTGTTGAAGAAGAGGCAACACTTTTTGACTGACACAACCAGTACTTACGCTATGCACAGGGTATTGCGCAGTCGTTCGCTGTCAACGTTTTTACTTCCCTTTTTTGCGCACCTTTGCATATGTGAGTACACTCACCTTGAGAAGCTTTGCCTTTATATATATATTTGGGTGCTACAACCTGAGCTGCACGAGACGAATAAACAAACAAATTTTATTATTTAGCCTTACGTCTTATCGGTTATAAATTTTTATACAGTCAAGCACAGGAAACGTGATGGCTGGCTACTGTCTGGTAACAAGTTGTTGTCGCTGATAAATATTGTTTACTGTACTTAATTTTGTTTACTGTACTGTATTTGCCTGTTGCCTGGCGTGATATTAAAAAATGTTCGATCTAATGACTTTTTACAGGTGACATTTTCCGTTAGTCAGCATATTTGTAACTGATAAAAAGTGTATACAGGGTATGGCGGAATGGGTACACAGATGTGTAAACGCCTAACGGAAAAATTGACAGACGAAAAAGAACAGTTATCTTTGAAGAATATTTTATGCTCTTGCGTTAATTGAGAATCTTCGTGCGGAGATCTTCGATAGGAGCGATATGATATAATAGTTTGGTGTGGAGATCTTAAAAAACAAATATTTCATTTAGATAATATCAGTCTAATGCTAAAAGGTGTTTCTTAAGATATAGGAAGTAAAGTGAGTTCATATATAATTTTAAAAAATAATTTACAAGTTTTTAGTTTTTTATATAATAGTCCGATGTTTGCTCCTAAGTTAAAAGCAAGACAAAACTTTTCTATATGCTCTAAAAATTAAAGCTATAGGATCTCGGTCCATGCGTTACAAATTTAATGACAAATTTATAATATCCTCTGGCAGGGTATAGTTTAAAGTTCCAAAGATAACGCATATTCTAATTGAGCAAAAAAAAATTCCATTATCATCTAACAAAGTGCCTTAATTAATGAAACGTGCAATTTTTTGAGGTAGGCCGCGAATTATAGTTTTTTCCGGCACGAAACTCAGCTCTTGTCTAGCGATTCACGTTTGTTCAGCAAATGTCTAATCGAATTAAGTAGCTCTCATCGTGAAATTGATAAGTTTTATGGGGCAAATGGAAACACGAGTATTTACAGTGATCACGAGTATGTCATGCGATATTTATTGTTGCTTGGTTTTGAGCTGCGTGGCGGCAATACGCCTGCCCCAGACCCATTTCAAGAGATTACAAAATTTCCAGACGCCGCTGAGGCCGAGCACTGCGATCAGCAGGCAGCACACATAAACATCGATCGAGTTATAGACAAACCAATTGATATGTCTTGCCACGCTCTGCGAGAGTGGGGCGCCGCTTGTGGCGATCACGTGCTCGATCCACCAGATCGCCAGTTGTAGCGGCTCCTGGGGACGCTCCCGGAAGGCGATGGTCGAGCGTTTCATCTCAGCAGCAAAGCTGGAAGGAGTTATAGTTATTTTTTGGTATATATGATATATATATATATATGGGATATATGTAGTAAGAATTCGTAAAGTTTTGAGGGAGGGATGATATATGATATATATAGTAAGAATTCGTAAAGTTTTAGGGGACGAATGAGGTATATATGGTATATTCATATACGTAGCTCGAATAAGTGTGAAACTCTAAAAAAAATTCACGGTTTGAACCAGCTTTCTGCCTCGTGAAGCTCTTTTTCCACAGCTTTGAACCTGGTATTGGTTCAAACCTTGATTTTTGTAACAATTCCAAAATTTAAATGGAACAATTAAATGTATTTATAATTGCCCATTCTACTGGAAATATTGCATTTCAAACATATTTTCATAAGAAAAAACTACGGGCTAAATTTGATCTTTACCCAAAATTGGAATCAATATTGAATATACATCCAATTAATGGGACTAGAATCATTCATATTTTGAAGCTAGCTCTTCCTCAAATTTTATTTTTAAATAATATTGTATTCTTAGGGTGCAATAAACCAAATGCGAACCAGCTTAAACCTTGATTTCATTATAGAAAAGCAAAAGTTAAAAAAAATCTCTTTTTAAGAGAAATTTCATACTTGAAACGTTCTCAATGCAAGTAAAACATGTCTTAAATTGAGAACCATAACGAAGTCTTGAATTAGGGAATTTTTGAACTCAAATAAAGTTCTTGAAAAAAGAATTTCTTTCTTGAACCGGATTCAAAACTATATAAATAGATTGATTCTCAATACATTTGTATTTCAATAGAGTAATAGAAGTCTTACTTTTTTCTCTGAGTGCGCCAAAAAATCTCTAGATGTATATTTTAACTCACCCCTCTTGCAATATGGTGCGTAGCGCCTGGGTAAGATGAGGCTCGTCAAAATCTCCAAAGTCTACAATGACACCAAAGCGGCGCTGGACAACGGCGCCGGCATTCAGAAACTGATCCCCGTAGAAGGGCGTTACGAGCATGGGAACAGCACAATAAATCGATTCCGTGGTGCCCAGTAGACCGCCATGTGAAACGAAAGCTTTTACCTTGGGATGACACAGCAGATCCCGTTGGGGCAGCCACTCGTAGGTGTGCAGATTATTGGGCTTATTCTCGGCCAGCGTCTGATTTGTCCAGCGCATCACGAAAGTGTAGCCGGGCAGCTGGGAGATGGTATCGAAGAGCGCCTGCAGCTTGCCTGCAGGCAGAGTGCTGGGATTCACCATGGAGCCCCAGCTGATGTAGATGACGCCCAAGTCGGATTCATCAAAAAGACGTTCCAGGTGCTGGGAGATTTCAATTAAGATAAACGAAAGGGTATTACAATTTTTACGGTCAAAATTTCCCACACCCATAACTGGCAACATTATTCTTGTTCGAAATTCATGTGAAAATGGTACCCTCAAATATCCAATATAGACATAGGTCAAAATTACCCACCCCATAACTCGGTCAAATCTCATCCGATTTTCATTAGGTTTGGCTTTTTGTTAATGTTTTGGCCTCTAGATCAATTTGGCATCAAAATCTGGCAACTAATTTTTTGGTCGAAATTCATGTGAAAATGGTACCCTCAAATATCCAATATAGACATAGGTCAAAATTACCCATCCCCATAACTCGGTCAAATCTCATCGGATTTTCATAAGGTTTGGCTTTTTGTCCATGTTTTGGCCTCTAGATCAATTTGGCATCAAAATCTGGCAACTAATTTTTTGGTCGAAATTCATGTGAAAATGGTACCCTCAAATATCCAATATAGACATAGGTCAAAATTTCCCAGCCCCATAGCTCGGTCAAATCTCATCCGATTTTCATAAGGTTTGGCGTTTTGTCCATGTTTTGGCCTCTAGATCAATTTTGCATCAAAATCTGACAACAAATTTTTTGGCCAAAATTCATGTGAAAATGGTACCCTTAAATATCTTATATAGTCATAGGGCGAAATTTCCCACTCCCATAGCTCGGTCAAATCTCATCCGATTTTCAAAAGGTTTGGCGTTTTGTCAATGTTTTGGTCTCTAGATCAATTTGTCATCAAAATCTGGCAACAAATTTTTTGGTCGAAATTCAAGGGAAAACGGTACCCTCAAATATCCAATATAGACATAGGTCAAAATTACCCATCCCCATAGCTCGGTCAAATCTCATCCGATTTTCATAAGGTTTGGCGTTTTGTCCATGTTTTGGCCTCTAGATCAATTTGGCATCAAACTCTGGCAACAATATTTTTGGCCGAAATTCATATGAAAATGGTACCCTCAAATATCCAATATAGACATAGGTCAAAATTACCCATCCCCATAACTCGGTCAAATCTCATCGGATTTTCATAAGGTCTGGCCTTTTTTCCATGTTTTAGCCTCTAGATCAATTTGGCATCAAAATCTGGCAGCAGCATTTTCGGTCGAATTTCATGTGAAAATGGTACCCTCAAATATCTTATATGGTCATAGGGCGAAATTTCCCACCCCCATAACTCGGTCAAATCTCATCCGATTTTCAAAAGGTTTGGCGTTTTGTCCATGTTTTGGCCTCTAGATCAATTTTGCATCAAAATCTGGCAACAAATTTTTTGGCCAAAATTCATGTGAAAATGGTACCCTCAAATATCTTATATAGTCATAGGGCGAAATTTCCCACTCCCATAACTTGGTCAAATCTCATCCGATTTTCAAAAGGTTTGGCGTTTTGTCCATGTTTTGGCCTGTAGATCAATTTGGCATCAAAATCTGGCAACACATTTTTTGGCCGAAATTCATGTGAAAATTGTGTCCTCAAATATCCAATATAGACATAGGCCAAATTACCCACCCCCATAACTCGGTCAAATCTCATCCGATTTTCATAAGGTTTGGCTTTTTGTCCATGTTTTGGCCTCTAGATCAATTTGGCATCAAAATCTGGCAACAAATTTTTTGGTCGAAATCAAGGGAAAACGGTACCCTCAAATATCCAATATAGACATAGGTCAAAATTTCCCACCCCCATAACTCGGTCAAATCTCATCCGATTTTCATAAGGTTTGGCTTTTTGTCCATGTTTTGGCCTGTAGATCAATTTGGCATCAAAATCTGGGATCAAATTTTTTGGTCGAAATTCATGTGAAAATGGTACCCTCAAATATCCAATATAGACATAGGTCAAAATTTCCCACCCCCATAACTCGGTCAAATCTCATCCGATTTTCAAAAGGTTTGGCGTTTTGTCCATGTTTTGGCCTCTAGATCAATTTTGCATCAAAATCTGGTAACAAATTTTTTGGCCAAAATTCATGTGAAAATGGTACCCTCAAATATCTTATATAGTCATAGGGCGAAATTTCCCACTCCCATAGCTCGGTCAAATCTCATCCGATTTTCAAAAGTTTTGGCGTTTTGTCAATGTTTTGGTCTCTAGATCAATTTGTCATCAAAATCTGGCAACAAATTTTTTGGTCGAAATTCAAGGGAAAACGGTACCCTCAAATATCCAATATAGACATAGGTCAAAATTACCCACCCCTATAACTCGGTCAAATCTCATCCGATTTTTATAAGGTTTGGTTTTTTGTCCATGTTTTGGCCTCTAGATCAATTTGGCATCAAAATCTGGCAGTAGCATTTTTGGTCGAAATTCAAGTGAAAACGGTACCCTCAAATATCTTATATAGTCATAGGGCGAAATTTCCCACTCCCATAGCTCGGTCAAATCTCATCCGATTTTTAAAAGGTTTGGCGTTTTGTCCATGTTTTGGCCTCTAGATCAATTTTGCATCAAAATCTGACAACAAATTTTTTGGCCAAAATTCATGTGAAAATGGTACCCTCAAATATCTTATATAGTCATAGGGCGAAATTTCCCACTCCCATAGCTCGGCCAAATCTCATCCGATTTTCAAAAGGTTTGGCGTTTTGTCCATGTTTTGGCCTCTAGATCAATTTTGCATCAAAATCTGACAACAAATTTTTTGGTCGAAATTCAAGGGAAAACGGTACCCTCAAATATCCAATATAGACATAGGTCAAAATTTCCCACCCCCATAACTCGGTCAAATCTCATCCGATTTTCAAAAGGTTTGGCGTTTTGTCCATGTTTTGGCCTCTAGATCAATTTTGCATCAAAATCTGGCAACAAATTTTTTGGCCAAAATTCATGTGAAAATGGTACCCTCAATTATCTTATATAGTCATAGGGCGAAATTTCCCACTCCCATAGCTCGGTAAATCTCATCCGATTTTCAAAAGTTTTGGAGTTTTGTCAATGTTTTGGTCTCTAGATCAATTTGTCATCAAAATCTGGCAACAAATTTTTTGGTCGAAATTCAAGGGAAAACGGTACCCTCAAATATCCAATATAGACATAGGTCAAAATTTCCCACCCCCATAACTCGGTCAAATCTCATCCGATTTTCAAAAGGTTTGGCGTTTTGTCCATGTTTTGGCCTCTAGATCAATTTTGCATCAAAATCTGGCAACAAATTTTTTGGCCAAAATTCATGTGAAAATGGTACCCTCAATTATCTTATATAGTCATAGGGCGAAATTTCCCACTCCCATAGCTCGGTCAAATCTCATCCGATTTTCAAAAGTTTTGGCGTTTTGTCAATGTTTTGGTCTCTAGATCAATTTGTCATCAAAATCTGGCAACAAATTTTTTGGTCGAAATTCAAGGGAAAACGGTACCCTCAAATATCCAATATAGACATAGGTCAAAATTACCCACCCCTATAACTCGGTCAAATCTCATCCGATTTTTATAAGGTTTGGCTTTTTGTCCATGTTTTGGCCTCTAGATCAATTTGGCATCAAACGCTGGCAAAAATACTTTTGGCTGAAATTCATGTGAAAACGGTACCCTCAAATATCATAGGGCGAAATTTCCCACTCCCATAGCTCGGTCAAATCTCATCCGATTTTCAAAAGTTTTGGCGTTTTGTCAATGTTTTGGTCTCTAGATCAATTTGTCATCAAAATCTGGCAACAAATTTTTTGGTCGAAATTCAAGGGAAAACGGTACCCTCAAATATCCAATATAGACATAGGTCCAAATTACCCGCCCCTATAACTCGGTCAAATCTCATCCGATTTTCATAAGGTTTGGCTTTTTGTCCATGTTTTGGCCTGTAGATCAATTTGGCATCAAAATCTGGGATCAAATTTTTTGGTCGAAATTCATGTGAAAATGGTACCCTCAAATATCCAATATAGACATAGGTCAAAATTTCCCACCCCCATAACTCGGTCAAATCTCATCCGATTTTCAAAAGGTTTGGCGTTTTGTCCATGTTTTGGCCTCTAGATCAATTTGGCATCAAAATCTGGCAACAAATTTTTTGGTCGAAATTCATGTGAAAATGGTACCCTCAAATATCCAATATAGACATAGGTCAAAATTACCCACCCCCATAACTCGGTCAAATCTCATCCAATTTTCATAAAGTTTGGCTTTTTGTTTATGTTTTGGCCTGTAGATCAATTTTGCACCAAAATCTGGCAGCACCATTTTTGGCCGAAATTCATATGAAAATGGTACCCTCAAATATCCAATATAGACATAGGTCAAAATTACCCACCCCCATAACTCGGTCAAATCTCATCCAATTTTCATAAAGTTTGGCTTTTTGTTTATGTTTTGGCCTGTAGATAATTTGGCATCAAAATCTGGCAGCAGATTTTGGTCGAATTTCATGTGAAAATTGTACCTTCAAATATCTATATAGTCATAGGGCGAAATTTCCACTCCCATAGCTCGGTAAATCTATCCGATTTTCAAAAGGTTTGGCGTTTTGTCCATGTTTTGGCCTCTAGATCAATTTTGCATCAAAATCTGACAACAAATTTTTTGGCCAAAATTCATGTGAAAATGGTACCCTTAAATATCTTATATAGTCATAGGGCGAAATTTCCCACTCCCATAGCTCGGTCAAATCTCATCCGATTTTCAAAAGGTTTGGCGTTTTGTCAATGTTTTGGTCTCTAGATCAATTTGTCATCAAAATCTGGCAACAAATTTTTTGGTCGAAATTCAAGTGAAACGGTACCCTCAAATATCCAATATAGACATAGGTCAAAATTACCCACCCCCATAACTCGGTCAAATCTCATCCGATTTTTATAAGGTTTGGTTTTTTGTCCATGTTTTGGCCTCTAGATCAATTTGGCATCAAAATCTGGCAACAAATTTTTTGGTCGAAATTCAAGTGAAAACGGTACCCTCAAATATCCAATATAGACATAGGTCGAAATTACCCACCCCCATAACTCGGTCAAATCTCATCCAATTTTCATAAAGTTTGGCTTTTTGTTTATGTTTTGGCCTGTAGATCAATTTGGCATCAAAATCTGGCAGCAGCATTTTCGGTCGAATTTCATGTGAAAATGGTACCCTCAAATATCTTATATAGTCATAGGGCGAAATTTCCCACTCCCATAGCTCGGTCAAATCTCATCCGATTTTCAAAAGGTTTGGCGTTTTGTCCATGTTTTGGCCTCTAGATCAATTTTGCATCAAAATCTGACAACAAATTTTTTGGCCAAAATTCATGTGAAAATGGTACCCTCAAATATCTTATATAGTCATAGGGCGAAATTTCCCACTCCCATAGCTCGGTCAAATCTCATCCGATATTCAAAAGTTTTGGCGTTTTGTCAATGTTTTGGTCTCTAGATCAATTTGTCATCAAAATCTGGCAACAAATTTTTTGGCCAAAATTCATGTGAAAATGGTACCCTCAAATATCTTATATAGTCATAGGGCGAAATTTCCCACTCCCATAGCTCGGTAAATCTCATCCGATTTTCAAAAGTTTTGGCGTTTTGTCAATGTTTTGGTCTCTAGATCAATTTGTCATCAAAATCTGGCAACAAATTTTTTGGTCGAAATTCAAGTGAAAACGGTACCCTCAAATATCCAATATAGACATAGGTCAAAATTACCCACCCCCATAACTCGGTCAAATCTCATCCGATTTTTATAAGGTTTGGTTTTTTGTCCATGTTTTGGCCTCTAGATCAATTTGGCATCAAAATCTGGCAACAAATTTTTTGGTCGAAATTCAAGTGAAAACGGTACCCTCAAATATCCAATATAGACATAGGGCGAAATTTCCCACTCCCATAGCTCGGTAAATCTCATCCGATTTTCAAAAGTTTTGGCGTTTTGTCAATGTTTTGGTCTCTAGATCAATTTGTCATCAAAATCTGGCAACAAATTTTTTGGTCGAAATTCAAGGGAAAACGGTACCCTCAAATATCCAATATAGACATAGGTCAAAATTACCCACCCCTATAACTCGGTCAAATCTCATCCGATTTTTATAAGGTTTGGCTTTTTGTCCATGTTTTGGCCTCTAGATCAATTTGGCATCAAACGCTGGCAAAAATATTTTTGGCTGAAATTCATGTGAAAACGGTACCCTCAAATATCATAGGGCGAAATTTCCCACTCCCATAGCTCGGTCAAATCTCATCCGATTTTCAAAAGTTTTGGCGTTTTGTCAATGTTTTGGTCTCTAGATCAATTTGTCATCAAAATCTGGCAACAAATTTTTTGGTCGAAATTCAAGGGAAAACGGTACCCTCAAATATCCAATATAGACATAGGTCCAAATTACCCGCCCCTATAACTCGGTCAAATCTCATCCGATTTTCATAAGGTTTGGCTTTTTGTCCATGTTTTGGCCTGTAGATCAATTTGGCATCAAAATCTGGGATCAAATTTTTTGGTCGAAATTCATGTGAAAATGGTACCCTCAAATATCCAATATAGACATAGGTCAAAATTTCCCACCCCATAACTCGGTAAATCTCATCCGATTTTCAAAAGGTTTGGCGTTTTGTCCATGTTTTGGCCTCTAGATAATTTGGCATCAAAATCTGGCAACAAATTTTTTGGTCGAAATTCATGTGAAAATGGTACCCTCAAATATCCAATATAGACATAGGTCAAAATTACCCACCCCCATAACTCGGTAAATCTCATCCAATTTTCATAAAGTTTGGCTTTTTGTTTATGTTTTGGCCTGTAGATAATTTGCACCAAAATCTGGCAGCACCATTTTTGGCCGAAATTCATATGAAAATGGTACCCTCAAATATCCAATATAGACATAGGTAAAATTACCCACCCCCAAACTCGGTAAATCTATCAATTTTCATAAAGTTTGGCTTTTTGTTTATGTTTTGGCCTGTAGATAATTGGCATCAAATCGCAGATTTTGGTCGAATTTATGTGAAAATTTACCTTCAAATATCTTATATAGTCATAGGGCGAAATTTCCCACTCCCATAGCTCGGTCAAATCTCATCCGATTTTCAAAAGGTTTGGCGTTTTGTCCATGTTTTGGCCTCTAGATAATTTTGCATCAAAATCTGACAACAAATTTTTTGGCCAAAATTCATGTGAAAATGGTACCCTTAAATATCTTAATAGTCATAGGGCGAAATTTCCCACTCCCATAGCTCGGTAAATCTCATCCGATTTTCAAAAGGTTTGGCGTTTTGTCAATGTTTTGGTCTCTAGATCAATTTGTCATCAAAATCTGGCAACAAATTTTTTGGTCGAAATTCAAGTGAAACGGTACCCTCAAATATCCAATATAGACATAGGTCAAAATTACCCACCCCCATAACTCGGTAAATCTCATCCGATTTTTATAAGGTTTGGTTTTTTGTCCATGTTTTGGCCTCTAGATCAATTTGGCATCAAAATCTGGCAACAAATTTTTTGGTCGAAATTCAAGTGAAAAGGTACCTCAAATATCCAATATAGACATAGGTCGAAATTACCCACCCCCATAACTCGGTAAATCTCATCCAATTTTCATAAAGTTTGGCTTTTTGTTTATGTTTTGGCCTGTAGATAATTGGCATCAAAATCTGGCAGCAGCATTTTCGGTCGAATTTCATGTGAAAATGGTACCCTCAAATATCTTATATAGTCATAGGGCGAAATTTCCCACTCCCATAGCTCGGTAAATCTCATCCGATTTTCAAAAGGTTTGGCGTTTTGTCCATGTTTTGGCCTCTAGATAATTTTGCATCAAAATCTGACAACAAATTTTTTGGCCAAAATTCATGTGAAAATGGTACCCTCAAATATCTTATATAGTCATAGGGCGAAATTTCCCACTCCCATAGCTCGGTAAATCTATCCGATATTCAAAAGTTTTGGCGTTTTGTCAATGTTTTGGTCTCTAGATCAATTTGTCATCAAAATCTGGCAACAAATTTTTTGGCCAAAATTCATGTGAAAATGGTACCCTCAAATATCTTATATAGTCATAGGGCGAAATTTCCCACTCCCATAGCTCGGTCAAATCTCATCCGATTTTCAAAAGTTTTGGCGTTTTGTCAATGTTTTGGTCTCTAGATCAATTTGTCATCAAAATCTGGCAACAAATTTTTTGGTCGAAATTCAAGTGAAAACGGTACCCTCAAATATCCAATATAGACATAGGTCAAAATTACCCACCCCCATAACTCGGTCAAATCTCATCCGATTTTTATAAGGTTTGGTTTTTTGTCCATGTTTTGGCCTCTAGATCAATTTGGCATCAAAATCTGGCAACAAATTTTTTGGTCGAAATTCAAGTGAAAACGGTACCCTCAAATATCCAATATAGACATAGGTCGAAATTACCCACCCCCATAACTCGGTCAAATCTCATCCAATTTTCATAAAGTTTGGCTTTTTGTTTATGTTTTGGCCTGTAGATCAATTTGGCATCAAAATCTGGCAGCAGCATTTTCGGTCGAATTTCATGTGAAAATGGTACCCTCAAATATCTTATATAGTCATAGGGCGAAATTTCCCACTCCCATAGCTCGGTCAAATCTCATCCGATTTTCAAAAGGTTTGGCGTTTTGTCCATGTTTTGGCCTCTAGATCAATTTTGCATCAAAATCTGACAACAAATTTTTTGGCCAAAATTCATGTGAAAATGGTACCCTCAAATATCTTATATAGTCATAGGGCGAAATTTCCCACTCCCATAGCTCGGTCAAATCTCATCCGATATTCAAAAGTTTTGGCGTTTTGTCAATGTTTTGGTCTCTAGATCAATTTGTCATCAAAATCTGGCAACAAATTTTTTGGCCAAAATTCATGTGAAAATGGTACCCTCAAATATCTTATATAGTCATAGGGCGAAATTTCCCACTCCCATAGCTCGGTCAAATCTCATCCGATTTTCAAAAGTTTTGGCGTTTTGTCAATGTTTTGGTCTCTAGATCAATTTGTCATCAAAATCTGGCAACAAATTTTTTGGTCGAAATTCAAGTGAAAACGGTACCCTCAAATATCCAATATAGACATAGGTCAAAATTACCCACCCCCATAACTCGGTCAAATCTCATCCGATTTTCAAAAGGTTTGGCGTTTTGTCCATGTTTTGGTCTCTAGATCAATTTGGCATCAAAATCTGGCAAAAATATTTTTAGCCGAAATTCATGTGAAAATGGTACCCTCAAATATCTTATATAGTCATAGGGCGAAATTTCCCACCCCCATAACTTGGTCAAATCTCATCCGATTTTCAAAAGGTTTGGCGTTTTGTCCATGTTTTGGTCTCTAGATCAATTTGGCATCAAAATATGGCAACAATATTTTTGGCCGAAATTCATGTGAAAATTGTGTCCTCAAATATCCAATATAGACATAGGCCAAATTACCCACCCCCATAACTCGGTCAAATCTCATTCGATTTTCATAAGGTTTGGCTTTTTGTCCATGTTTTGGTCTCTAGATCAATTTGGCATCAAAATCTGGCAACAAATTTTTTGGTCGAAATTCAAGTGAAAACGGTACCCTCAAATATCCAATATAGACATAGGTCAAAATTACCCACCCCCATAACTCGGTCAAATCTCATCCGATTTTCATAAGGTTTGGCTTTTTGTCCATGTTTTGGCCTGTAGATCAATTTGGCATCAAAAGCTGGCAAAAAAATTTTGGACGAAATTCATGTGAAAATGGTACCCTCAAATATCTTATATAGTCATATGGCAAAATTTCCCACCCCCATAACTCGGTCAAATCTTATCCGATTTTCAAAAGGTTTGGCGTTTTGTCCATGTTTTGGTCTCTAGATCAATTTGGCACTAAAATCTGGCAACAAATTTTTTGGTCGAAATTCATGTTAAAACGTTACCCTCAAATATCCAATATAGACATAGGTCAAAATTACCCACCCCCATAACTCGGTCAAATCTCATCAGATTTTCATAAGGTTTGGCTTTTTGTGAATGTTTTGGTCTCTAGATCAATTTGGCATCAAAAGCTGGCAAAAATATTTTTGGCCGAAATTCATGTTAAAATGTTACGCTTCTTCTTCCTTCTAGTTCTTCCTTCTAACTCTCCCTTCTACTTCTTCTGCTTCTTCCTCCTTCTTCTTTCTCCACAAATACTATTGAAACTCGGACTTAAATCTAACGAAATCGTATCCATCGAAGTGTAAGAACCACTTTAGCTTAACTTAATCTACTCGCACTTCCTACCTTGGGCAGTGGCTTGCTTGGACCCACTTGGAGGCCGCCCACCTCCACCACATTCGCCGCATAGGGCCGTGAACCCGTGAGTGCGTGGTGCTGATTGATAAGCATAAGACTCGTGTTCTTCACAATCTCATTAATCGGTGGCAGGCCGAAGCCAAAGCGTTGGCTGATCATCGCATCTGTGGCGGGTTGTGTTATAAAGCTGAGAATGAGATACGAAATGTAAATATAAGAAAGCAAGGTTCTTTATTGCTGCTTTCGGCACGCCGAATATTAAATACACTTTAAGAAGTAACCGGAGAGTTTGGGGATCCGGTTTGCATCAAACTTATTTTTAAAGCTTTACATTTTAGATATTTTTATTTTCTTTAATTAATTAAATTTTCTAATTCTTTATATCTGTTTTTTTTTTTTTTCAGTTAATGCAAAACGGAAGTGTGCCGAGATGTGCTTTTATATTTTTTTCTAATTTTTTTTCTGTGTTTAATTGTGCTTCCTCTTTTGGGATAAAGTGTAAATTTGCTTTTTTTTAAAGAAGCTGTATAAAATTAATATTTTAATATTTTTTTCATTTTTTTTCTGTGATTATTTTCTGTGTAATGCGTCTTTTGGGATAAAATGTTTAAATTGTTTTTAAGATAAAAAAAGTATGAAGGAATAAGTTTTTAAATTCGTAATTCCATATTTTTTTCTAATTTTTTTTCTGTGATTTTTTTTCTGTGTTTAATTGTGATTTTTAAAATTTTTTTTAAGAAAGAAAAAGTGTTTATGTTCATAATTTAATATTTTTTTCTAATTTTTTTTTCTGTGAGCCACAAAAATGTTTAAGTGTGTTTCCTGTTTTAAGTTTTTCGACAAAAAGAAGCTGTTGAAAATGAAATATAAGAAGGTAAGTGCATAAATTTATTAATTAATTAAATTCGAGAACTATAAAAATTAGAAATCGAAAATTGCTGCTGAATTTGAACTAGCGACCAGCCGTTTGTTATTCCAACACTCAAACACAGCTAAGCCACGGTTTATTGTTGATGTTTTCCAACAAACTCTGACAAAACTCTGACTTTGACTAACTCAGACTCTAGTAGTATATGTATGATATAGTCGTGCGATATTGATAAGATTTGGCTGAGTCGTAAAGTAAGATATCTTGAGAAACAAAGAAAAGAACTTAATTTTTGACCGATCGTTCCCATAGTATATATAGTCTGATTCGGCCGATTTCTACATACATATATACTGCCTGTAAAGACAGACGGACGTGACTATATCATCTCGGCTACGGATCGAGAATATATACATCCTTTATAGGCTGGGATATGCCCTTTTTTTTAGGCGTGACACATGTTATGATAAAAGAGAAATACCCTCTGAAAAGGGTATGCTTACTTGTAGAGCATGTTGACAATGTGAAAGTGAAAAAAGTTATTTAGACGCTGCACAAAGTTCATCTGATCCGTGTAGGGCAGAAAATTCATGGGCATGATGGGATTGATAAAGGGCGTGCCCATGCGCTTGTAGTGCCAGGGCATAATGGCACAGCTGCTCAACGCGATGACCGGTGCATCCAGCAGATGGGCCACCGCGGCCAGGCAATCATTGGAGAAGTGCTCCAATATGATGACATCGTAACGCTGCGGCGAGCTGAGCAGCTGGGCGATCAGCGGCGAGTTCAAGGCCACACGGCAGGAGCGCAGACCCCAATCGTGCAGCATGAAGAAGGTGGGCACCTTGAAGGGCTGCCCCAGCAGTCGATCCGACTGCCGCTCGAAGGTCTGCAAGAGAAGGGGAGGGGAGGAGGGGAGAGCTGAGGCCAAGTTGAGGCCAAGTTGCCGCACCCACCTGCAGATCCACAAAGTCCGTGAGCAGCGGCATGCCCTCGAATATGTAGTCCGTGTAATTGGCCACCGGCTGCTGCAGCGGAAAATAGCTGTACATGCTGACATTGTGACCCCGTTCGGCCAGCGCCACAAACATGGGCCGAAAGAAATCAAAGTGACTCTTGCCGGGATGTCCGAACAGGCCGAGTATCTGCGCCGACTCGACGCTCGAGGGGCACAGGGCCAGACTCAGACCCAGACCCAGCCAGACCATTAGCCGCAACATGTTGCAGCGAATGCTTAGCTTCAAGGTTCAGATACTTTTGATCGGCGAATTTTGCAAAATTCAAAATTGCAATCTTTATGCCAAGATCGTGACCGGCATTTAAGCCACAATTGTTTTTCTCTCTCTCTCTATTGTTTTGTGGCAGTTGCAGTTGCAGTTAGTTCGTTTTTTTTTGTTTTAGTTTTTGTTGCAGTCGAGTCTCAAGTGTCCGCGGCTTAATTATGGCCGTGTGCTTAACGGGTTTTTAAATGCCATTTAGTGTATGCAAAGTGCATTTGCTGACAGTTCCTGAGTTACGGCAAAACTTTGGAGCTGTTAACGTATGTTGACACTAGAAGAAATTAAATCAAAAAGCAATTAGCAAAGCGGCATTTAGTAAAAATTTTAAATTAATTATATATTTCGGCTTGATTTTAGTAATTTTTATAGTGCTAGAAGAAATTATCCGGCCTCGCCCGGGTCAAATGCACATTGCTGAAAATGCCAGCGGTACCCGAATTTAATTGTGCAATTCGTGATAGCTTCAGGCATACAAAATCTATGCAATCGCTCCCGCTGGGCTTGAACTGGCGACTTCTCGCTTGTTAGTCAGAGGCACCTGCACCTCATGTCTGCTTCACACTTAAATGTCATTGTTGTCGTTGTTTTTAAGACTTTGAGCTCCGTTGCTTTCGCTGCTGCTGGGTTTGAACTGGCGACCTCTCCCTTGTTAGTCCGACGCACCTACACCTCAAACCTGCTTCACACTTAAATGTCACTTTTGTCGTTCTTAGAACTCTGACCACCGTTGCTTACGCTGTTGCTGGGTTTGAACTGGCGACTTCTCGCTTATTAGTCCGAGGCTTTTGCATAAGCCACATAGGCTCAAGACGTCATATTTGCATTACACTTATATGGCTGTTGCCACCATTGTATTCGGTTTCGCTGGAATCGAACCAGCGATCTCTCGCTTGTTAGTTCAACGCACCTGCTCCTCATAACGTCAAGCTTACATTACATAACATTTATATGGCTGCGCTGTCGTTGATTTTTAGACTTTGACCACGGTTTGCATTAGCTGTTACTGGATTTGAACCGGCGATCTTTCACTTTTAAATCCGACGTTTCTGCAGCTAAGCCACACAGGCTGGTCGCAAATGCATCACACTTTTATGGCTGCGCTGTTTTTCACACTTCTTTGCATTCGCTGTTGTTGGATTTGAACTAGCGATCTCTCGCTCGCTAGGTTGTCGTTCTTGAGACTTACCCCCACATTTGTTTCGTACAGACTTTAACCACCGTTTTTCCCCTCTTGCAGGTCAACTTTTTCCGCCTTAGCAGCTCTCTAGCCCTTAACTTTTGGGCTGTGTGTTGACCAGCAGTCGGCCAGTCAGAACCTTTTTTAAATATAGATATTTCTTAAGTCTAAACTGTTAACAGCTCAAAAACAAACTGACGAAAAATATGAACAACTGAAATGTTCTTTAGGTGGCAACAAATAAGTCCATAAAAATAATCTTTTGCCAATATTTTATAGTTCTTAGCATGGGCGTACGCTGGCTGGGGCCGTTGTAAACAAACCCCTCCCCCGTCAGCACCTGACCATTGACCCAATCAAAAAAAAAAAAAATAAAATGTTGCCCTTTTTTGTTACTAATAGGTCTTCAAAGCAAAACATTTTATTCAAATGTGTTCTTGAGCTTTGCCGCGTCTCGAATGAGAATTCTGCGTAGCCCCTTCAAAGTCTACCTCATTTAGAATATAATCAAGACATTGAGCTCTAGTCGCACATATCGAAAAAGTAAACACACAAAAACACACACACACACACACACACACAACAGCCAGCTGTGCACTTGCGATAGTTTTAGTACTTTTTTTCTCCCCACATATTGAAATTTCCATTGTGAAATAACTTTTGCTTTTGTTGTCCGATCGTTTTACAATTTGCGGGGCATATAGATGACATTCAAATACTTGTATATATGCCAAACATTGGAGCTTTAGCTTTTTAATTTTATCTTTGGAAATAAAGGCTGAAGGTATCTAAGAACTATTTGCTACGTATGAACTAAAATGTCGCATTTTGTAAGTACAACTCTTTAAATCTTTGAGATTAAATCAAAAATTGGAGCATAAAATAGATACTTGGACTCAAAATGTAATGTCCATAGCTATCATAGAACAAAAGATCGGCATGTTTATAGCGAGGAACAGATCGACTCTGCTGCTGAAGCTGATCACGAAAATATATATACTTTAAAGGGCTCCCTTTATATGTATGTGCTCCCTTTTGCTTATTGTAATTATTTATTCTTTCGCCTTTTTTCACATTTTAATGGCTTAGAACTTGGCACGTGTCTTTAATAACTTTTAGCCATATATATACAATGTTTTTAAGATATACAATTTGCTGTTGTATTTTAGTTTATAATTCTTGTAAATTTAAGAAGTATAGAAGCTCTTAAGTTTAGATAACATTTTGCCAGCTGCCACTACACAGCTGAAAAAAAAAACCTTATCTCGTTCCGTTTTGTTCTTCCCGATTGGAAAAACAACTTGTCAGAGCCACGTTTCTAGACAAACTGAAACTTAGAAGTCACCGCGAGTCGGCGACAACTGAAACCTCGACTCAATGCTAAGACAAATGGAGTCAGCGTCAATGTTGATGCAGCCCTGTGGCCGAAGGGGCATGCGGCGCTGCACTTGCCACAAGCTCAAATATCAAATTCGATTATGTGCCACTTTATATAAACCTTGCAAAATTGCATATAGAATGAGCTAAAGTTATAAACAATTAAAGATTCACCAGCTAAACAGTTAATTAAATTCGTTAACAATAGCTGCAATAGCAAATATTTATAATATTAAAACGAAATTTTCAATTTTCTGATTTGTCAATATGCCTGCTTTTTTTTTTATTTAAGTAAATGTGCGCATTAATTAACATTATTTCCTTTTTCCCTTTGTTTGTGTTAGGAGCTGGTTCTATTGTTTACAAACCAGATGCTACCCGTTAATGCAAACATATATAAGAAATTATTCTTCTTCTACACTACAGTGGAAACCTGCTAAGGCAGTTGGCTCAAGAGACTTTTGAAATTTGGGCAAAATTGGGTATTTCTTTTTTGAAGTTTGTCTGCCTAGAGAAAAGTTTAGTCTTAAGGAAACAAGAACTATATATGTATACTATGTCGCAGCTTTCAGTTTTGCCCGGGCTGTGTTTTTTATAACCTTCTAGAGGGTATTTAAATTCTGTCATTAATTATTTAACCTATAGAAGGTTACCTCTTCAATCCCATAAAGCATATATGTTTTCCACAACATCAACAGCCGAGTCGATCGATATGCAGCTTTAAAGCTAACATTATAAAACTTTTCATAGATCCGACTGCATCGGACCAGTATATCATACAGCTGCCATAGGAATGATCTCTCGAAAATTTAGTTTTTGTATGAGCAACATTTTTGTACTCTAAGATTTCTTGACCAAAGTTGGCACTTACGATATTTCCTATGCGTGTGAATCAAATGAGGTTTTTTCAACATCGGGCTATTATTATTATATAGGCAAAAATGGTCGTAAGATTCGTTTTTTTTTTGGCTAATTTTTTTGCGATTTTAAAGACATATATAAAAACCTTTTCGAATCGGACTACTATAATGTATGCTTGCTATAGGAATAATTGGCTTGAAAGAAAGCTTTCGTATAAAAGCTATTTAAGGCACATAACTGGAAGGGTATTTAGGTTTCGCATTGTTTGTTTTCTTTCCATTTTGGATTTTTCTTCATTTTTATCATTTATATATAGAGCGTTAAAAAAAATTTTAATGTGCCTTACACAAATTATACTGATTTATGATATATAATTATATATCATATATTATTAAATACTTATTTTTTTGTTAAGAAACTGTTCAAATATTTTTCATTTAATATATTGTTTAATATATTGGAATAATTCGCAAAAGCTCAAATATTAGACAATCAATTTATCGGATAATATATATTACATATATAATAATAATTATATTTATCTTTGCGCGTCGCCAAATATTGTGAATTACAGTAAATACTCTGAGAATCGTCTTAGATCAACTAAAAGCGGGCATATATTTATTTTGGCCTACATAAATTTGACACAGAATTGTTATTTTTTTTTTCGCCAGTTCCCCGTTTTGAATGCCCGCCCTCAGATAAGTTATATTTTTTTTCGGTAGCGCCCAAAGAAATGCCATAAATAAATTTTTAATTTTCGTTACTGTCAAACGCACATTTCTTGCTGCATACCTTTGGGCTGTCAGTTAAAGCGCCGTCTGATGCGGAACGCTCCTCACGGCCTTTAAGAAAAAAGGCATAATTCGTGAACTTCAGAGATTTTCCTCAATTGACAAAACTTTGAGGGCGGGGAGGCTTTGGCTTATTAAAATTCACTTGGCTGATAATGTGCCAAATGGCAATAATCATAACTTTTGAGATACTAATTTCAAAATGTTGCAGCCACGTCTAAAATATCATTACGGAATGCAGGAATTCAGGGATTCGACTGTGGAGGCAAGTCGTAAAAATTAAGGAAATCACATTTAATTAGGAAAAATTTTCACGTTCCGCTCAATTAGCGCAAGGCAGTCACAACTTTGACTCGGAGATTTTTGGGAACTTTGACTCCTGTGGAAACTGGACGCTTGCCTCGGACGGTGTCAACAGCTGCGGGGCGCTTGATGGCTGACAGGGAGGGGGGAGTGGGGGAGGGGGAGGGGGTGGGTTGGTTGCGTGATGTTCAGAGCAGGGTTCGAACTGTGACGTCTGGCAGGAAGTGTTGTGTTTATATTTGCGACACGTCATTAAATGCGCCTTAATTGTGAAAATTTTCACAAGCGCAAAAAGTGAAATGCCAAATGCAGGAAAATTTACGACACATTATCAAATCAAGTGTGGAAAAAGTTTTTGGAAAATTACAAACAAACGTATCAACAGCTGTGTGTTAGTTGCACGCTCGATTTTCATGAAAGTCGACTAATAGAAATTTCGAGAGAAAGATTTTAAGGCCAATCGGGGTTTTACCCGCTATTCCCATTTCATGTGCTCTACGAAGCGAACCTTGAACCGATTTAGTGGGACAATTAAATGACCAAGCTAAACCTCAACCGAACTATATAATTAATCATTTTTTGCAGTAAATGCTTGCAGCTTTTTTTTTAGCACAGACAAACATAGCAGCGGCTGTGCTTCTTTCTCCCTATCTCCACACTATTTATGGGAATTGCATTCTTGATAAACTCAGGTGCTTATTGTCAGATCTTAAATACATTTTCTGGGCCTAACTATAGCATACGAAAGTGTGTACATACCAAAGCGCAAGGCTATACATTTGTTTTTTATTCAATTTTGGGGGAATCGGATGAAGTTGGATAATTGAGATTTTATAAAGTGAAATATTCCTAGTTTGTATGAACTATACGAGAATCCACACACCAAGTTTGGTGTATCTATATATTCTTCCAGTTATGCTTAAAAATATTTCATATTTATCGATATCATTTTATCGATATTTCGATATTTATCGAAGCAATCATGAATGTATGTGTATTTCAAATGGTGTTCGTGCTTTCATCGCATTGATTTATATATCTAACTTAAGATACAGATAATGAACTTCAGTATTTCATATCCGAGCGCTTTGATATCTTAAGAATGCACTTATGAAAAACTCAAATATTAAATCAAGTTGATTTGTGGGTTGTTAAATTGTGAAACATAAGTAGATAGAAAATGTGTTATGTGAATATTAAAACAAACCACAGACCACCTATAGATACATATAGATATATAGATAGATTTAGATATATACTTATATAGAGGAATGCACAGATAGACGGAGAGTTCCTGTAGAGTATCTGCTGCTCTCACTAACACGCATTTCCCATGACTTTATTATACCCTTTTCCTACGCACTTTACTGACACACCTTATTAAAACTCACCCGAGCGTATCAATTTATTTTAACGTCTTTGGCATTTGGATGCTTATTATATACACTCGTTCTTTTTTCCCCTTTTTCCATTTTCCATTTGCCATTTATTCAATTTTTCTTTGGCTTTTGGTATTTGAGCTTTCTATTTGCTGATAAACGGCAATAAAATGGAATTTTAAATGATAGAAATCGCATTGAAAAGTCGCAGATAAGCTGAAAGGGTTACAGTTGGCGCGCGTGTTCGTATTCTGAAAAGTGGGCGGGGCACTTGTGAACATTTTCCAGCCATTTACATTTAATAGAAGTGCATGAAAAGATAAGCGTGTGCGAATGTGTGAAATTTATAACAAATCAATAAAATGACAATAGGTGCAAACTTTATCGGTGGATTGAAGGCGGACAAAAGGGGTAAGTGGGTGAGGCTTAAGGGGAAGGGGAGGGGGGGACACCTCCCGGGAACGTCGTTCTATTGTGCTAAAACATTTGCCATTGATACAGCTGGAAGAGCGCATGCAACAAGGGGGCGGGGCCGTGCCCCTTGGGTAGCTGGTCGAAAAAGTTTGCGATAAACAATTTTTCGCACGGAAGTGCAATTTAAAGTGAATGCTTTTGGTTCCATGTCCTGAAAATGCGGAAATTATACAGAGAAAGTTTCTAATACATTTGTTACCGCCAATCAATCGCTTTGGTCGCAAGGTGTTTACCCATTGCCCAAGGGTTACCTGTACAGGTGAGACAAGTGTATGGCCGGGGCGAAGAGATACCAAACTTTTGCGTCAGCTAGACAAATTGCTATCATGAGAAAGGTCTGGGACGGGAGTTATTGGAGTTGGGGAACTTTAGAAGTCTAAGTTTCGGTTTTATGCTGGTATTTTTGTAGCTATAAAGATACTTGAAGTCGTTCCGTAGATTCCGACCGAATGTATCTTATGAAGTAAAAGACAGGAGTGTATGGAAGATGAATACGAATGACGAAATTCCTTAACATAAGCTAAAATTCATATTAAATGTGAATATTAAATGTGAATATTAAATATGAATAATACCATAGCTAAAAAGGTGTTCAGTCCATTTCGGCTATTCCGAACGAAAGTATATTAAGATTAATATATACGAAAGAAGTCTTCTGGAAGATGAATAGGTATGAAAAGATTTTTGAATATAAGCTAGTATTCATATCAAATATGAAAATTAAATAAGAATAATATCGAAGCTATAAAGGTTTTAGGTCCATTCCGATTATTCCGAACGAAAGTATCTTATGTCTATGGCAGATGAATAGATGAAATTTCGTGAATATAAGCTAAAATTCGTATTTAATATGAATACTAAATATGAACATTCAATATGAATACTAGCGCTTATTCAGGAATTTAAATAGATAATATATAATATCAATACTAGATAAATTCACGAATTTCGTCAGCCTTTTATCTTACATTGACCTCAGACCTCTTCAGCCTTCCTTTTCAGACCTATTTCCTGTTTAAATTAGAATTGAATAGGAATTTATGACTTTTATACCTTCTTCACAAATTGACAAAGAGTATATTATATTTCGGTCTGTTCATAAGAAAGCAATTCTTTTACGTTATAGTATAATCATATTCTTATTCCGTCGTCTGATAGAGTATTAAAAATGTTTGGCCACGCTCACCAGTCAAATCGCAAACATTATTAAAATTTTAATATTTAATGCGTATTTAAACCAGGGCTGCAAGCACATAAACAGTTTCGGGTGGTTCCGTTTAATCGACTCTCTGCCCTGTTCCGTGAACCTGGTTTTCCCCAAGCTTGAACCCAGGTTTTGGCTTTAGTCTTTCTTTGTCATACATGTTCACAAATTTAATAAAACAATTTTGTTTTAAAATTTTTAACAGCCTGTTCTACTGAAAATATTGCGGGCTATAATTGATTTCTATTCAAAATTGTCATTTAGAAAATATGTTGAAGTCTAAAGTATTTATGCTGAGACTTCCTCTTAAGTTTTTTATATTTAACCAACATATTTTTGCAACAAATTATGTTTCAGCTTAGTTCGTTTCATAGTTACAAATTAATTGAAATTCCGGAATTGAACCGTTTCGAATTGTGCTGAGGTGTGCGTGGTAAGCATTTAGCCAGCTCCCTCACTTACCTGATGCAGGTGTCTTTAATTGACAGGCGCCAACTATTTATGGCCACGTCACGTGATCTATAAACGTGACGCCAAAGCCAAAGCCAAAGCCCCAAACCAACGGCCAGATGCCGCCCTGATTTACACGTAAGCTGCTTTTGACTTTGAGACATTTGGGTGTCCTCCTTCCGAGCAAAGGTGTCCTCCTATCGTCCTGCTGTATCGATTAATAAACAAACTTCGATGTGTGTGGAGGTGTGTTGGAGCTGTTCTAGCTATTTCCGTGACAGTAATCAATTTATTTTTGGCAGTGCGCCGATTGCGTTTCCGTTCCTTGGAGTACCCACTGTTGGAACTGGCGCAGGTTTGCAAACAAGTAAAAGTGTTCTAGTCGACTGGGAGATACCTCGTGAGTGTGGGGAATTGTACAATAAATGTATTATTTTTAATATGTATAAACTCTATGAGAATTTGCATACCAAGTTTGGTGTAAATAGCTCTCATAATTTTTGAGTAATGCTTAAGAAATCTTGGCTCAACATCGATATTTATCGATATCATGAAAATGGTAAGAGCTAGCGAATATATCGATATATCGGAAATGCATCCTTCCATCTATTACCTGCAAATAACCAATATACCCTTTGCACCAAGTTTGGTGTAAGTAGCTCTCATTTCTTTCGAGTTATTAAGAAGTCACGCCTCAAAATCGATATCAATCGATATTATGGAAATGGTAGGAACTATCGAATATATCGATATATCGGAAATGTATCCTTCGATCTGTTACCTGGAACCGCAAGTAACCAATATACCCTTTGCACCAAGTTTGGTGTAAATGGCTCTCATAATTTTCGAGTTATTAAGAAATAATGTCTCAAAATCGATATCTATCGTTATTATGAAAATAGTAGGAGCTATCGAATATATCGATATATCGAAAATGCCTCCTTTTGCCTGTGACCTGCAACTACAGTTAACCAATCTACCCTTTGTATCATTTTGAATGGGTTCAGGGTATAAAAAGTTGAACCTGTGTGCTTCTCAGGTTCGAGAAGTTTTTGGGCCAAGTTACGTTTCGTTTGGTTTTTGGCGCAGCGATTTCCGCCAAAATGTCGATAAATCATGTCCCGTCGCAGCAAATAGTGAAAATGCCAGACAAGAATTGGCAAAAGGGCGGGGTTGGGGGGCATGGTCATGGGCATGGGTATGGGTGTTGTTGTGCATTGCTTGGGCTGCGACAGATCCTTTCAGGATGTTGGCGTGATAGATAAGTTGACAGAAGGGTTATCGTCGCTGTCTGTGCGTCACGGCTTAATCAATCTTTCAATCTCCTCTCTTTTTTTTCCATTTGGCAATTAATTAATTTGGGACTCAAAGCCGACGGCACGTGACCAGAAAAGTTGACTCCCTGCACGCAAGGCACAGAGAGCGAGAGAGAGAGGGAGAGAGAGAGAGAGACAGAGAGAGGGAGAGAGAGAGGGGGGAGCCGGAGGGACGCCGCTTTAAAATCTCTCTAGTCCCTTGCATCCTTCGGCCAGTCGGGTCAAGTGCTGGAATTGATGTTTCGTTTATGATTTATCGTCAATTCCTTGGCCAGTCATCGTATCAGTTACCCCCGACCAGGCGAGGGCGGACCTCTAATGGCCAGCATATTGCACAGCAGCCATGCAAAAACCGAAAAACTAAATTGAACTTGCGCTCGCTGCGGCTGGGCTTCCAGCTAGAGATGGGCGCGTGACACGAGGCAAACACGCAGCAGGAAATTTGAGCTAGGTTGACTTTTTTAATTTTCTACATTTATTTTGCATTTTCTGCTACAACTTTAGCTTTGGTTTATGTGAATGTATTTATCTTGATCTTTATCTTTTATCTGAATTGCCTTCGATCCTTAAACTTCGTTCTATATCTTTGGTATATGTGAATGTATTTATCTTGATCTTTATCTTAATTTGCCTTTGTTTCTTTTAAGGCTTTTTTGAAGGTACAGCCTCTAGCGTTATATACTTTATAATTATTGTCTACGCCGGGCTTCGATCCCTAAACTTCGTGCTCAGTGTGCCGTAGTTTATTTAATGATAATTATAAATAATTAAGCTTAACCTTTAATATATCTATCTCAGCCTAACTCTGTCTCCTGCAAAATCATAACTAGTTTTAAGCTAGCTTGAGATTTGAACCACAATCATCCTCTGTCAGTTGTTTAACTGTCTCACTTGAAGAATTCGCCTTGCTTGGACTTTTAACATAAATCTATCGTATATATTGCATATATTATTAATCATGTAGTTATATATCGTGTCACGAGTTACGCACCCATCACTAAATGGTAGAATTCTCTCGTCTCTCGTCTTCGTCGTCATGCTATCATAATCATCAGAAGACAGCATTCATCCATTCAACTCTATCCAATTCTATCTTATATATTGCATATAGTATTAATCGAGTACTTATGCATCGTGTCACGAGTCACGCACCCATCCCTAAATGGCAGTCTGCTCTGAAAGCATCTAATCATAATTATCAGAAGACAGCTTACATCCATCTAACTCTATCCAGCTCTATTTTATAACATATATTGCGTATTGCATTCATAGTGTACTTATGCATCGTGTCACGAGTCACGCACCCATCACTAAATGGCAGTCTGCTCTGAAAGCATCGTCGTTGTCGTCATGCTGTCATAATCATCAGAAGACAGCATTCATCCATCCAGCCCGTTTTGCAACGCCCACATGTGCGGGGCCGCACCACCCGCGTCTACAGACATCTCCATCAACGTGAAGGAACTCCAACTCCTCTGCAATCCTGATGTAATAACCATGTTTTCAGCTTGTAATGCGGCAGGCTAACAACAACAACAACAAGAACAACGACGGCAACACCATATTGCCAGGGCTGGCCCATTAGATTGCGGGGGTTAAAGTCAAGTCCCGGCCAGGGGAGTTAGGGCAACGGCAACGGCAAGGCCAAGAGGGTCGCCGGGTTTTCGAGGGTGCAGGGCGCTACTTGTGAACTGTGAGTTGTGAGTTGTGAATTGTGAATTGTTTTTGATGTTAAATGTGTGATAATTTAATGACTGTCGACGCCTGACGCATCGCGGGACTCCGGCTCGAAATTGAGCAATAGGGCTCTCTCTCTATAAGAACGCAATCCTCACTTGAGCTGAGCGTTTAATTTACTGGAATAATAAAAACGTTTTTCGGGCATAAAATTCTGTGGCTGGATATGATTTGTGCACATTTCGATGTAACAGATTGTCTTTTAATGGCAGCAGCAGCTACTGTTCCATAATTTTTTCTCGGGTTAGGGTTGTTTTCCAATTCCCGAACTTTTTGCTAGCGATACGATTATTAGCCACTTGGTTGGCTGTGGGAAAACTTTAGCTTAATGATATATGGAAGACGCGCAACATTGTAGAACTATGCAAATCATTGAATCCGGTTTATTCTACGTAAATGTTTGTACATCTAATCGACAATTACGTGTCTTGTCGCCAGGCCAGCTTTAGTTTTTATTCATGAATGCGGGAACCAGCTCGGCACCAGTTCCGATTTTTATTTGCATACTCGACTTGTGCTTTTATTTTTGCATAATATATAATTTTTCCACGCTCAATATAAATTTCTTTAAGATGATGAGTAAGAAGCTAGAAGTATGCAAATCGGTTTATTTTATTTAATTAATGTATATGTATAACTGTTTAAATTTGAGCCAAAAGTTGGGCTAATAACTAGTTTGTAAGTTATGGCTCACAAGTTGATTGTGCTGCGAAGGGCGCTTCCTGTAAAGTTTAGAATGATTAGATATAAATAATATTAATTAACTACTTCTTATTGTAACTATGCAACAAATCTCTTGAATCAAGGCTGAGGTTGAATAGAAACTGCAGGAACTAATCCTTTAACTGAATCAGTTTTTAAAATTCTTTTAAAAAGTATATTGCTTTTGAATATTTAATAATAATAATAATTAGCTAATTTGATTGTTTCATCTAATCATAGACAAAAGTTAACCTTGATCCGAAAGAAATTCTAGCTTGAACCCTTGACAATATTTTTTTTCGGCTTCTAGCTCTGATATATGTATGTACATGATTTCAAGTTTTCCATTTAATAGTGGTTTAATATACTTTAGGAATTTCATATTACGTTGGCTAGACAAGTTTCTTTTGCACATATTCCACGTGCTAAACCAGATCAAGAGGTATTCAACTATTCTAAGCCCTGTACAAGACTTGTTTATGCTCGCCTCAGACTAGAATTCAAACATATTTTAAACATGACACAAAAAACACACATAAATCTTAAAAATATGTTTAGTTAAATGTATCGATAGGTTAAAAGCGTCGATAACTTATCGACTGTGCCTATCGATAACAAAACAGAAGATCTCTGCACTTTGCAATTCAATTCTTTCCCTTTAAAGAAAAATTTTCTTAAAATGTTTTCATTTTTTGTTTACTTGGGCAAAGCCAAGTCAATCATTTTCAAAAAGATGATTATTTAAATGTATCGATAAGTTAGCTGCTTATCGATAACAAAGCAGAAGATCTCTGCACTTTTGAATTCAATTCTTTCTCTTTAAAGCAAAAGTTTCTTAAAATGTTGTCACATATTGTTTACTTGGGCAAAGCCAAGTCAAGCTATTTTTAAAGCCGCATTTCTTGTGGGAAATCGGCTCAGAGCTAATCAAAATTTATGCAAATCCGAGCGACTGTTTGGATTTTGATTTTGCACTAATGTAAAAATATGGCAAATGTGTGTGTGTGTGTGTGTGTGGAAAAAAACCGAATGTGAAATGTGCGAAATGTGGCCACGCGCGCAAACACACACTCGCACACACACCCTCACACACACTCGCACACACACACTCGCACACACTCGCGCACTCACATATGTGATTTGCATGCGATGATAAAGTGGGCGCAGACAGCCGCAAACAATGAAAAATGCTTTTCAGCCCTCGGCTTTGGCGACGGGGAACGTTTGCTAATAATTTAATTTGCCAGAGGAAAATCAAAAAGAAAAAAAATGAAAATGAAAATTATTTGCAGCGACACGTGACTGCGATTTATGTGTTAAAACAGGCGTCACAATTAATTTGATATATATATATTTGTAAAATTATATATTTATTAAAAACATCATCATCATCATCATCATCATGTACATCATGAGGCTTAGCAGAAGTGCAGGGCATTGAACTGCTCCCGATTATTATTGACCATATTGTTGTATTTATAGGCGGCCGTATTGTTTGGACTGCTTCCGGAACCGTTGCCGGTTCCGGCTGCATTCACATTGAGCCTCGTGTTGCGCAAAAAACTATCGGCCGGACTTGTTGAGACGGCATATTTGCCGAGCTGCATATCCGTGCTGCGCATGGGGCTCAAATGCTTGGCTGGGATGGCCTTGCTGGCGGTGCGAGTTTGATGGACCATTTTGCTGTTAAGGGTATTTAAGATTCGTTGCAGTTACAAAAAGTACAAGTGGGAGTGGCTGTGACTGAAGTCAGGGCACGTTGGTTAGATGCGTTAGCACGGCAAATTCCAGACGATTGCCGCAGTTGCTGGTGCGAGATCCCTTTTTAGAGGAGAGATGCTTGGAGAGGCTGCAATAAAAAGAGCGAGATTTTTATGAGTAAATGGAAAAACTAAATAAAAGCTACTATAAAGCTAATTGTACTTTCTTTTATGGCAAAAAAAAATGATCAAAAAAGATTTGACTCAAATTTTAACTAGGTTCTTTCTAGTTTCAAATTAAGCAAATTCTTAAAGTAAGATAAAGATCCTTGACTTGATCTTTTATTTGATATCTTTTTTAGAATATTTAATTCACATTTGAAAAACTTTTTTAAAAATTGAAACAAAATTCTAGAAGACAATTAAAAATATCTTGACTTGAGCTAAAGGATTCAATCTATTAATATTTTGGAATACATCTTTAAATATTTAAATCACATTTAAAAATTATTGCAAAATTTGATACAACAAATTCTTGATTTAGGCTAAACAAATCTTTTTTGTAGTTCTCTTCTCCTTTTTTCTGCAAGTGAAACTCACCTTAAATTATTTAAAAGCTTCGCTTTGGTGTCCGGTGTCCTCATTGACACATTTGCTTTGTCACCTCTTCAGAAATATTTTGACTAGGTTTATTTGATAAACTTTTCAAGTTGTTTGTTGCCTTTGGTTTAGGCCACGTTGCTTGCCGTTTGGGTTGTGTTTTGAAAGCGGCATTTGATCGTGGCTTTTATAGTCCGCGCTGATCTAGTTGGCAAATGCCGCATCATGCGGCCGGAGCGTGTTAGCCAAGTTGTTGTCGTGGTTGGCCGCCAAACAAGTTACGGCCAGACGCATATGCAAATCTCGGATTGTTTTGAAAACAGCCGAAAAAATATGAATACAACCTAATCTCGGATCTCATCGCCAAGCTATGCGTCAATGCTGCCCCACAGCAAGGGAGACATTTCGCAAACTACGTCATATTCCTTCAAGCGCCTAAACATTTGTGGAAAAACAAAAACATTGGGAGTTCCCCACAAGCTGAAAGTTTGGTAAACAAATAGCTAGATTTTACGAGAACTGAGGTTTGTTAAAATTTAAGTGCCTGCCAGCTTAATAATTGTCATTAAGTGCAATTGGGCTCAATGTTCTTGCTTAAATGCATTGTAGAAACGACTTGACTTAAATTAAGTTCAGTGCTCTTGAAACTAGTTTGTTTTTGAGCTTGTTTTTTATCTGAAACAATTTTGATTCTTACTTAGATTCAACACACTTTTTATTTAAGTGCAACCCATTTAAATATTTCCCATTTCTTTTTTGATTCAAGTCAACTTACGCTTAAAATAAGTGTAAGTTGGATACAACACGCTTTTAAGCATGTAGAATCAATTGTATAATTGTAGAAACGACTTGACTTAAATTAAGTTCAGTGCTCTTAAAACTAGTTTGTTTTTGAGCTTGTTTTTTATCTGAAACAATTTTGATTCTTACTTAGATTCAACCCACTTTTTATTTAAGTGCAACCCATTTAAATATTTCCCATTTCTTTTTTGAATCAAGTCAAGTTACGCTTAAAATGAGCGTAAGTTGGGCATAACACGCTTTTAAGCATGTAGAATCAATTGTTTAATTGTAGAAACGACTTGACTTAAATTAAGTTCAGTGCTCTTAAAACTAGTTTGTTTTTGTTTGAGCTTGTTTTTAAACTGAAAGTCTCAGAAACAACTTTGCTTCTTACTTAAATTCAACACATTTTTTATTTAAGTGCAACCCATTTAAATATTTCCCATTTCTTTTTTGAATCGAGTCAAGTTACGCTCAAAAAGAGCGCAAGTTAGGCAACACACGCTTAAATCAAGTATTTTGGACCAAGTTAAAAAAAAACCCGCATTTGTCAACGAACTATTTTTAGCGAATTAACATAAGTTCCAACTCAAAGAATTTGGCCAAAATATTTGTCTTTAGCTGCAGCTCACTTTATATATCAAATTGTTTGTGTTTTTTTTTCTTTTCTTTTATTTTCTTTTTTTGTTTTGTTGGGAACCTGTACCGTAGTGGAATATTTTGTGGGGACAACTGTCTGGGCACGTTGCCAAATTAACAATTAAACAATAGATTAATTCATGTGTCTGGCTTAAATTTGCATATTGCAGCATTTTGGCATTTAAAATTAAAATTTTAAAATTAGCAACGATTCAATTCCCAAACGAGAGTCAAGTGCAAATATTGACATTTAGGCGAGAGGAGCCCAGTCGTTCAAAGTACAACAATGTCCAGTTTTTTGTTACAGTCAACGGCCGCATTTTTTTTTAAATCAATCGAATTGTAGAACAAACAATATATACATATAGCATTTGTGTAAAGTATTATATCGCAGTTATTTCTTAAAAGCAATTACATTAATTTCTTAACCAGAAACTGGAAACGAGTTTGATAGACGATATATTTATATAATATAGTTAATGGGCCAGTTACAATATATCAATTAGATGTAGTTTTGAGCAGGGCCCATTGTTAATATTAATTAGTAGCTTCATATTTCTAGTTACAGTTAAGTGTATGGGATTACCTACTCTATATCATATATCTTAGGAATTTGCTGCGAGTAGGTTGAAACATTTACTCGCTTTTTTAAGATATCTTTCCAAAGTCAGGATAGTTATTTAATCTCTACAAAAATCTAAAGAATACAATCTTAAAAGTTATAAACATTTTAAGAATAAAATTATTTTTCATATTGTCCAATGGAACTCAAGAATGGGATAATCGGGGATACTCATTCTGTACATAATCTTTTAAAGGAATACTTCTTTTTAGTTAATCTTTAAATGTCTTCAATCCTAAGTATAAAAAACCTAAAGTTGATCATTTTCTTAATTGGCTCTCCCTTGGATATCCTCAGCAACGATCGTAAAAGAAATCCAACCTAGAACTAAACATTTATATATATCTAGATATTTGACATTTATGGGATTGTTTATTGTAATGTATAGCACAGATCGGTCTACGGCTATATAATCGACAACAACAGCAGATTTAAATACAAATACATTAAACTGGCAACAGGCTTTCATGTTGATTTCATGACCAAATTGGCTGATGCAATGCAACGGGCACTTTTCATCAGACAGACAGGCCCATGCATAATCTTGGCGATATATAGACTCGCAAAGGCAGAGACACAGTGCTGGCATTCGATATACATATTCATATTATTCATGCGATGGCCACACGGCAGCCGCATGGAAATGCAACAGTGTTGAAAAACTGACAAAAGAAATGAAAACAAAAACAAAAATGTTCAGATAACTCATCTGGGCCGAGTTCCTCATAGAAATACGCGAAAATGAACCCTAGAGCCGGCCGGTGGCAAAAGCTGACGCAGTAACTCGTACTACGTGAGTCTCGGCAGGTTCAGAGGGGTCTCTTTTGGTGTTTTTCTTTTTAGTATATCCTGTATTCAGTGCAGCTATAAGAGAGGGTAGCATGATCGCGGAATATATATGGGAATAGAAGTCTGTTTATACATATATATGTATATTCAAGTATATTCTCGAACAGTCATCTCGTAAAATTGTGAATTGTAGCTTTCGGTTTCACGCATTTTCCGCTTGTTTGTGTGGATGCTGCAAAATCGACAAACAACATTTTGCTTCATTTCATAATTGTTTGTAGTTAATAATATTCAACTAAGATTAAGTTGAGCTGCACAAAAAGATACCCTATTTTAAGCATATGAATATATTTGTTTTTGAATCCAAGAAAAGCATTTCAAATGCTTGCAAAATTCCAAAAAAATATAGTAATAAAAGAGAAAGATATATGATATACTTTTATCCAAGCAAGATCTTTGACATTTTAGAAATGATCGAAATGATTGAATAAGAAATGCTTCAGTTATTTGCGTATAGATCCTATAGATTCCGCTACAGGGTATATTCTAGTCGAACATATATTTTGTACTCGTTGTTCCTTGACTAAGCAAACATTTTCTTACCAACATTGCACAAAATATATAAAATTGAGCACAATTGGTTAGCTAATAGCCTTGACCTTGCTACAGGGTATCTGCTAGTCGTGCCTGCCTGCTGCTTGTTTTCTGTTTCGTTTTCTGAACAAACCAGTTACTCTAATTTGCATTGTCGCCGCTGCGACCGACGACGACGACGACGTCGCTCAACGAGTTTTTGTCTGCGTCTGAGTCTGGGGCTCTGGCTCTGATACACAGGGTCGGTGCCGTAGGGTATGGGGGTAGTCGGCGGGGGTGTATGGGGGGGGGGGGCTTTCTTTATTGCTCATGCGACACGTTGCCCTGCAGCTGCTTAGAACCGTGACGCTGAACATCGGGGCTCTGCATTTTGTAGCAATCGCAGCAGTTCGCCGCAGTTGGCAGCAGTTCGCTTATTTAAGCCAGTTGCAGGCATCGTTAGAGGCTCAGTAGAAAGTTCCGTACGGAGGCGAACGTTGCATTTGATCCGAGCGCTGTGGAATACATCGTTCACAATCCTTGCAAATAATAAAAAAATCACATATTTTAATTTTCGATACCAATGTGCAAATTGCAAAAGTTTTGTGTCAATGCCAAAAATTAGCAAAACGGATACCAAACACAAACTATTCAAACAATTAGGGTAAGTCCAGTGTTGTCTAACGCAAGGCAAGGCCAGCGCATTGAGGTTACGATGTTTGTTCGCTTGCAGATTGGACAAAAGTCTGTCGTGCAGCAAAGGATCTCGCACAGGCAACTCGGCCAACAATAAGGAACTGAAAGTCTTGACGCTGCTGCAAACTGTGCCGTGAACTTTGAACTTTGAACCCGTAGCTTCGGCCAGCCAGCATTTCAAAATCTCAACTGCGCAGCTCTGTGAAAATTGGAATTGAAAATCGGCAAAAAGAAACAAGGCGAAACAATTGAACTCATCAAGCCCCAAGAAGTCAGCCTAAGGAAACGCGGCAAAATGGTCTACACGGAACGCACCGATCTCTGTCTCTCGAGCAGCAAGGACAATGCCGGACAGGGCAAATCCCAGACGAAGTCGACGTCCAGCCCCAGCTCCAGCTCCAGCTCCAGCTCGGGCGCCTGGAGCAGTCAGGCCTCGAGCGCCGAGAAATGGAAATACAATAATATGGTCAAGGACAATCGCGAAAAGTTCAATGCCATGCACTTCTCCTAAATCCCCAAAGGGGTTTTATTTTTGGAGCTACTTAATTGCCTGCAACGTGATCGAGACAAATTGTTATATCTGGACTTAATGGGTTAATTGTAGCTTAGTCGTAAGCCTGTTATTAATTACAAATGTTAAAATTTTAAATTATCTTGCTAGAATTAAAAAAAAAAAGATGCGCAAAACAAACAAAGTCTTTCCAAGTCGCAATTAATTTAATTGAGGTTAAGGTGAGTCAATGTTCTAAAAGCGTATTTGAAGTAAAACAATAAACAAAACAAATTCCAGTTCGTATTTCCAGTAAATGACAGCCCTTCGCATTGTGTATTGTATTCAAGGCCTGTTTGCGTAAAATAATACGTTGTCATTATATAGCTAATTTTTATGTGGCAAAAAAAGTGAGGTTAGGGTGTGTTGCTTGCCGCGTAGAAAGGCGAAAGCAGCCAAAAGTTGGTAAAAATAAGCAAAGAGAAACTAGTTTTAAATAATACGTATAATAAGAAAGAGGCTAAACAACTTGTCCAGATGTATACTAAGTTCGAGCGAGTTGGCACGTTTGCCCAATTTTAGGTTAGTTCAACTTGACTTTCTGCATAAATCGGTTGAGCGGGGCCGAGATCGAAGCTATGCTCATTCAGGCAACTAATCAAGCAGGACTCGAGCTCAAATTCCAGGCTTTTTATGAGTGTAGAGCAGCCTTAGAAGGGGGCCATAATGTCATCAAAAGTTGGGCAAAGACAGCTGTTAGGTAGGTTTCTATAAATACTTTAAGTTCAACAGATGAAGACGAATTTTTTATTATTGATCAATAACAATACATTCACCTTCATCTTCTTCTTTTCCATTCCTCTTCTTAAAGCATAATGAAAAAGAAATGAGTCAGCTAAAATTCACGTGTACAGCTTGCACAGCTCGTTCGATAGTTTAACAGAGTTTGGTCACCCTAATCTCAGTGTTGGTTAACGAGCGCAATTAATCGATATTTTTTGCGGAAGCACTTTAATTTTGACTTGCAGCAAATTGAACAATAAATTGCATTTAATATTTAAATTAAATAATAATAATTGAACTTAAATTTAAAACTAATTATTAATTTCTTGATTTCTTTATAAATTCTATATTCCTGCTATATTCTCCTTCAGCACCCCTCCCACTTTAATTTCGTATTAGCTCTATACAAATCAAACCCATTGACCCTGCTACTTGACTTCAATATCGCATCTATAACTGTCCATAAAACATTTGCATGAGCTGTGGCTATTATCGTGATTAGCTTAACTTATGCACGACCGGAACCTTGGGCAAAGTGCACTTAATACACATTAGCTACGCTTATTTGACAGACCCCGGTCGCAGATATTGATGATGCCCGTCTGCCCGTCTTTGACACCCTCGACGTCAGCCGGCGCGTGCTCTGCCCTGGGATCAAGTGTATCTCTGGCCGCTCAGGCATTACCGCAACGGATGTCGGTAGCCGGGGTCCGGTAGTCGGTTGAGGCGGGCGGCATTTACGCATCGGTTGGATTGGAAGTGCGAAATTTTTGATAATTTTTCAATTTTATTGTTTGGCATTGTTTGGCCAGATAGAGGAGTAGTCGCTAGAGTCCTGGCAGTCGGTCGCTGGGTGTGAGCTGCGGTCGTCCTTTTTCTGACACACGACTGCACGGGACACACGTGGCGCTGGCTATTAGAAGTGATTTTCCATTTTCCACCGACTTCCACTTCTTTTTTTTTTTTTAAATGTTGTGGCGTTCTCTTCCGGCTCGTCCTGGGTGGAAAGCTGTCGCCGTGCGACACTTGCCGTGTCCTGCGTCTAATTGAAGCGCTTTATTTTGCGATTTATGCTTCTATACACATATATTTTATATTTATTTTTATTTTTATTTTTTTTTTTTTTGAGTTTTCTCATGGCCCTGTAATTACTTTGTTTCCAAGCGCCGGGCGGTCGCTTCTTAATCCTGTCAGGTTTGCCGGCATATTTTCGGTTTTTGGCATCTTCGTCACATTGCAATTAAAAGCGCACAGCAGGTGTGCCCCGAAAGTCCTTTGAACTTGTGCTATAAAATGTGAATGTGTCACTTGCAAGGATTCCACAACCGGATGACGACGGACACGAGGACAGACGTTTGACACCAGACGCCCGACTACTGTGATTTCTGATGCTACCCAAGTGAAAAGCAATTATCACGTCATTATCATAAGGGAACCCACAAACAGTTTTGTTTTTTGTGTTTTTAATACCCTGTAACTGTGAGATTGAGTGGGATACAATGAGTCGAGTCGATATAGCCAAGTCCGTTTATCTATCTCTGCTAGAGCTTAGGAGCATTAAGGTTTGTAGAGGTTTATTTTCACTCGTCTACTGTTCAATTTCTCTTTAATCGATAAATATCGATTTTCAATATCGATATGTATAATAACTATGGACCATATATTATTCTAAAGAAATTAAATATTTGTTTTTATTAGTTTCTTAAGAAGCAACTTCTTGTAATTTTTGTTCTTACATCTTCCTTCCTATTAAATGTCAATGACATATGAGAGCGAGAGGCGAATTATACTCTCCTGTAAATCGTTTAAATATAAAAATATCGATTCTTATCTTCGGGTTTTTAGCCCTATCTTGGTAATAATGAGAGCTGGTGGCCCTGAATATTGCATGTAGGTTCGATAAAGTATATTGCACTTCTTCAATATTAAGGCCTTAAGGTTCTTTCATCTCTTTCCGATAACTTTTCGATTACTTTAATCACTGTAATCGATAAGTATCGATTCTCAGCTTTAGTTTCTGAATCAGTTCTCGGGAACTTTTAGATCTGGCGAT